>WBMW01001275.1:40380-200422 GCA_013396635.1 Penelope pileata | reverse complement strand
TTCTGTGATTCTGATTCTGTGAAATTCATTGCATTATCTCTGTAAAGAATTAAGGTCCAAGTCCTATCACTAACATCTTCAGCACCTATGATTTTTTGCAAACATCAGCCAGGCTCTTGATGTCATGAACATGATAAGCTCAGCATCCCAGAAACTATTAGTGTTTGTACTTCATGCATTAGTTGAATTAATAGTCAAGAATTGATATTCAAGATTCCTCTATATCAGTGAACAAAGAGAAAAGGACAACTTGTCTCCAGCAACATGGAGTGGGATTCAATTTTCCACTTTAAATCTCTACAGTGTAGGTTTCACTGGCTTTCAATAAATGCATAAGTGAGTTAATAAAATATAGTAAATGTGATCTGGAGAGTAATTTCTCTCTTCATAATTAGGTAGACAAGTATAGATTCAGTTGAATGAACATATATATGTTTTGAGGTGCTCTACTGTAATTAAGATTACTCATGGGTGTCATGATGTTACAAGATATGGTATAGGACCTTCAAGAAACTTGTCCCTTTGTAGACCATCAGCTGAAAAACAAGTGCAACACTGCATTATATTTGTCTTTTCAATACAACAACAACAAAAAATGTCTGGAGCAGAAGATAAACAGGGCAAAACAAGAAAGTAAACATTAACCAGCTATTGTTACTGGCTTTTAAAAATATTATTATTTGTAGGCATAATAAAGAGAGGAGGTTTGAAGAAGACAGAGAACTTGATGTAATTTCCTTTAAAAGTTCAGATACATTTGTTGGCCAGTAAAAAGACCTTGAACAAAACTTGTTATCTGAGAGTTGTCATTAGTTGCAGTAAACTAGCAAATATTGACGGATTCGTGTGAATATATAAACGCATAATCTCTAGTGAGTTATTATAACCAAAGTCAAAACAATGGTCATCAACCTTAATGTGAAATTTAGATTCTTCTGAAAGCTTCAGTATCCCATCCACTCATTTCAAATAATCAGCAATTGATTCACTCTGAAACGTGATTAGATCTACAGCTATTATGAAACAGTAGTCCAGGTCTTGTCTATGGATACACAGAAAAACATGAAACTTTTTTTCTTTTCCTTTAGGCATAGTCCCACAATTTAAACATTTGCGTGTCTTCTGTTCTTGAAACACTGCCCATAGAAACAGGCAATTTTAAAATTTTTTATCAAGACAAGAGTGATTATAAAGGGATTTACTACAAGTAAAAACAGAGAAGTCCTAGGTTGATAAGAAAGAATGCTTTTAGAGAAAGATCAAGAAGGGGCGGAAGAGGTTGATGAACATTGTCTATTAGACAGAAACATTACCTTAACCCTGTATGTCCTTCATATGTCTTTACAGCGGTCATCAAAGACAGATCCATGCAAACTACTTATCTTTTCTGTTGTAAATGTCTGTTGATTTTAAAATACTGATAAAAGGAAAAAAAATCATTAGGAATCCTTGTGGACAAGTAACAAGGTATGTTCTTTGCATAACATTGTTCTGTTTTGCTGAACTACTCTCTCACAAAAAAGACATGTTTCTTTCTCATATATCTCGTTTTGATTGAGATACAAAAGACATTTTTTCCACATCATATAAAAATTTTCAAATATTTCATTATTCTTATTTATATAAAACAATTTGTGACATGGCAGCACACCAGTTTTCTGCTGTTACTATGGTGGGTTTATTTCAAACATCATCAAAAGATCAATCTGTTTGCATAACCATGGGCAAATGCAATCAATTTTTTAAAGTAATTTTCAGTTCCAACTATTGAAGAAAAATCATACAATAGTTATGTTCCTGACTTAAAGGGTAATTTATGACCCCATACTAATTCTATAACTTCAGGCAAGAAACATCTAATGTTACAACAAATTTCACTCTGCATCCCACGCCTTTGGGGACATTTTTTTCTAGACCATATATTAACAACTCTGCAAAAGCAATGATTCTTTAGGGGAAAAGACTCAGATTTAATGGAGACCCACTTGCCACAGAGATCAACATGAGGGAGTACTGAGGGAGGTGGAATATGTCAGCTGTCAACCATCCTTACAACTTTTCAACTATTGGAGCCAAAGCATGCCTATTCGTAACTTAAAGCTCTACTTTGTTTCCTGCAGCAACCAGTCCAAAGGGACTAATCTGGCAGCAAGAACAAGAGCTCTCTGATAGTCAGGGACTGTGGAGCAGATGTGATGCAGAACAAGATTTGCCAGCTCCATAACCTGGGGGAACCTGCATGTATAGGGAATCAAAGCTTGCCTGTTTTAACTAGTTGAGCCTGCTTTGTAGTTCCATTAACATGAAAGGAAAAGATGAGGTTTTGGCCCAATATTTGGCATAAATAAATCTTAAAGTTGTGATGTATTAACTTTCAATCATTTAGTGCTAAAGCTTGGAAACGTAGAAAGAAAAGCTAAATGTTATACTGCCTAGTGATATTTTTCAACTTCACACGTCTAATTCACTCCATAAGGAAATTTAGATTAGCAAGAAAATTTTGTTAATTAAGAGAAAAAGTCATCAAAACCCAAAGCCAAACAGAAATAAGTATAAAAATAAACAAACAAACAAAAAAACAGTGACTGTAATTCTCATTTATATTAGGCAATTTTATACTATTTTACTGCAGCAGAAAGGTTTGGAAATATGTACACGGGTGATTTGTGCCCACTTTAAAGCCCACTTACATTGCTAGACTATTAATAACTGAGCCATTGTGATTCCGAGATCGACAGCAGTCAATATTATCAAAAATTCTAAGTGTACATGTACTTACTACAGGCAGCTAAAACTATTGTTCAACATAGAATTATAGAGTATCCTGAGCTGGAAGGGACTCAACAGAATCATCAAGTCCATCTCCTGGCTCTGCACAGAATCACCTGAACTTCAAACCCTGTTTCTAAAAACAGTGTCCAAATGCTTCTGGAACTCCAGCAGTCTTGGTGCCATGACCACATCCAATTTCATTCAAACATCTAAAAACTTTCAGTCTGCAAATTGAGGAGGAGAATCTGTCAGGTGAGTCAGCCACTCAGTTATGGAGGATTATATGCTGGCATTTGAAAATTGGAATGCATTCATTACCTTGACTGGGAGCAGAGTTAGGTTACTGCAGAGCGGTCTTAAACATTCCATTAATAAAAAAAAACAATTGGAATGAAGTTTATGTAGCCTGTAGATAGAAATTTATTTGGCAAGTCCATTCAGTGAATGATTATAAATGGCAAATATTGAAGCAAATAAGATTCAGAAGAGTTAGCTAAGCAAATTTGTGTCAGTTAAAATGAATGTTATTCATAATAAATGGTTGAATTAGTTCTTCAGAAGACATACTTTATTTTGGAATTAGTTCAGAAGGAACTATAATTAAAAAAAAATCAACGACTAACAGGAAAAATTGATGATTCTCTGAATCATGGTGTGAATGTATGCTTGTGATGCATGGTCATTCTGCTAAAGAAAAAAGAGTTAAATAATTTTTTTGATGTCTCTTTTAAAGACTTTTTTTAATTTATCTCTTATCTACCTCACTTTTCTAAAAGATCAAAACTTTTGATTTTTAAAGGCACTTCTAGTGTCAAAAATATATTAAGCCTAGCGTAATGTAGCTGGAGAATTGAAAACTTTTCAATTTATAAATGCCATTCTGCAGAATTCTACCTGTTGGAATTGTGAGCACTTTTTAAAAAGCCATTCACATCTTAGAGGCAAAGATTCACCATGTAATGATCAAATCTTTAATAATCATTCAAATTGAGGACTCTGCTGAAAAGCAGCTTTAGATAAAAACTTGCAGAGAAAAAAGTAAAGATTATCACGGACAAACATATGGTAGATGTGTTGCTAGCTCCAAAGAAATTCTCCTTTATTCTGAAAGCTACTTCCAGGCATAGCTGGCTAATGAGAAACAGCCCTTGACATACCTGAGATAAAAGTATTTCTTAGCTTGGCTTCACCATCTTATATACAATGCCAATTCACATTGCTAAAAAAGTTTCTACTCAGACACTGCAGCTTCAGAATTTAGAACATATTCTCTCAGTTTGGGCAATGTGACAGATTAATTTGGATTTACGGTTTAAATTCCTATCATTTAAAATATCTTTAAATTCACATATGAGTTTTAGCATTATCCTTTTGTCTTTGAGACACAGGAACATACAGTACAGATTCTAAAACTTCTGATAATCGGCATATGTGAAATACAGTACTTTCCCTTTTTGCAATATTTACTAGACAGAGTCACTTCCTTCTGATGGTCCCTTCTCTCAGAAAATGTGGCACACACATTGGCGGTTTATTAAAGAACACCTAAGTACACCTTCTAGAAACATACATCTCACTATCACATAAACCAGTTTTGATATGCCTTCACAAATTCTACTTTCATTTGATACCATCTGCTTAACGGCTAACAGAAACAGCTAATATCGATTTTGAACCTTGAATCAGGTTTAAGAGAAAGAGATTTCCTGGATTAACAATTAGCAAATAACTATTTGCACTGAGTGGCAAGCTGATGAACCTTTCATATCCCCTTTATGTGTATAACATGAATTGGAGAAGGCTTCTCCCTACCTGATTTCAGTCTGATGAATCTCTTTAAACTAATAAGATCAAGAGAAAGATTACAGACCTTGGACATCAGTAGGTGTGTAGGAACAATCAGAGAAAGGAGACTTTTCTATGCTATATTATTTCAAATATCACAATATTAGACAGTTTTGCAGATCTAAATGTGTACCACTCAATTCCCATTTCTGTGCACATAAAAGACATGAAATTCAAGAAGTTTAATTTTCAGTTCTTTAGCCTCTAAACTCAAGAACACTGTATATAGCCAATTTTTCTCCTAGGCAAAAGATTAGAACCAAAGTGTCACCGTATTATGAAAATAAATTGTATTTAATATGTGCTAAGTATTATGATTGTGAGTCTCAGAAGATCAGAGCTCTCATATGAAATGTCAGTGCTTGATTGAGCCCTTGAGATATCCAGAGACCTGTAGCAGGTAGCTCACAAAAGTCAAATCCTACACACCCAAGAACACGACCAACTTCTATTAAAAATAATCCATAAACAAACTGCCCTGTAATTCATAATTATCAAAATTCTAAACCACCGTATCCCTTGATCACATCTCTACTGAGTAATTACTATTAAAACCTTGCAAACACTAAGCATGCAGAATCTAATCCTTCTACTAGTATTACCAAATACCACCTTCAATAAATAACTTCACTTCCTGGTTATCCACAGAAATCAATTAAAGTACTGGTGCATTATCAGTGTTATTTTTATTCTCAATCCAAAACGCAGGACAACATCAGCTATTAGGAAGAAAATTAACTCTATCCAGCTGAAACAAGGACACAAGGGTGTTTGTTACCAGTGTGCATTCTACTGACTTTTTGGCTAATAACATTTTCATTCACTTATTTTCACAATTTCTTTCTTGTTCATTGTTACAATATCTGTTTGTGCACTTCTCTACTATAGAATATCTTTGAAAACAAATTAAAAATGTACTAACAATTAATATAAGCTGCTAATATACTATGCTTATAGTAATTAAATATACCTTCATTTTTTTCACATACGTAGAAAATGGGCAGTGGTTATATGAGGAGTGAGAATGGAGAACTTTGAAGTACTCCTGAAATTGACTGCTTAGCTGTAGTTTAAAGCATCACGAAAAATGTTGGGCCTTATAAGCCCAGTAAAGCCCAACAAGAACTGCATAGAAATTCAATATATGTTCAAAAGAACAATCTTTCCTGCTTGAGTTACTTTTGAGTGGCCAGCAAGCAGAAATAAGACCTAATCTAGCAGTCAATTTGTATCAATCTAGGTAGCAGACGGTCTTCAGGATTCACTGGACAACAATAAGCAGCATTTGTGGAGATACTTTTTCAGAATCCGGTGAATCCATGGATTCATTCTTTAATGCTGTGTCCTATTATATCAACTGCTCCCATGTTGCATTTGATCACTTTTTTTTGTATTATTTGAGCTAATGGAACAGTTGAACTCCGATTGACCATTACATGATAGTTCAGTCATGTGTAGTAGTAGTAGAAGCCATTCAGCTGTATCTGCATTTTTTCTACAGTTATTACTGTAGTTAATATTTTCAATCGCTGAGAATACCTATATTTCCTCTAAATTAGTTTTTAAAGAGTAATATATCATGTTCTGTACTATTCCTGCCATGAGGATCAAAATAAACCTATTAGGTAAAATTTCTGATGCACCTTTATGTCAGTAGAACAAGTTTAAATTACTACTCAGAAGAACTGGAGTAATTAATCTGTACAGTCCTTCTGGCTATCTTTAGTTAAACACAGTTTGTCTAAAAAATGCAAAGCAAATAAATGAAGGATAAAGAAAAGATTGACTGGAGTGACTGAAAAAGAAAGGAAAAAAAAGGAGGTTGGGGGAAGAGTGAGAGGTACCATCACAGTGGAAATAAACATATTAAGTATTTGTTAACAATTAACCTCCTTTTCATCATGACCAAAATATCTCATATTAGCTAATAAACAGTAGGATATGATTAAATATTAGATTTCTGAATATAAAATTATGCTTGAATAGTAGCAAGTTATAGTAAAGTTAAGACATATTTGCATTTTATTGGAAGATTTAATCATTTTTACATTACATCTTGGTTTTTATCAGACTAGCCAAAGTTCTCTTAGGGATTTTATATATCTTAGTGAAGTTTCACTCATGCCTGTATGCTTCAGGGCAGCTAAGGCGATTTTAATTTGTAGTCAGTGCCTGGTAAGCCAAAAGAATGATGTAAAATGCAAGACAAAATGTAACTAAAAAATCACCGAGCTATATTTTAAAGGTACCATTTGAAAACTATCATGTTGAGAACTATCACTTGTTGAGAAGATATGAAGGGAAGCAGAAAAAGAATCTTCAGAAGGTTTAACATCAAAGTGGAAGAAAGTGATGGAAAGAATGGAAGGGTAAACTAAAGGAAAAAGAGGGCTGCTTGGGAAACCCGAATATTTGATGTCTTCAACATTAAAGAAAACTGAAATTGAAGTTTCTTAAAATGAAGACAGACCATTGTTTTCCAATCAGGTGGTATTAGTTGCATAAAGTATTGGATGTTACAGCTCTGTAACAAAAAACAATCCCCCTCTTAATCTAGAGCATGGCAGGTGAAATCACCAAATGTCTGAGGGCCTTATTTTGTCAAACAAAGATACAAAACCATGCAGTACTTTTCATCACTGAAGTTTCACAATATATTCTTGCTGAGCTTGAGTTACATCTGGCATATTTCAGACACTAGGTGAGATACAGAAATATCAGAGATTTAGATATCAAATTGCAGAGAATGGAACATAAATTCACAAAAAGAAGACTAACAGCAAGAAAGCACTTCTTCCAGAATTTCGTGCTACAGATAGGAAGAATAGATTAAAAAAAATAATAATAAAAATTCAGATGCCTCAGTGGGTCATGTCTCCAGTTAAAAGGATAATATTTCTACCATGATTGCAACAAAAATGAAAAACAAGTAGGTAAACAAAGAAAAAATTTCACAGTGTAGAACAATTCACAGATAAAATGATAAATGTCAAAAAGCACATGAGAACAGATAATTTTTAGCCAATAACTTTAGCTTGTTAAAAATAAGAAGACAAAAATTTGCTAACAGTCTTCAAGAAATTTGAAGGAAACAGAAGAAACAATTCTTAATCTTCATAAAAAATGTTTCTCAGCCTGAACACAAGGACAGATTTTAGTAGTGCAATGTGTCTACAAAATTTTCCAGAGATATTTTCATCTAAACAGCATCTAAGTATCACTCCAGAATGGGCATGTTTAGTCCATTGAAGCCTCCTCATGCATATCTTACTGTATTTTTCAGAGACCAGCATGAAACTTAAAGGTAATATCTACAAATTTAAATAGGAGATGGACATCTCTGCTTTACAGAAGTGAACTGAAAAGTAATTCTATAAGGAGTGAATTTAAGTGAAGATACCTGGAGGTGCTGCAACAATGTCATGTTAAGTCAGCAGGAGACTGAAAAGAAAGCATTGGAAAAGAGTCTGAGAAACAGCATGCAATTGATTTTTAGAAGGGAAGACTGAAAAGATGCAAGAAACAACAGTCTAGGAATACAAAAGAAGACGGCGTGTAAATACAGTCAAAGAAGAAATCAAACAGACTTTGTAAAGGCTTCATAAAAATGGGACAAGCTATTTTAGTCATGCATATCATCAGTGTATATGCTTAAAAAACTTTAAACTGTTTTAACAAACTCAGCCTTGTTTCACAGTTTGTAAGGACTCATGAAAATTAATGCATATAACGTAGACTTCTGCTTGCAGAACAATTGCACTTCATACAGGACAGGTGACACAGATGTAAGCAGAATAACAGAATACTAGTGTACATATTTCTGCCTATACTTCTTCATCATCCTCGTCTGCTCTTTGTTCTCACATTAGATTTTGTAAAGAAGTCAAGAGGTAATCTCTTCCCTTTTCCATTTCAACAAATCTTATTTCATTCCTTTTTCTGTGTAGGTTTTATTTGTTTCTTTGCTTGGTTGGTTGGTTTCATTTAGTGGGTTTTTGTTACTTTTATTATGTTTTGTTCTTGTATTCTGTCTCTATCACTTCACAAGGACTAGAAAAAGACTGTTTCCCTCATAAGTACTTGATGGATCTTGCTTTCTTATCCTCCTTCCCATGCTGATGTATTATTTAGTTATTTCAGTGTGCAATGCACAGAAGGCTATGCTGCCATTCAGTGAGATCTGGAAAGGCAGGAGAGTTAGGCAGACAGGAAACTGATGAGGTTTAACAAAAGCAAGTGTAGAGTCCTGCACCTGAGGAGGAATAACTGTATGCATCAGTACAAGCTGGAGGATGATCTGCTGGAGAGGAGCTCTGCAGAGATGGACCTGGGTGTCCTGGTGGACAACAGGCTGGCGATGAGCCAGTAGTGTGCCCTGGTAGCCCAGAAGGTCAGTGGTATCCTGGGGTCCACTAAAAAGAGCATGGCCCACAGGTCGCGGGCAATGATCCTCCACCTCTATTCTGCCCTCATCAGGCCTCACCTGGAGTACTGCATCCAGTTCTGGGCTCACCAGTACAAAAAAGACAGGGATCTCCTAGAAAGAGTCCAGTGGAGGGTCACAAAGATGACAAAGGGCCTGGAGCATCTCCGTTATGAGGAAAGGCTGAGTGACCTGGATCTGTTCAGCCTGGAAAAGACTGAGAGGGGATCTGATTAATGCTTATAAATATCTGAGGTGCGAGAGGCAAAGGGATGGCGCTAGGCTGTTCTCCGTGGATGCAGTGATAGGACGAGGGGCATTGGCTGTAAACTGGAACATAGGAAGTTCCACACAAACATGCCCAAGAACTTCACGGTACGGGTGACAGAGCAATGGAATAGGCTGCCTAGTGAGGTTGTGGAGTCTCCTCTGGAGATATTCAAGACCTGTCTGGATGCCTACTTGTGTGATCTGCTGTAGGGAACCTGCTCTGGCAGGGGGGTTTGACATGATGATCTCTGGAAGTCCCTTCCAATCCCTGCAATTCTGTGATACTGTGTTTAAAAAAAATAATAATTCTGATTTAAGGAGAGAAAATGTTAGGCTTTTTAGAAAAATAGTAAGATGAATTAACCCTTCTATGAATTAAGTAAAAACAGATATCAATCTGTGCCCAAGTTCTGAATCCTAATTTCTAATTTCTAATCCTAATTTGACTCTGTGGACAGAAACAGTACATCACATCACTTGTGTGTTGTGCACTGATTCATATGGTCTCACGTTGTCTTAGTTTCTAACAGAAGTTACTTCTCTCATAGTGTCTATGTTTTGGCCTCAGAAGAGAAACAAAACTGATAACATCCTGGCAATGCTGAACACAGCCAAGGACATACGTTCCTTAGTGAAGCAGTTAGGTCCTAAGGAGCCGGGAACTGGGAGGGGACAGGACCAGGGCAGCTGACCCAAATTGACCAAAGAGCTATTCCATATCATATAACATCATGCAATTGATTTTTTGGTCTTTCTGTTGCTTTTTATGCAAGAGGTTAGCCAGGAAAAAGGGTCGCTGCTGGCTGTGAGCCCTTGTTCTGCATATCCTCTCTCTCTCTCTCTCTCTCTCTCTATATATATATATGTATATATGTACTGGTATTTCCTTTACTTTCTTTACTACCCTTGTAAATAGCGTTTATCTCAACCCATGAGTTTTACTGCAATTTTCTCTACTTCTCTCCCCCATCCCATTTGGGGAGGGGGGAGAGTGAGTGAATAGCTGTGTGGAACTTAGCTATCTGCTGGGCCAAACCACGACACACGTGAATGATCAATGCAGGTATGTTTTTTGAAAAGTTATACTTCTTCCATTATCTCCCTTTCAAAGCCATTAAGCATTATGCTTGCATAATAGTTCTTGCACCACTGTTTGTGGCAAAAGTCAGTGCTACACTCTAAAACCTTGCAATAATTTTCAAAGAACAGCAAGTATATTTTTCTATGTAAAACATAGAAATTATTTTTTTAAGAAAATTAATGCCTTGCTACTGAAGTATCCTGGAAAATTAAGGGATCCTGGAAATCTTAGGCTTTGAAATTCCCAAATACCAACTTGAAATAAGTATCTAGAGAAAATAAGATGTTACTCTCTATCTTCTGCAGACACATTCACCAAAGAGAAAACAAATAATAGTTTTGCCAAAAGGCTTCCCTGTACCATTTTTAATCATATGACCTCCCACTATGACAGTTAAAAATAGGAGAAAGAAGAATTGTAGGTCAAAATACGAAGTAGTTAGTGTTCATTTTTCTTTTATTTTCTTTCTCTTCTTCTTCTAGCCTTCATACAAAAAGGCATTGCATTTGTAAGTTTAAGAACACTAGTTCATACAAACTGCTACAAGTCAGACACCTGAAAGAGTATTCTCAATACGAACAATTAACTAGACTGTTTTCCTTTATTCACAAATCAGCCTAAGCCTAAAAAACAATAAAGCAGCTATTAAACGTTATGATTTGATCTTTTTTTTCTTGTAGAATAATGCTGAACATATTAATATAATGTGATGCACCATGACTGCTGACGTACAACATTCTACAGGCTAGCTTTCTACCTCATGAAAATATAGAACCTGGTTTAGGATGATTCATTTGGATGCCATAGTTCTTTCCTTTTGCTTCAGAAAACATTGTGCACATAGATTAGTGAGTGAAATTTATGTGGCTGTTAGAAGTTTCTGTGTCCTTGAAAGTTCTGCAATCTTTTATTCAATGTTATCAACCTTCTTCACCATTTTACAGATAAGGTCATGTGGGAGATGCTCAGATCCTTGCTTTAAAATATCAGCAGTTTGCCTGTTTTCTGATTTTGCTAATGTCTTTTTCTCTCAGTATGTTTTGCTTATCTCTGGCCACCTGTGCTCAGCGTGACTTTGAAGTACTATGGGATGTGATTCTTTTCAATATATGCTATATCAATCATGTTACATAAAAGCTTATTGCAAAGAATGCTAGTTTAGTTTAGATATACTATCTAACATTTTCTGTAATAGAGACATACTCTAAAAAAGTTCTCCCGTCTCTCTCTCTGTTCGTTTCCTTTTACCTGTGCTCCATCACCAGGGTTGTAATTTCATTTGTACTTCTGATCAGAATATTCTACATGGTCAAATAGTCTGTATCTAAAGGGATTCATATTGTGTCCTGATTTTCAGATCATGTGAATAGCATAGCTGGTTTGGAGTGCAGTTCCGTTCTTGTTCATGACTGGTTCTTTCAGGGAATTGAATGTATGGAATGACATCAAGGATCTTTTAAAGAATTTACATATTCTACTACTGAGCAGTTTCTCCTCTGGAAGAAGTACAGCCAGAACTACCCCTCCAGAATAAAGGTTAAGACCTTGGACTGGCTCTGAGGACTTTAAAACGGTTTCAGCTCTAGACTTCAGATTATAAATCAAATTGACTTTCTGATCATCCTCTTAAATTTGAGTATGAATACATATTAAAAATCTTTGGCTCTGTCTAGAATAAATGGGAATGACAAACAAATCATCTACTCAACTTAGTTCATAAACTACTTCATGCATTCTTATTCCTGTCCATTTTGTCCTG
Source organism: Penelope pileata (assembly GCA_013396635.1). Taxonomy (NCBI): domain Eukaryota; kingdom Metazoa; phylum Chordata; class Aves; order Galliformes; family Cracidae; genus Penelope; species Penelope pileata. Next base: position 188,272 of record WBMW01001275.1, on the reverse strand, counting down.
TAATCTTTTCAGTGGTGTTTGTTAAGTGAGTAGAAGAATGACACCTCCTTTGAAGGATTGATTGGGAGATGTTTTTAGTCATGGTGGTCCAAATACTTTTCTGCAGACTATGAAACACAGAATAAGCTCTGATATTCCAACTTAAAATGAGAAAATATCTGAGGAAAGGGTAGGAGAAAGAACCTTTTAAGCTGACGTGATAGAATGGGAGCTTCTATTTAAGGTATGAGACATTAGCAGTGTTAAATGAGGGCCAAGAATCAGTTGTGTGTAAAGCAAGTAATGGTATATATCTACTTTGTAAATTGATTTGAAATGTATCAAAAGACTACTCTGTAAACTGTTTTCAAGTCTGCTTCTAAAAGTCTTTTTCCTTGCTTGGAAAAGCCTGTGATTGCTACTATTCCCATCATCTGGTTTAGCAGCTTCACACCTTTTCTAACTTTTGTAAGATATTATTTATTTCATTGTTACATTTTTAAGGTTTTCAGTTAGGCAACAAAAACAAAATTGACTCCTCTTTTCATAGATATTCGTGCTACCTGAAAACGCATTCAACTTAATCAAAGCATGATTTTATAAGCCACACTGCATTATTGTGACTGATACCAATGAATGAAAACTTCTGAAACATTTACATTTGGTTTGGCTTAAAAACCCTAGGATAATATTTTGTATCTGCTATGTAATAAACGAAGGTAGTACTAGCTATCATATTTGACAGAGGACACAGATAACAAGTAGTTATTACAATTATCTCCCACAGTCTTAAAAGATCATTTTAATAGTTCTGAGAAAATGGGTCACATAAAGTATAAATATTGAGTAAACACAACATGGTCTGAACTAAAAATAAAGAAATTAAAACTTAGTTTATGTTAAAAAAATTATGCACAACTACTCACAAAGAGCTTAAGCAAAAAAGAGATTGTTCACAGACTTTCACAAAAATAGTTCATTTTTAGTATTCATTGCATTCATTAAGAGCTTTTTCTTCATGTTCTTTTTTTTTTTTTTTTGAAGTTAGTATCTTTTTATGTTATCTATACCTCATATTTCACAGCAACATTTTTGATTGTTCCTCATGTGTTGTTCGGTGAAGGAGCCACAGACTTGCTTTTGTGAATAACATAGCATGAATGGTGAACACATATTTATGCATAAATTTTGCATTACTTTGAATGAATGTACAACTGTAACCACTATATATGTTCTTGGTCGGATAATCTGCAAATCCAGTGGAAATACAAAATGCTAAGAGATACATCCATTCTGGTCATGTCAGTAAGCTGCAATTATGTTTTTAAAATGTATTTTAAAACAGTATTTTAACATGAGAAGAGACAGGGTGTTGACTTCTTTGTTCTGTATTGTCCTGCTTTAAGAACTGAAAAAAATAAAGAAAAAGAGTATTTGTAAACATTTCTCTGAAGAAAATCTGTTCATCTAATTTTATGGTAGTTTCCAGACTTTTTAATTTGTGCTGTTTGTGAGCATTTGCATGCTCAGTTTCTAAGAACTCTTGTTGTAAGAGGAAAAAAAACAACAAACATGATGAGCAAGAATATCATCTGACAAACAATGTTATTAATATGGATTTGTTTGAGTATTATGTGCAGAGTATTGTGATGACATTGAATCTCTTAATTGGTTTAGAAAATATTTTGTCCAGGAGCAGAAATCTTATTCTCTAACTTGAATGAGCCTCTCACAAAATAAATTATAAAACATAACTTTAAGAAAGAATAATCACTGCAGGAAGCTCACAGAAAATTTGCAAAGCTCAAGATGCTGTTACATGAGTTTGATCAGTCCTCAGTAACGGTGACAATCAAAGTAAGTTAACTGGCAACTTACAGACAAAGAAACTGATTTTCTGAGTAACTGTAACTATTTTGAGAAGTTTCTCTATTATTTTCACATTCCATTACGGATTATTCTTAATGAAAATATAAATGCTCAAAAAGTGATGCTTAACCTTTGGAAAATAACTGAAGATACTGGAGTAAGTAGACCAAGAATAACGTCCAAAAGCATTCTCTTCATTATTAGGTTCAGAATTGTCTGCGTCTCTGAAAAGAAATGCATAATTTAAGGTGTATATATATTATCAGCTAATACACGCTGCATGAATAGACTTACTCTAACATCTGTAATGCTCACAACTACACCGTCTGTACTGTTGTTTTTTGTTTCTTTTCTTTGGACCTTCTTGACAAAAGAGCAGCAACCATCTATCTGCTGAGCTACTAAGCGATCAAAGCATTTGCAAGTCCTAAGATTATTAGGGACTTAAAAACTAGGAAGCTCTGTACTTTAACATATTCCTAAGGGATTTAAAGAAGCTACACAAAAACTACGTAAAAATGAAAAAAACAAAAAACAAAAAACAAAAAAAAACTCGCATAACATTGTAAATGCAGAAAAGTTGTGCCATCTGAAGAAACAGGTTTAGCATCAGTTCACAAATACCAGATAATCCACGTGGAAGGAAACTCGCATGAATACCTCAGCCACAGAAGAAAACAAACATGCTTTCATTAGAATCATAGAATCATTTGAGTTGGAAGTGACCTTTGTATAGTTCAACTCCCTGCAATGAACAGGGACATCTGCAGTTAGATCAGGTTGCCCAAAGCCCCATCCAGCCTGACCTTGAATGTCTCCAGGGATGAGACATCCACGGCCTGTCTCGGCAATCCGTTCCAGTGCTTCACCATCCTTACTGTAAAAAATGTTTTCCTTTTATCCAGTCTAAAATCCAGTCTCATTGCTGGGACCCAGTAAGGGTCTGTACTTTTTCCCATCTTCTGCTGTTTTTTTTTCAGCTTTGAAAGAAAAGATTCATTGACAATTTTGGACCCCTGCAAGACATGTTTTACCACTGAAAAAGGTTGCAGAATACATGTTAAAGCGGAACATAATAATTAAAATTAAAAAGTAACAATTTTACTTGTATAGCTTTGTTTTATCTATGTATCTAAAAGCATTTAACATAGAGATAGTCACAAAAAGATCACGTCTGTCTATTCCACTTTTCATGGTGAAGATGCCTCCAGGGATTCTGTTCCAATTTTGTGGTGAAGATGCCTCCAGGGTTTCTAAAAGAAAGTCCTTAATAGACAAAGAAAAGTTTCTACAAAGAAAGTTTCTTGAAAACTTCAGTAGAGGTTTACATTTTTTATATTTTACAGCAGATAGTTTTGGTTTATTCATGTTATGTTTAATATATTTTGGTCTTAAAGCTTTGTCAAGGAATATTGAAATTAATTGTGTATTCAATAAATCAGCTTCATTTTTATTTTATTATTATTATTTTTCTAATATTGGATGTTCTGCTTCCACATGAACTGGAGAAATAAATAGGAGGCATTACTTTCAGAGCAACCTATGTAGATAGAACAGAAGAGAAAGGAAGAGAGAGGTAAACAGAGAAGTAGGTCAGAGACAACACTCACATCCTTCCGTAATGGCAAATCCAAAATCTTTTTTTATTAGAAAAAAAATTATTAGAAATGATTTGGAGAGAAATTTATAAACAATGTGAAGTTTCTTGTAAAAGTTTTCTTTACAATGTAATGACACACTTAAGGAATACAGTCAGTTGTTTTTAAAGCCTATTTATATGCGCAGCTAGAAACCAGTTCTGTTTTCTGTCATTAATAGTCTTGTTGGTTCTTGTTTGCTTAAAGCAAAAATGCAGACTGCCCACACCTGTGTTGTTCTCTGCAGATTAACATCTGATTTTGCAATCTGTACACATCTCAAATTCCCACTGATGTAGATGAGAGTTACAGATTCTCTGGGAATACAGTGTTGGGCTTTTGATATCATCAGCTGTGATTCTGCAGTTCCCAAAAGTGTGCTAATATTTCTCAGAGAGAAACTCATTTATGTACATGTTCTTATCTCATTAAAGTGAATTATTGTTACTGAAATGTGAATGGAATTCTGTTATCAGAAAATTTTATGTATTTAATGGTGTTAAGAGTACTTAACACCAACAAGAACACAGAAGTGCTGATAACATCACCATAGAGGTGGTTTTGGCACCAGGACATCATTTAGTGGGCATGGTGGTCATGGGTTGACAGTTGGACTTTATGATCTTAGAGATCTTTTCCAACCTTAATGATTCTATTATCCATGAATTCTCTATGGCTAGGGTCAATACAGTCATTTTGTACTGCTTATCTATTTGATACAATTTTTTACTGCTAAGATACATTGAAGGAAGATTTTAACAGAAATGCAATAAAAGTCTTTTTTTTTTTTTTTTTTCCCCCCTGACAATGAACAGGTAGTTTAGAAACTTAGACGAACTTTCACATTTCAAATACTGTCTTCCAATATTCATTCATCTACATCTATTGTCAACTATTACTTTATGAAGTCCTACAAAGTATTTTCCTTTTAAATTTTGTTAGCATTATTTGGATAATTGTAAATTAGCTTTCTTTTTTCCATTGTTTTTTAACAGAAACACTTAAATACATCATAATCTACTGATCTCTGGAGAGGAACTTTGAAGTGGTTTACTCCAATACTAAAGCACGATTACCACTTTTGGATTTTGATTTTTATAATTAGTCCATTAGTAGTCTACAACAATATTTTATCTTTCAGGAATAGTTTATTGCACAGGTTTTACTTACCTTATGAAATAGCAAAAAGAATGTGTCTGACATACCAGAATTAGGAGAAAAAAATTGGTTTTATTCTACATTTCAATGAGTCGTTATATACATATTGTATTTAACAACAATTACATTTGTCTTCAGAATCTTTTTTACTCCTATGCAAACACTACTCCTGAATCACAGAATTATCAAATAGTTTCATTTGACCACACAATATCCATGAAGAAGCCAAAAGAAGATCAACAGCAATCAGTCATGACATTTGCAATGTAAGGTGCCACAAGTGTAGCCACAGTAAGTTAATTAAGATCATATGGAATAATATAATATTATACTGTAAAACATTTCTATCATAATAAAAATCCCTGTTGTCACTTTAGTACCCAGTTTTTAGCAAAAACGGGAAGCAAAGAAGTTAAAATGGATCTTCCAAACATGCATTCATAAGTACTTACTGAAAACACACTGCAACTTCCATCAACATTCCCTGCCAAACTCAATAATGAAAACAATGTGGTGTGGTCAATTTGTGCACACGAGACAGCTGTTTTGTGGAATACTTTTTATGCCTGCAGGGAGCTGAGTGACCACAGCTACCAATCAACAGCACATGTAATACAACATCCTAACATTGCTTTCCTCAACAGCAAGACTTAACATGCTACAGACAATACAAGTAAGATTGCTAGGTTTTCTCACAATTGTTCCAAAAATATGTGTTGAAATTGAATGTAAGCAGAAAAAGATGTCGCTAGAAATACAAGAGTGAAATGTTGTTTTGTTCTTTTATTTTTAGCAAATCTGTCACACTTCATCCTGTACCAGTCTAATTCAACCAAAAAACATTGCAGTATACAAATTCCTGAATACCTATTCACTCGTTCTTATTAAGCATGTAATTTTTGCTCCTGACATAAAATGTTCATCTGAAAATCAATCCATACTACATCTCATGTATACAGATCTCACAATACAGGATTGTTCAGCCCTAATAATGACAAGAAGAAAAGATCTCATAAACCTCAAAAAAATGATTCATGAGAAAAAGATAGTTACTGACAGAGGAACTCAGACTGATTGGTACCTCATAATCCAGGCATTTCTTTCAGAAATGCAAGATTTGTCTATCTTATTGCTGCCAGATTTAATGCCTTCTTAGTTTTTATTTTATTTTCATTTCAGATAGACTCTTCAGATAGGCTGTTGCTTACTTAATCTGTTGAGATAACAAGTCCATGTTTTAAAAAGATTTACATAATTAATTTTCAATCAATGAAAATAATTTATTTTTCTCTCAGAAATTTCCTATGTATTGATACTGATGTGTCTAAGACCTGCCTGTTCATATTTGCATTATTTTAAACAATGCACGAATAAAAACAAAACGCATAAACCACACTCCTTGGCATGCAAAAAATTGCAATACTGGCTTCCCTCCACTTGGGGCATAATTGAGTACTATAGCTATATGATATCACAGCTTCTGACTTGTCTCTGGTTTGCAGGCTTTAGTTGTTTCAATGTGTTTCTGTTGTTTTTTTTTGTTTATTTGTTTTTCGTGGTTTCTCCCTTACACACTTTTTATTTTTAAAAAGAAGCAATAAATATGGAAAGCTCTATGTAATTAGCTGCAGATTTGACACTTGACTGGTACCTTTCTATGCCCTTTGCAGTTGTTGCCTCCTCCTCTTTTTTATTGTGCCTCTGATAGCAAGCCTGTCTGGACTTCTTCTCCCAATATATTCACTGCAACCATGAGGTAAGTAAGGTAGAAAGTTCTTCCCCAACCACATTAATCTGTAGAAAGTGATTAAATTTTAGGTAGGTTTTAATTGACTTATTATCTCTTCCTCTAGATTTTTAGAAAGCTAACTACATATTTCCGTCTTTCAAAGGAACTGGACTGAATGTTATTGGCTTTCTTTTGTTATTTTTCTTTTTAAAGCTCAGAATATCTACCATAGGTATAGGAGAATATCTTCATAGGTTTGTGATAAAATAAATCAGAAAAATGTTATTAGAACCATCTTATGATTTGGTAATAAATGTGCCAGGCCTCTGCAGATAATTTTCCAGACTCCTTGAAGATCATAGAATCATAGAATCATTGAGGTTGGAAAAGATGTCTAAGATCATCTAGTCCGATCATCAGCCCATCATCACCATGCCAACTAAACAATGTCCCTCAGTGCTACATCAACACGTTTCTTGAACACTTCCAGGGACAGTGACAGGGACACTTCCCTGGACAGCCTGTTCCAGTGCCTTACCACTATTTCTGAGAAGAAAATTTCCCTAATATCCAACACGAGACATGTAAAGACAGATGCTCCCTAAAATTCATTCTTCAGAAAAGAAAATCCCTCTTCTTCTCCAAATGAGAATTGGCTGGATGCAGTGCAGAACAGGTATCATTACCAATAGCAACCAGAAGAGGCAATTATTACAAGTTAAAATGTAATCTCCCATGACGTCATTCAGGGTGTTGCTGGAACTTCTGTGCAATGTTTATACCCCTGATACTCTAAAGAATTTTATGAATAAAAAATTTATGAATAAAGAATTTTATTTTAAAGAATTTACTCTAAAGAAAATTGTCTTTTTGTGTTTTAAACAATTTAGGGAGTCTTGAGTGTGATTTGAATGTCATTATTTTCAGTGAAGTCCTTCCAAACACCAAAGTCTGCATGATATGTGTTTAAATAGCAAACTATTATTCTTCTTCAGCTATATAACCTGTAAGTGGCTGGAAACCAAAAGTTTCTTTTAGAGGTTTTGTTTCTAATCTTCTAACTTCTGTGCCAAATTTCAATAGTCTGCAAGCTTTAGAACCTAGAATAACAGGGTTTAAAATGGAAACACTGCCATCCTTGTAGCTATAGATGTACCCGCTACTGCTATAATAATCAGCAGACAATTGCTTTTATCTTTCCACTTGGTGAATTAGGACTGATGAAATTTTTCATTAAAAGATTATTTTTGCTATAAGAAAGTTCATTTCAGGACAACTTATGATAATAAAATAACTGTAGCTTTCTCTGAGATTTCTTAATATTTTTCATTATTGTTGCTTATTTTTAAAATCAGGAATACCAGCCTGAGCAAAAATATTCAGAATTCAAAGCCAGATACTAATTTGCATCTCACCTAGCCATGAAAAAAACCATATAACTATAGTATGCAGTGCATATGCCAATATGATGAACTGAAATTAATTTTGATGTTACGAATCTGTTCACATGTAGAGTTGTTCTGGAGATGTTCTGAGAGCAGCTTCATGTTCAGTAGCTTCATATCCAATATAGGAAAAAAAAATCCAAACTATATATTGTATATAATAGCATCAAAATCACATGACCTATATTACTGTATAGGAATCCTAATTTATTTATTTATTTTAACCAGAAATGCAAATTGCTAGGACATCACCATCACAAAAAAAAAAAAAAAGAAGTAAAAATAAAAATAAAAATAAAAAAATTAAGGGGATCACATTATAGATTGCAATTTTCAAAATATTTCACTAGAGCTCAGTCATTTCATTATTACAGCACATTATGTCAGATGGAATGAATTCATCAAAATACCTTCCCTTGATAACATTTTACCACTACTTTGGTTAATCAGTCACTGCTCAGCATAGAGTCCCCAAAATGGAATATCGTCTTTTGCGTATTAATTTGAACCACAGGATAATGTTCATCTAAATTGTACCAAGTGATGATTTCTTTCACCATTAAAGTAGTTCAATATTTTATATGTAGAAAAAACATTAATAAGATTTTCAGAGAGAAGACATGAAATCATTAGAGAATTCATTATAATTCTTTTACTTCTTACTGCTAGTTTTTATCTTAATTTGACCCCTTTAAAGCCTGCAGAAGTACTGGGTCCAGGAAAAATGAAGAAATATGCATATACTTAATATTTATGTCTACTGTTTCCTACTCTGCCCCGGTCAGGCCTCAGCTGGAGTACTGTATCCAGTTCTGGGCTCCCCTGTNTCTGTGATTCTGTGATTCTTTCTATTCATTGATACTCTGTGGCATGCAGTAGTCCAAGGTTACTTAAAAAAAGGATAGAGTAGATGCAGATAAGATCATCTTGCTTTTTCACTAGTTTAGGGGTGCAATTCTATATTTATCCTCATTGTAATAATATATATTGAAATCTTATCTGTAAATTTTGAAACATATAAGACTTAAATCACTTAGATTTAAATTTAAGAAGTCTCAAAATCTGTAACAATAGCTGCTCCTCTTATCATTTAGTTTTATTTCTCTTCTTCCCTCCAAACAAAATAAAACAGAATTCTCCATTTCCTCTTCAAATCTCACCCATCACTTCTGCAGTTTGTGCTTCTGAAAATAGGATATGGTCACAATGGCTTGAAAACCACTGCAATGAATTCAAGAATCAAATAAATCAAATTTGGATTACTGGATTCAAGTAATGGTGGTAACAATGCTGGAAAACTGACTAATTTGTCAATATACGGTTGGGGCTAGAAATTACTATGACATTTTGTTCACTATGTAAGCATATCTTCAGTCACACTGCACTTAGGCTTGAGTTCAATTTTCCTCTTTTCATTTTGTGAATAAAATGTGCTATCTGGCATGGTGTCTCATAGGTTTTTAAAAGGCTATAATTCCATCATTAAGTTTTCAGTTACACAGTCCCTAATGACTCATTCTTTCTTTCTTTCTTTTTTTTGTCTCTTTTTCTCCTCACCTACTCTGCTCTATTAAACCTCCAACTAAAAGTTTATGTGTACACATACAAGAAAAGTTCTATATCCAGACACTCAAACTGGAAAAGATTTTTCAGAGTTCACCAAATCACATATATTATAACCCTTATTAATAAGAAAAAAAAAGTAGAAAATGTCTAGCTATTAAATTCAGAATAGAAATTTCACTTTTATGTAATGTAATTCATTTTAAAGAAAATTAGCTGTTTTTTTTTAATCCATGTATATGTACAACATGTGAGTCTTATGTATTACATGTGTGTGTACTGCATGTCTGTGTACTGTCTGGATAAAATGCCCCCCTTTCACAAAATGGATAGAATAAATTCTGCATTAAATGTTCCCTCTAACATAAAAAGAAATGTATATATGCAACAGGAACTTTTCAAGAAGGGGAAAGAAATTCTTTTTCTTCCTTAGAAAAAGAATTTTTCATTTTAAACAGTACTCTTTCTACAATATTAGAGCAGTGTAAAGCCACCTCATTGCTAACCAAAGAATGCAACCAATATGTGTGTTTCAGATGTGTGAATGAACTGCCACAGGAGTGCTATTAGTTTTTACTAGGTGTGCATTTCATCCTATTTAACTTAACTGGAAAGTTAATTTGTAAACTAGCTTCAGCCAGACATACAAAGAGTCTGTGAAAGAGCATGAAATATTTCCCCTTTCTGTAGTTTATGAAATGCCTTCAGAAGAATGGATCCTTCGAGATGATGCTTGCTTAAGTTGTTATCTTTGTGAGACACTTAGTTCCTTTTTCATTAAATTATCTCCTAAAGGCCATTATCTACCTGAAACAGTTAGATAAAGGGCCTTGCTTGATTCATAGCTTAAAAGGTAGATTCTGTGATCCACCAACACTATTGTCCTTAAGATTCTTTCTCACTCTTTCCAACCATGGAGATCCAGTAGTGTTGGATCAGTTTTTCGGAGAAGTAAAAAATGATAGTGCCCACATTCTTTGCTTTTTCTGTGTTTTTCCCAACTGAAGTCAAAACTACCACCCAAATAATTTTAAATAACTCAGGAAATCAAATTATATTAATATTGTCCTAACAGGTAACAGGGATACAGGGAGTCCTGGAGCCTATGGACCAAATTCAGAATTTAAGTCAATTTTCTTAAGATGATCTAATGTGATTGCCAAGTTACTCTCCATCAGATTTGAAAAGTTGTGCCTGCTGGGACAAATCCCCAGTGACTGGAAAGAGGGAAACATCACTCCCATTTTTAAAAAAGGGAGAAAAGAAGACCCAAGGTACTAAAGGCCAGTGAGCCTCACACCTGTTCCTGGCACGATCATGGAGCAGATCCCCCTGAAAGCTGTGTTAAGGCACATGTGAGATCATGAGGTGATCTGAGGTAGCCGACATGGCCTCGTGAAAGACAGATAGTGCCCGACTGATCTGGTGGCCATTTATGATGGAGTGACGGCATCGGTGGACAAAAGAAGAGCAACTGATATTGTCTACCTGGACTTGTGCAAGGCCTTTGACGTGATCCCCCACCACATCCTTACCTCTAAATTGGAGAGATTAGGATTTGAAGGCTGGATAAATTCAGTGGATTCATATTCAGTGGATAAATAATTGGTTGGATGGTAGCAGCCAGAAGGTTGTACTGAATGGCTTCATGTCTAAGTGGATGCATGTCATGAGTGGTGTCTCCCATGGGCCTGTCTTGAGACCAGCGCTTTTCAACATCTTTATCAATGTCATAGATGATGGGATTGAGCGTATCCTCAGTAAGTTTGCTTTATGACACTAAGCTGAGTGATCCACTTGGAATGAAGGGATACCATCCAGAGGGACATGGACAGGCTTGAAAAGCGGGCCCATGTAAACCTAAGAGCAAGGTGTTGCACTTGGGTCATGGCAATCCCAGATATGAGTACAGACTGGGAAAAGAACTTCTTGAGAGCAGCCCTGCAAAGAAGAACTTAGGGGTCCTGGTAGATGAAAAGCTGGACATGAGCCTGCAGTGTGTGCTTGCAGCCCAGAAGGCCAGCTGTATCCTGGACTGTATTGAAAGAGGGGTGGCCAGCAGGGCAAAGGAGGTGATTGTCCCTCTCTACTCTGCTCTCGTGAGGCCCCATCTGGAGTACTGTCTCCAGGCCTGTGGCCCCCAGCACATGAAGACTGTGGAGCTGTTGGAGCAGATCCAGATGAGGGCCATGAATAATATCAGAGGGCTCCTGTGAAGAAAGGATTTTGCTAAGGAAGTTCAGAAATACCGTGCCTTAGGATACGTATGTTATATATTTTATGTATATATATATATATATTGACAATCATATATGAATATATATATTGTTCTGGTTTCAGCTGGGACCATCATACCAGATACTATGAAGAAAATCAACTGTGTACCAGCTGAAACGAGGACATACATGTATGTATATATATATATATGTACCTCATAAAGAATGTAAAAATAAATAGTGAATGACAAACTTTTTCAAACCCTTTTCAAACTATTTTCTAACTCTTTTCAAATTGCAATAGCAGAACATTGCATATCTATGATGAAAAAGCGTCATGAAGCTCATTGAATTTCCAGTTACATCATTTGTGCAGATTGTGCCATTCTTTGCTAGCAGAAAATTGGACTTCATGAAACACTGTATTTGGTCAAATTGTTATCAATTTTGTTTTATATATTTATTGTTATTTTGGGATTTACAATAGTTTTTTGATATTTGTTGATAATTTTAAACCATAAGCACAGTGCACTGAACATGTATTCTGAGTATTAGTAGATTGTCAGATATACATAGTCCCTAGAATAGATTTGTAAAATCTTTATCTTGAGGGCTTGTTATTTTCGGTTCAATTCAAAGTTGTACACAAAGGTGCCTTCCTCCTTTTCCACAAATATGAACAGTAACATTCAAGCCAATACTGGTGTGAAAAGGATCAGCAATCTAATGCAACTTAAACTATCAGACAACATTTCATTTTTCTTCGTGGTAAAAAAACATAATAAAGCTGAAAGCAGAAGTAGAGATAAAGCGGGAAAATACATGTTATTACTTGTGCTGTAGTTGCTAACTCAGCTCTGTTACAAATAAAATAAATTAAAACCAATACAAGTGTTTCTATCAACATTTGTAATGAGTGGTTAAGAACTTTTGTTCCAAAAGTAATACCTCATGTTTATGTATTTATTTCCATGGGAATTACAACAGATATAAACAGCACAATGACACTATTTGATAGAGAAAACATTGTTTTTCAACATAGCCACCACCATTAGCCATTTCTTGTGGATGAGACAATCAAGACGCTCTTCATTTCGTGTTGTAACCGATGTGCATGGCCGTCTGGAATATGGCTTGTCTTCTGTGTCGCTGTCGCCACTGCTGAAATGCACCACCCACTCTCTCACTGTGCCAACATCCACTGTTTGATCTCCATAAATGTTCAGCAAGTGTCAATGGATGTCACTGAGTGCAATTTTTTCTACATGGAGCTATTCAATTCCACATCTTTGCTTCATCTGCACTTCCATGTCAGATGCCATTTTGTCAGAATGCCCCTCTGCTGCCATCTGTCACATGGCAATAAAATGTAACAGAATATTGGTGGAAAGGTTCAACCTCTACTGTCATACCACCAACATCCACCTCTGACATCGTGGGCCAACATAATCAAATAGGAGGCATTACTTTTAGAGCAGCCCTCATAGATTTCTAAGGTTAGTAATGACCGCTTGTAATGGAAAGTGATATTATGCAATTGTTATTCACCAGTGGCTAAAAATGAAATAGATATGAACCAACAGCATACACTGTATGTTATTGCATTTTCATATTGTGGTTTAATTTTGCAGTCCTTCAACAATAAAAATAAGTGATTCAAGTTTAATAGAAAAAACAGGAGTCAAAGTGAATGAAATATTTTACTTTTACAGCCATGGGAACAATTCATAATGTAGCAAATGCAAGTGCAATAATAAGTTATGAGAACAAGACCGACAAGAATAAAATTATTTTATAGCACTAAGACTGTACAAAAAATAGAACTGAATTAAACTCATTAGTGGAACAGCATCAGCCAATACTTGAAATCACATTAACAAAATGATTTATATGCTGAATTAACATTACAAATGATGGTGGTTTTTTTCCTTCTCTCTCCTATATATGTATGAGTGTGTAATGGATGTGAGTGGCACCGTGTTGGCAGGGGTGTGACTACGGGGGTACCATCTGTGAGAAGAGATCAGGTTGTTTTTAAGTGATAAAGAGATGTTTGTAAACTCATTCAGACTTTCTTCAGAGACACATTTGTATCAGTGTTATGTCTTATCTGTTGTGTTATCCAGAAGACAAACAGTTATCGAAATGAAATGAGAAACTACTGAAAATTCATTTTCATAAAAGATCAAATACAAGGAAATGGAAATATCTATTGATCTACTTGGTTAACCATTATATTTTCTCATGCAGCATTAATTCTATATGCAACATGAATTCTAGCAATAGAACTTGTGGAATTGTGGCAATAATATTCCTGCGACTATTGAAAATATTCCATATGTAAACTTAAAATCTTTTTAGGATATATTTAAAAGATGGAGAAATCTTTCTTTNTATATATATGTACTGTTATTTCCTTTGTTCTCTTTACTATTTTAGTAAATAGCATTTATCTCAACCCACGCATTTTACTGCATATCTCTCTACTTTTCTCCCCCGTCCCATTTGGGGAGGGGGGAGGGTGAGTGAATAACTGTGTGGAACTCAGCTATCTGCTGAGTCAAACCATAACACATCAAACCAAACCAAGTCATTGCTTCTGCTGTTATTCTGACATCGCTTTTGTTGTTGTTGTTGTAGACAGCATATGTGAAATCAGCATATTTTATAAGAATTTGGTCTGGAGCATATTTGAGTTGCTCAGTCCAGCAATCATATGAAGTCCTGTGTGTACAGGAGCGTATGGAGAGCAATGTCAAACCTTTTACAAACAGAGAATGTTGTGGGTGGAAGAGAAATGCAGGAGAGCAGCAAGCAATAGGAAGAAGAGCAAGGGACCTCAGGGAAAATGATAAAGACAAAGGAGAAAAGGTTATGGGGAGAAACTGGACTATCAGCTACATGGTTGTATAACAGCAACATTGAAAGAGGGAAAGAGCAATTCAGAACTGAAAGAAACATGGGGAGAATAAAATACATTGATAAACCTATTTTTTTTTACTGTTTTCTCTGCAAAATAGTCTAGACTACAGCGGAGAGCACTTTTGAGATAAATGGCCTCAAGAGACAAGCATTAAGTGGAGACTTGGGATTCATGAATGAGAGAAATATATGGGACTCTTTGGCATATGATAGGCTGACTGGGAATAAATTTCTTAGACCATTGTTTTAAACTGCTCTCAAGGTTTGCTGGGCTCATAAACAAACGTGTTTACTGAAACTCAATGGAGCATGCTGAAGTCAGACTGAATAACACAGTATTTCAGCCAAGAGAGGCCAGAGTGGGACAATGTCACTCGTCACTGTCTCTCAAGATGATCCGGAAAGCCATAAGGAAAGTGTATGGGGAGCCTCAGGAACACATGGCCCTGTCTGAGGGAGGCAGCCTCTCCCTACTTTCTCATGGCAAAGACCATGATGGCTCCATGGCTGTTTGCACTCTATGGCTTGGTTCTGTCAATGCAAAGTATTCAAAAAGGTACACCAAAGGGTTACTTTAAGGTATCATTTATCATGATTTTTATGGAAATTGACCCACTCAGTTACTGAAAAAACAGCAGAGAGTGAAAAGTTTAGTGCAGGCAATCCCAGCTTAAAGCAATTTTTAGTTTTAAACTCACACAAAGTACCAAATTCTACCAGTTTTACATTTGTAAATTCAAAATTACTGTATTATGAGTGGCTTTCAAATTGCATAAGTTTTGCTTTTCTATACAAAAATTTTTTGTATAGAAAAAATTGCCCTCATTTTTTGTAAGTACTTACCCCATGTTTACATGCACACATGCACACACACACTCATGCAGCCCCACTATCTTCTACCACCATAAAGTGTCATAGTTACAAGTGTCAATCCCTGTCCTTTCAGCAAATTCAAAAAATCCGACCCTGGGTCTCACCAAACTTAGTGCCAAAATTCTCACCTTATTTTACAGGTGAGCCTAAAGAACACTGTGAAGTCTTGGTGAGAAAACTCAGCTGTGGCTGTGCTGTGAGCCAATAAGGACTTCTCTCAATCCCTGTGCCAGCACACAGAAACACAGCTTGTAAAAATGTTTTTCTATCTCTCAATCTTACCTCCAGCATGAGATTTTGCTTCAGACCTATACCTCTTGTCCCGAGCTTCACTGGTGTAAAGAACATACCAGCTGTCTCCAGAAGGGCAGAATATTCAGAAAGAGAAAAAGAAATAAGAAGGGAGAAAAAATATATGAGATTTTTTTTAGTTTCCTGAGTTGTTCCCCATTTCTCATTCCCTTGAGGACTACACAACCACACCAAGCTGCTGCATTGAAAATTATCTTATTCTAAGAAGAGGATTATTGATTCAGTCTATTTGCATTAAAATGTTCTTTGCATTTCTGCATTTTCATTTCTTAATACCAACTGGATTTTAAAAGCATAATGTGTCATAATTAATCGCTGAAAGGTTTTGTGCATATAGGACAATTTTTCCTCTTGAAGGCCATTTCTAAGCCCATGAAGGAGAAAGAGGTGTTTGTGAGACAAAATAGTTTTTGGGTCAAACAATGCAGGTCGACCAGGGGTGAATCTTGCCAGATAAATGTGGTTGCCTTCTATGATGAAATGACTGTGGTTGAGGGACCCTGCTGACCTGAAAAATTCTCTGATTCTAAGAGCCACATCTAAAATCTTTCCCGAGGCCACAGCACTGCTGTGAAACAGCTGGAAGTCTGTTATTCTCATTTTATGCACACTGTAGAGCTTGAGATGTCTCAAATTGCTGAAGCTGTTGCCTGAGAATGTCTATCCGACTCTTTTTCACCCATTTAGTATTTGGGAAGTTGCAGCCTAGATCCTCACAAGTTATGCTTATGCGGTGAAATTGTCACTTAACTGCAAGACTATACTGTATGATTTTTCTTCTGCTTGTAACCATACTGATATTATTTTCGTTAAATGATGGTAGATCATTCAATCCTAAATCAGATTTATGTTCTGTCTTGCCTTATGTTTCTATCTACAAATCCCCAGTGATTCTAACATCAAATGTCTAACAGTGAAGCCACTCTTTTTAGCTCTGTTGAACAATGTGTTGACAGTTAGCAGTTCTTAGTTCAGTGATGCCGCTTCTTAGTGTCAACATTAAAAACTAATCAGAGCCTTAGTCCACAGACTTGTTAGCAAATTCTCTGTGGTTTCTGTCTACCTACCAGACCAGGCATTATGAATGCTAACACTGATGTGCTTAAACTTCCACGTATCTGCAAATTACATGAATTTATGTTTTATGAAGTACAGTTTGTGTTCAGAAGTTCAGCATGTTTGGCATGTTACCTTTTCACATGATTCTGGCATGATAGATTTGGTATATGTGAATATCTTTTTCACTGAGGCAGTTTTTTTTGAGATTGCCTCAGGGAAATAAGAACAATAGTGTAGAACAAATACAAAGCTTCTTTATTCTCCTCATACACAGCACGTAATCTGTATCATGTTTGTTCCAAGGAGATAAATTTTTCTGCACTACCAATAACGTATTTAGTTGTCATAGTCTGTCATTTCAAGAGGTTTAATATGAAGTATCTATTCATTTCAAAGATATTCTTTGGAGTATACATTTATTTCAGACCAGTATAGGAAATCTTTGGTCTTTCTCTTTTAAATTTTTCATTCTGCAAATGACCTATTCATGTAACTACTTTCATTATTATTTTAATTTCACATAGCTTCTTAAGAATCACATTCTCTTGTTTTAGAGCAAGACCTGGATTAAGAATATTTGTAAACTAGTGAGACATACTCAAAATTATAGGCTTGACCATCCTATGATAACAATCTTAATTGTTTTCTGGCAGTACCGGTTTTCTTGCATCTTTACAGCAGAATGAGTATATGTTCACATGTGCTAAGAAACAGACTTCTATTTAAAGTAAGAAATAGTCACACTGTTTCCAACATTTTAACACAGCTGATGTGTAAAATGCTCTGGAAAGACCTTCACAGTGTTAAGTACAAGTCAGGGTAAAGATCAAAACGAAGAGTACTTTTGTAGCTCAGTTCCATTTAAGGGAAATAGAACAAGAAATCAATCCTAATCTACCATTTATGAGATTTCTTAGAAGTAGTTTCTATAACTCCAATTCTCTGCTTGGTTTCTTGCCTTCCTTTTTTACTTCCCTTAATTTCTTTCCTATTTTGAATGAAAATGCTCTGAGAACATGTATTTCTTGTTGGGGTAGCTCTTGACTCATGATGTCAGAGGGGCAGTCTGGCTCCAAGCACATTTGAAGAGCTATATAATGGTATCCCTAATGGTACTAGCCCTTGACTATGACCTCATCTGAAGCTTCACTTAGCCGTTCTCATCCCATAAAAAGCATTATACTACTTTCTTGAAATACCCCTTGTCTAGCTTTTGTCTATTATTTTTCTTTTGCATTATATGGGTTATTCAGAAAGAGAAAAATGGAATGTAAAAAATCAAGGCCCTGATACTGTTAAATTGTTTTACATAGATTTCTGTACAGTCCGTGGGTGTTTTGTCATTGACAGCACTAGGAGAAGAATTGGGCTCCACATGCTCATTGTAATTCAGTGGCTCAATCGAAAAGTGTGCAGTGTCACTAATAAGCTCCCATCAGAGAACAGTAATGGAAAACCATTTTTCCAGCACCAGTTGTGTGCCTTACTATGCCCTGCTACTGCTGAAGATGAAAATGACATGTGAATTCTACTCATTGGAACATATTATGGTAACATGCAGAAAGGAGTAAGTTTCATTTTCTACATCAGAAAGGAAGATACTCTGTAAAGGCTAAATGTTGCAAAGGACAGGTATCCTGGGTATATTCTGGGTAAACGATAGGTGTCCTGGGGATGTTTTGTATTAAAGAGAGCTGAGCGTCTGACAGCTAAACAGGCACAGTCAGACAAGCGAAGCTGCCTGAAACATTAAAGAATAAAGCTAATTACATATTTAACTGAATCAATGATAAACATAAGACTGTTAAGATTCCTGTATTGGTTTGGTTTGGTTTGTCTTTGTTGCTGTTTTTTTTTTTTTTGGTTGCTTTTCTTTTCTTTTTTTTTCTTTTTTAAGCTGATTGATAGACAGTCTTGGTCTTGAAACAGCAAGCTTATTATTCATCTCAATCTACATCTATCACAGAGGATGAAATCTCAGAGGTGGACATAGCTTAAAGCTCTCCTTTCAGTGATGTTGTGTGCTGCCTTTTGAAGGTTAGGTGAGCACCAAAGTGTTATCATTTGTTTTCTTTTTTTTTCTGTGCACCATGACATTTCATGTATTCTTTTGAAACTTATGCTGTCTTTTGCTTCTGCATTGCTTGTATCCCCTTCTAGTCCCTCCTTGCATTTTCTATCTCTCCTTTAGCTTTCCTCTGCTCTTCAAGCTTTATCTGAGCAATTCCTTGGAGCTTCATGCTGAAAAGACATGACCTGACTGCAAGCTTTCAAGAGTTACAAATGAAATGAGCTTAGGAACTGTGTCTCTTGATGCCAAGTGCAAAAAACTTTCCTAAATGCTGTAGTTTTGCCAATCAATTACTGAAGCTTGTGAGAAAAGCTGAGAGTAATAAAATTATGGGCAATTCTGAAAAGAATACTAGAGAGTATAAACAGTCTTGATTTAATGGAGGGGAGTATTATTGATTCGTGTCCTCCACAACAGATCTTAAAAGCAAATGAAATCCATTACTTTCAATAGCAGACATTTTAATAGCCACAGCTCATGTTTTAAATCATACTGCACTGGTGTTGCATTGTATTTTTATTCTCGTATGTTTGTGTCATCCCATGTGCAAAGTTTTGCCACTACACTACACCAAGAAATGTTTCCGTAATGGCTACAATCAATATCTCCAGAGATCCAAGTGCACCTGAGCTGTCAGCTTGTCAAACCTTCTCAGTCAAACAGGATCTAGCAGTTCAAAATAAAATCTCCAATGAAATTCAAGAGTTCACAGGAAATTATTCTGGACACTTGGAAATCCCTGACTTTGATTCAGCATCACTTTCAACCTCCAAAAAAATTGCTAGGGAGAACAGTGATCTTTGAAATGCCTCCGTTTTGACTAAATAAGCCAAGATCACCTGAGCTCCTTCAGAAGCTATGGTTTACTTAGGGTCCTGTTATTGTCATTTCTGTTTTTTTCTTTTCTTCCACTTCTTCCTTACATTTTCAGCAACATTAGAAGCACCTCCTCGTGAAAGCTCTTTGCTGTATTAAATCTTGGTAAATTGTTGTTTCTTCACTCATTCTTTGCCTTCATTGTTAAAATGGCTTCTGTTTCTTCCTATATTAAAAGATGCAGTAGAAACTGCTGTGCATAGATACCATGCATCAGCCAGCATTCACCCCTGCCTTCCTCATCTGATGAGAAAATACTGCCTTTGGCACACTGCTCTAGGATTGTTTTGGATAGGAGGATTTTATAACCATAGGACATTATATTTCAGTTCTCTTCTTTACCTTCTTTTACTTTTTTTTTTTTTGTCCTTGTTTTTCTCCTGTAGATCTTGGAGAATTATTCATAATGCACTTTATACTTATTCATTTTTAATAAGAAAATAAAAAATAAAAAATGCCAGCTTTCAGTGTAAAAAACTGATTATGTGGAGTAAACAGGACTACTTTGCTACTTTGGATTGTTGAATGAAAGAGCTGCTTGGATTCACCAAAGAACCTAGACAGCTTTTACTCCTACATTAGTCAGTTGACGTGGTGTGAGTGCTCCTGACCATTTGACAGAGCGAAACCAGTGCAGCTGCAAGGCGCGCTATCTGCATTATAACAAGATCTGACTTTGCATACATATGTGCTGGAGATGTACTTCCTGGTATACTCTCATGCAATACTATTTCCAGACCAGTTATTTTTAACTATAGCAGGGTGGGTTTTGGCTGTTTTGGTGGTTTTCTTTTAATAGACATTTCACAAGACTGCATGCAAGGAGGAATGCTTCTCCCTGACAAAGGGAGAAATCAAATTCCTCTCCACCCACTAAAAGTTTGGTCACTGAAAGGAGCTCATCATCATTCCTGAGGGCTCAGTACCAGAATAGGCTGTTCAACGAGACATTTCAGTCTAGATAATACTTGGCTGATCAAGCCCTTCCCCATCTTACTCCTTCCCACTTTCAAGTACCAATAAGAGATCTCATAGGCCTATGTCAGAGTTGACTTGTGAATAATTTTGCATGCCATTACTTAATGCTGCAGGCCTTTTGGGAATTAGTAGAAAGGGACTCTTTTCCATGTAATAAATAAAAGAAAGCTGCAACACATACTTCCTTCTTCATAGGATATTATAACATAAAAAGTAAACACAATGAAATTAGCTTATCTACAATCCTCTTTGCAAACACTTGCTCCATTTCCCCCCCTGCTTTCCTATTTGTATTCTTAGTTTTATTTTTTTTCTTATTTTTTGTCTTAATTGAAGAACCTGTAAGTATGAGGTTCTATAATGGTGTTTCAGAACTGAGCATAATGTATTGTGACATCTGTTGTTTTTCTTAGAAGTTATTTGACATTACGTTTGGTTATTTGACATTTAAGTCGGTGCTTGTAAATGATAATTCTTCACAGGAAAACAATTAAGCTATGGAAAGGGTTTATAGACTGCTAACACTAACTTCCTCCAAGCACAGCTAGTCTGCATCCAGGAATCATATGGAGTTTCTAGGCTTCACAAGACTTCTAAAAGAGTCAGTTACCCTTACGGTCATTTATGTGAGGCAGTGCAAATTATCTCCCCAGGATTCCTCCACTGACTCAAGAAATCTATTTCAGATATTTGCTGGGAGATTTTCACAACAACTACTAGTCTTTCTCCGTCTCTAATTTTCTGATTTTATGATCACTACTTTTCCTTTTTTCCAAGTTCTTTCATTAAATGACAAACTGCCAAAAATCTGAAATCTTTGCTTTTGTGAACTTTTTTTTTTTTTTTTTAATTTCATTAGATGGAAGCTTACTGCAACAACTTAGAAGTGACATACATGGACGACCTGCAGAAAACAATTACTCTGGATGACCTGCAGCAAACAATTACTCTCAGCATGAAATTTATCAAGAATATAATTCAGTGGGTCATCAACAGCTGGCTCTTTCTTATTGTCTCAGATCTGGAAAGAGCTGATTCTGAATGGTTTTAGCTTCCAACTCAATTAAGTGTTTGTAAGGCATCCTAATTAAATATATATACCAATTTTCAGGTTTTTGAGTGACCTTTCAAACATTTTGTTCTGCACGAAGAACAGATATTGTTCTGTATTCTAAGCAAAAGTGAGACCATTTCAATAAATGAAGAATATGAGAATTTAGTATGGTGAACACGTAACTGTATAATTATACATAAACATATACACACTCATATATATGTGCATATATATATGCACACATAAATATGTATATAAATTAAACGTGCATTAGTTTTCTCCTAGCTCTCTCCATGACATCCTAATTTATAAAACAATAAGCCCATTGTAGGTAACAAAAATATGCAGTTTAAGTTAGAATATCACCCTCCTTACCACTGGTATGCAAATATGCATTTAACCATCCCTACAACTAGTATGCAAATCTGCATTTACGCAACCTATCCTTTCATTTTTGAGATATGAGAAAGACAAAGTAAGCTTGGCAAATGCATTTCAAAATAGATCTCTCGTAGATCTGGATAAAAATCAAAGCCAAAATCTTAAAATAAACAAAAAACATATTCTCCATTAACAGTATAAATTTTATCCATTCCGTTACTGTCAGACCATCAGAGTTTTTAACCAAGTCTAATGTGCGCACTAATGGTGATGCCAATCATCTGTTTAAAATCTTTCCAATTTTGACTTTTCCCCCTGTACAGAATAGACCCCTTAACTTTGTCCTCCATGGAGGAAACAATGACTATTCTTGGTGATGCTTTCAGCACTGTTACGCTCTGGTGTATCTAGCACAACGTGAAAGTATAACTGATGAGCATCAGAGACAGCCTCTAGTCAATTGCGCTCAAGATCATCAAGCAAGAAGCTTAATGGACCTTATTAAAATTTCCATCTACCAAGCGTTCTTGACAGCTGGTCTTGAAAAATGTGCTATAGAAAAACAACATTAGAAATGCTTTAAATGGGCCGACATTTCTGACCAACTTGTCAGTTATAGAACAATATAGAGGCTTAGATAATTTTCATATTTCTATCCAACCACCATATTATTGCCACACTAGAAGGATATAACATGGATGTGAGAGTTTTTGTGACTTCATGTATGTGTTATGTCATCAATGATCTTTGCATTGTGCTCATAAGTATCAGTTAATTACTTTCCTACAGTAGGAGATATTCATGTTTTCTCTCTTTTCATTCTTAAAGCAGATTTCTAGCAATATTTCTGATAATCTGTGAGTAGTAAGACGTGCTCATCTGCAATCTTTTAGTTGTGACAATACACAGCAGGCCACTATAGGAGGATCTAAGCTTTGTCATCCACAAGGGATTTGAAATTGCACTGAGTGTTTCTGTCTTTGTTTCATGGTGTATGATGATACAAAAGCTTATATAAAATCTCGCTTTATGCAGCAATTTAAACATTTTAATTCTTTCTACTAGTTCATTTTTGTAGGTCTCTTCCAGAAATTAATCATTTGGACAAGTGTAGTTCAGTCTGTGACCAAAATAACCAAAAAGCATTCTACAGTCCATTATACCCCACAACATTTAGAGTTAATGAGGCTAGTACCATTGATATGAACCTTTATATTATCAGTAATTCGAAGCTATTCTCAACCTCTCTATAAATAAATAATTTTGTAAAATGACTCAATGACTCCTGGTAATGGAAATTAAGCTATATTAAAAGCCGGAGTTGGACTGTGTGGTGTTAGTATGATATTAGGTCTCAGTTTTATGGAATTGTTTTTTTTTCTGGTGAATAATTTCTAACTGCTGCTGACAAACCATGAGGTATAATTGATAATGGAGAAAAACCATTTTCATTGGATTCAAGAAAAGAATTCTCTTTGATGGCGCTAATACTAACGGAGAAACAAACCTGAATTGACTTAAGTATTTATATTCTACAAACTGCTTAGAATAAAGCAAATTATTATCTTCCCCACATATGTTTGCAAACATTAACGATGTATTAGATTTGTGTTTAAAACAAAGGGTCAAGTAATATCTAGTTACACATTGTGTGAGAAACTTCAATTGGAAGCAAATGTTTTACACTCATGTATTAAGGCCTGTCATTACTACACATTATAAAAATAAAAATTGTGTTGTGAGATATTGCTCTAATCAAAACAAAGATGAGGAAATATTCATATATAAATCATGAGGTTACAGAGAAGTGATGAAGTACTTCAGCATTAAGTAGTATGTAAAGTGGCACCTGGAAATTTCTACTACTATGTAACAATGTAAGAATGAAAAATTTAGTTTGATTGGGAAAAGGAATACTTTATTTGTAGCTTTAAAAAAGTGAGAAAAGATCTGCATAGTAGTACCCAATTCAGCCATTAAGGATCAGCCCAAAGCATAAGAATAATCCTGATTTGTAAGATTCTTCAATTACTGTTCTTGAAAATTGCTTCCTCTGGTATGCAGGACAGGTCTGATACTGATGACAAAAATAAAGCCCAAAAATGCTTATTAAACATTCTTTGGAAAATAAGAAAATGCTGAGATGTTGTTCTAAGTACTTAAATTTCAGCTTCCATTTCGAAAATATGGTCTGACATGAGGAATGTTTGCAGTGAGATTGTCTAAATTTGAATTGCCACTTGTGCCTTTTGAAGATGTTCTGTGAATCTCTCTTATGCAAAGCAGTCAAAAAGTGGAACTTGGGAAAGATCACAAAGCAAGCAAAGAGAGTTGAATCATCATTGATCAAAATTGAAAGTAAGGTCTGCTGAAGGACTAAGGAAGCAAAGGCAATGTTCCTTGCCCTATCTTTATCACAATAGCTAACTAGGATCCTATACACTTCAGCAAAATAGCCACAGTTCAGCAGTGTATGTATGTGTATATCCTCCTGCTTCCAAGGTAATGGATTTCTCTACGTATGTTTAGAAATCTCCTTTTAAATGCCACCGACAATGTATAAATTGTGAAATTTTCTCCTTTTCTGTTTCTATTTCTGTCAGTTTTCTACTGCGTTTTATGAACTGGATGTTCATACACATGCTTTAAAAGTGCATTTTCAAAGCCAACTCAGGGTGACTAAAATAACATCTGTAAAACAAGCAGGCATGAAACATATAAGTTCATGAAAGAATTGTCAAATAAGTATTTGGAGGTTGTTTGAGAGTCTTTCCGAATAATTCTAAGAGCCACAGGGCATAAGAATACCCACATCAATACCACAGTCATTCTTTTGACATTGATTTTCAAAACACATGCCAAGCAATTTGCACTGTGTGCTGTACAAATGTCAGCCAGAGGTTGAAAGATGGCCAAGAGGGATGACAGTGTTAAAATGTTGCATGATATCAAAATACTAGCTTTGGTGACAAAAGATCAGCAGTAGCAAAGTCAGGATTTTAAGAAGGGAGGCACAATTAAAGGTAGTAAAGTTGAAATACAGATTTAGAGACGATATTGAATTAACAACCATGAGCAGTGTCCTCGATCCCATTCATTCCTCCTTTATACGCTTCCATGTATAGAAATAAGATGCCATGATGCAAAAACAAATGGATCTTCCCACATTTTCAGTCAGAAGGAAACTTATGCCCCTGAAGAATGTGACCTTATAAAATATCAGTGTTTGGTTACAGTAGGCAAATGAGATCAAGGTCTTTGGAGACCTAGATTCAAATGCTCTTCAGTCTTAGATGTAGCAAATTTGCCTTTTGATTTGTATATAAATAACATTTGGTAAATATTTTTCATCAGGAACTGATCAAAACTAATGAATTACAGATTTTTAAGGAATGCAAACCAGGGGAATAAATAAATACATTTTCATAGATATATAATCTTTTTTTCAACCCATGCAATATTATCCTCTGGACAGAACTTCTAGTTTGCCAGATCTGCACTTCAATTAATTTATTTCAATGGAAACTAGAAATAACAAAAAATACAGACTGCCTTTGAATAATGCAGTTAGATACAACCCTGAAGCACCAAGGTTCAATGACCAAAGTAATGTAGTTGCCAGCCACGCGATCACTGCATTTCTAATGTGTGCAAGGGAATGATTTCAAACACAAGTGTACATGTGTACGTAAACATGCTATAGGTAGAGAGAGATATCATAAACACGTACATAAAAAGAAAATATGCACATTGTTTAAAACATTCTTCAAGTCTTCCTAAGACACAACTTCTGCTATTCATAAATATACATAGGTTTTAGTGTTTACATAAAAATTATATAAAGAGAGAAGAGCACACAAACATAAGTATGCATATGCTTATGCATATGTATATTTATACATCAATACAATTTGCATGTACTGAGAGGGTAATACTTATCTGTATTTTCATTTTTACAAATATGAAATGATAAACATCAATGGAAAGTTATCTGTGGTTACACAATAGCACTTTAGTAATTAGATCTATGAACATTTTTCATTTAGTGAAGAATAAAGTATCATTGACCTTGCTGCATTTTTCTTGATCTGATATGCTTTCTAGTATTTTAGTGAAAGGAGTAAATACAGTTTTGACAGATATTGAATTTATGGTCATTACTTACCAATTCCTTTAAATACTTTTGCCCTAAAATTGTGTGTCAATCTTGTAATGGGAATGAAAGAATAGTCTGGACTCTCATTTGAAGGAATAGTTTCATCCATACCGCATTCATTGACTAGCCTTGAGACTGCGTTTGTATTTAAATGTGACAACCACTTAGAATCTTCAATCCACACGGGACATTTTAGAGAAAACATGGGCAGTGTTGAAATACATGATTCCTGAAATTTTGGACAGAGCATTTATCAGCACACTCTGACTGCTCAACCTAATGCCACCTGTCCTTTCTGCTCTTAAAGTGGCATTGTAACGGGCATGTTGGACAGAAAAGACAGCCATGGATTATTGCTGGAAGAACTCTGAAGTCATCATTGCCAAGGGCAGGTGGAAATTGGAAGCAGAGGTAGATGAAGCAGCACGGAAGGGTAATATGCAACCCTGCTACAGAATCACCTAGAGCTTTTTATCCTGTCTGATAGGGCTCACATAAACCTCAGTATATAGAAGCTATAACTTGCTGTTTGCAGTCTGACTGTAAGACAACAACGTATAAACATCTAAGAGGTTCATAAGACCTGAATTCTTTGAAGAACAGCAAATCCCATTCTCCTCTCTAAAACGGCATGAAAATACATTTTGTCCCTTCTTTATAGTCATCTACCATTTACAACTGCTTATAAAATACTTTTTCAGTCAATGATTCAATACAAGATATCAGTGCAAATCTTTCATATCATTTTACAAGGCAATGAGTGAAGGTGATACATATTGTATACATATATAAAATCAAAAGTTAATTTTGTACTGCATTATATGAACTATGCTCTTGCAATATTTTCCAAAGCACATTTTACTGAAAAGTTACCCCTTGAGCATATGTCAGAGCCAGTTCTAAATACTTATCCCAATCTTATGCTAGTTGAAATCTATTCAAGTTGATTTGTATTAGCATAAGACTGGTAGAATGAGAGCTAGAAAGAATCAGGTCAACATTTTTTAATCATAATTTTAATATTCACACAGTCAGTGTGGTATGTAGGTTAACTTCATAACAGCTCCATAAAGGGAATTGATACACAGCACTGCATCAAGCCAAAATGCCACTACAATCTATAATTTAAAACTTTTCCTTTGAAACTAGCTAAATACAGATTAAGAAGATAGATTGAACGAGCTCATCATTTATCACGTAAATAAAACTATACATCAATGAACGTGCGCAGGCATTCTTCTTTGTCATGGCCTGTGCTCTGCGTGAGCAATACATTCTTGATTAGACGAGAAACTTCTGTAGACTTTCACATTTTTATGTATTTCAGATATTTCATCACCTAACGTATACTGATGTTTAATTATACTGACTATATGTTATAAGAACTATCATTGTTGATTTCTTCACAGAACAGTGAATTGGTGCTATAATTCTTAATTGCTTAGTAATCAAATTTTTCCATTTCTCAGCAGGAAAATAAAGTATTGACTGCAGTAGCTTTAGAGATTATGTTACGTAGATGTTTGTCATATTTTCAAAGGAAAGGGCTACTGGTATTATTTTCTCTGTTACTTTGTTTTTGGAAAACAAATGTTGTTCTAGACAATGAAATGTCCCAAAAACTAATGTGTTTTCCTGTTGTTTCTTTTTCTTTTTTTTTTTTTTAAGTCAGAGAAGATTTGAGATTTTGTTCTGGTTTTAATTAAAGATGCAATACTTTGAGCATTCCCATGCAGAATCCATGTGCGTAACATTAAGTACTGACATCTTATTCTTTTTATCTGATGCTGAAGTGATTGGTATTTGCTAGACCTGGGGCACCAAAAGGCTGTCCCCTTATAAAAATCATAAGAGTCCATTAGATGACAAAGAAAAATACATGCAAAAAGCTTATCTTCTTTCCACATCATTCATTTTTCTTACTCATGTCCCCTGTTCATGCTAACATGCCTAACTGCCCCAGAGGAGTCAATCTGCATCCAAAATGATCATGCAATTTCGGTATCCATATTTCCAAGGCACTCTGCTTTCTTTTTTCACCATATTTGCCCTCTCACCCTGTCTTCATTTGATTTCTGCCTTTTTCATGACTCATTTCATATTCCAGTGCTACATAAGTATCATCTCCATCTCTGCTCCCAGCGGTCTTAGTAGAATATGTTTCCCACTTCATCAGTCAGTAGCAGTGAGCATATATGAGAAATGATACTGATGAGCCAGGAGAGAAAGCAGCTTGCTTATCTGACTACCATTTTCTTTTTAGTGGTGAAATAAGCATTCCAAGTGAAGAAAAATAACATTTGGTAGTTTACTGAAAAATGTTGTCTCTGCCTTCATGGTAAATATGTGAGGTTTAAAGTTTATTAAGACTGTAGCAAACTATTTCATCACCCTTCCCTTTAAAATGTGATAAGTCTTTTAAGCAGGAGACTAGCTTCTCTATTTTAATGCTTTTTTAGTGATCTGTAACTTTAGTATCTTTTTCTTGGACTGTGCTGCAGAGATCCAAATAACCACTGTCAATGGCTCCTGACTCTTTTCTTTTATAGATGTTATGTGCTTGTTCATACCAGACAATCTTTCCTTTCAGCATAGAAAAATGCTGGCATTTTAATGTACTGAGTAAATTGCAAGGTTTTAGTAGCAGAGAGATGGGGGAGGGACTGAGGCTGAGGCTGCAGGGGTTGTTTTTGTGAGAGGATGTCATAGGCTGCTCCTTTCCAAGCACAGCCAATTCCAGTGTGCTCTGCAGCAGACCCCCCACGGGACACAGCTGAGCCGATCAGCAAAGTCAGTATCACTTCTGTGATAATATATTTAAGAAAAAGACCAGAGAGGAGAAGGAGGGAACAAGACAGTGAGAAACAATAGAGGGAACAAGGTCAGAGGAGGAGGAAGGGCTCCATGGCTGAGCAGTTGCATCCCTGAAAGTACTGTAGCCCACAGAGGACTCTTTGTCAGAGCACAGGAAAAGAGTGATAAGGAGAAACCACCATGCTCTTATTATTACCTAACTGAGGGGACTGAGTATAACCTGCAGCAATAATGCTGGAGGACAAAAGGTGTGTGAAGTGAAGCTATGTCCGGGAAAGGGGAAGAGAAGGTACTTTGCCACATGTTTAATCTTTTTGTTTCCTAGCATCCAAATACATTCCTAGAAGTTTATGTCAATTGGCAGTAAACTAATTGAAATTCTGCAAATTGAATATGCTTTGTCTGTGACAGTAATTGGTGAGTGGTCTCCCTGTCTTTATTATGATCTTTGAGTTTTCTCTTTCCTGTTCTTCCTGTTTTCTCCTGCTACCTGCAGGGAAAGCAGGCATGAGCAAGAAACCGTGGGGTGTTTGGCTGCTGCTCATACTTCTGTTATACACTGCAGTGGTTTGTTCTAGGGAGTTTTAGGTTGAAGATAACACCATGCTTACATTTCATCTCAATACAGCTTTGACTGTAGAACAGCCAAAGCTTGTAATATCAGTTGAAATGGAGAAGAGGTTAAAATATAATTCAACTTGAAATATTAGACTAAAAAGGAAAATAATTCAAGTTAGTGAAAGAAATAAAATAAAAACTGCAGTCAATGTTGCCATCAAATCACCAAAATTGTCAGAAAAGACAAATAGCATCAGGTGAGAAATAGTTCTCTAATGAAAACCGAATGCCAAAAACATGACATTTCATCACATTCTTTCATAAGATCTGCTAGAAAGAGCTGCAGTGCACACCATCTATTGAAACATCCACAACAAAACTCAGTCATTTCATATTTTTTCAAAATAATCATTTGAAAAGTATCTCTGCCATTACTGTACAATAAATTCAATTAAATACTACGCTGTTCTTTTATGTCTTTGAAAGCTTTACAGTGTAATAACATTTTATATTTCACTTTTTTAAAAAATATTGGCTTTGCTAAGACAAATTGGTTTGTGTGGATATGGGGTATATACATAGATTGCTCTGAAAATAATGCCTCCTATTTATTTCCATGGAAACTACAACAGCTACAAAGAGCACAATAACACCACTTGATAGAGCAAGTTTTCAGCTACAAAACACTCATTTTGAATGTAATCACCACAATTAGCAATGCATTTTCACCAGCAATAAACAAGAGCTAAAAATAAAAATTTGCATGGTCATCTGGAACATGGCTTGTGTTTTGTATTGCTGTCACCACTACTGAAACGCAACACCCACCACTGCCACTGGGCTCACATCCATTGTTTGCTCTCCATAAATGTTCAGCAAGCATCAATGAATGTCAGTGGGTGCCTTATTTAAAAAAAAGAAAAAAGAAAAAAAAAGAAAAAAAAAAAGAGAGAGAGAGGGAGAGAGAAATTCAATTCTACTCCTTTGCTTCATATACACTTCCATGTCAGATGCCATTTTGTTAGGCTGTCCCCCTGCTGGAATCTGTCCTACAACAACAAAATGGAATGCGATACTGGCAGGAAGGTTCCACCTCTACTGCCATACCACCAACATCCACCTCTGCCATCGTGGGCCAACATAATAAAACAGGAGGCATTACTTTCAGAGCAGCCTTCATACAATGACCATTAAATACTTATCTTACCTTTTTAAACAGTGTTTATTTTAAATATTCTTTACTACCTCCTATATCCTTTGATGTCTGTAGTAGTCTGAAGAAACTTACAGTCTTACTTGTATTAGATTAATGTTAAAGAACAATCACAGTGTATGTCCTTTATTCAGTGAACAAACTCCATTATTCCCAGTAAATGAATATCTTTTCCAACATTGGCTGCCATTTGAATGAATGAAATTTTTCAAAAGTTTCAGTGTTAATTTCAGTAGGAATTTGAGTCATTACTTAATGTTACTTCTGTCAGGCCTTCTGGAATTGATGTTTGAAATTCTGTTTTTCTTTTGTTTCAAATCATGCAGAACTGTAATCAGACTCTTCTCTCCAAATTCTTAGAAAAACTGAGCAAATATAATTGCATGCCTTTTATGTCTTCTGAGCACAAGGAGGCAGTTATAGACTCAAATCCTTTCCTTTGATTTTGATTTTTTGAGGCTACACTTTCCTGTACAAAATAGAAACCATCTTAATCAATGCTCCATTTACCTCGCAAGCATTTTCCATTTCTCCTGCTGTCACTTGAAGAGGATCAATTGTTGATTTATGTTTTTCCTCTCCATTCTGTACCGTTCATCTTCCACCCTTGTGATCTTGAGTGCAATAGAATCAATTTTCACCTCCCCAGTTTTGCAAGTGAGTAGTAGGTTTTTAGAGATTTTTTTTTCCAGGTTGACTATGAAAGTGGATTTATTTTTAAAGTTTCTTCTGCTCTGCTACTTCAATATTAATGTGAAATTAAGCTTACTTCACGTCTTCCTTCCTGTAAAGGAGCTCTATGCCTTTGTTTAGTGCACTCTTGTTTTCCCCTTCCATCTCTAAGGAATGGGAACAAGGCATAGCAGGCTCATTTCTGTTTTTTGCTTAACATCATACCTTTTCCAAGATCATTGTGTCTGGAGGGAGAATGCAGAGGGGCTAGGTGTAGAAGGACACAAGCAGGTGAACTCAGATTATTCTGTACAAATAACAATATGAATAGTACGCTGGTTGTTTGGAGAGGGGAAAATCTGATAGTTTGGAAGGACTTGAATACAGAGCTTCCTAGAATAGCTGTTTTAGCTCAAAGTCACCATGGGACAATATATATTTCTGTTGCCTTGCTAGTGCGAGTCTGGACCATGCTCATCTATGCTAGTGAGAGGCCACCACATATTACGTGACTCTGTACGACTTAGAGAATTTCCATGTATTCTGCATGTCTCTTTATACATGATACTTCTTCCAAAGAAATACAAATAAATGCATATTTTGATCAAAAGTATTGTGTTACATTTAGTACAAATACCAGACAGAAATACAAGTGGTACAACACAGTTAAATACATTTCATATGCATTTGTTAAAGCAATTAAAAATACAATATACATTATGCATGTGTGAACCTTAAGATAGTCACTGGGTTATTTAGTAGTGTTGTATTGTATAGTACAATTAAGATTAGAAGAATTGAACTAAAGGAAGAACTGAAGTGATCTGGAATATTTTCTAATACTCTTTCAAATTATTGTGGTATTTAGCAAAGACCTGGTCAAAACTAGCCCTGATCTAATTGCAAGTAGAATAACCAGCCTACATGTTTATTTTACTGGTGAAATACCCTTGTTAAACACTGTTGAATTTAGCATTCAAAGAAGTGTTGAATTATTCTGAAATTCACCACTTTAAGTCATACAAAAAACAGAAGAAATCATACAAATTCTGAGCTCATACTAGGAGTCTATACTCAACATATGATACAGAGAACAAAGTATCAACACTATTTCCCTGTAGTATCACAGCAAGGAAGTAGTATTGAAGGAGATTACTTGAATTTGAACAAACTTTAATCTCTGTTCTCATACTTTTGCTTGAATTTCATTAATACCAACACATTCCCTCTCAATGGAGATGATAACCTTTGAAGCTGTAGCTGAGTATTCTTGCAGTGTCCACCATTCCATAACACTTCTTCAGGAAGTCAAAGGTTGACACTGTGGTCCAGCTTGGGATCTGGTAATAATATCTGCCTAAAAAACATTTCTTCCAGAGACTAGCATGCCATATAACTTCCTTAGCAGCAGCATGGTAACATAAAGAGCTCTTAAGTAGTGCTTGACTCTCCCTTCAACTGCACCTGAATTAGGGTTATTAATAACTTATTTTCTATAACTTAATGTTACAAGAACACTGTTCTATACCACCTCCGCCTAAATCATCTGAAACAGAAATGAAATCTCTCAAAATATCTTTAACACCTACATGATCTCTATGCATTACCTTACTGCATAAGTAAGGTAATGCACAGAAGTATTTCAGGAAATACTGTCAGCCTATGACTGGTAAGTCTGGAAAAGTACCTTTTGTTAGTGAAGGGCTGTCTTTAGCAGTATTTAGAATAATTACACTTTTAGACTGGAGGTAGACTTCTGTGTGTTTCTGGTGTTCCACTAGTTCTACAGTACTTTGAGTAGCTGGATATTTAGTTTCCTGCGTTTCTCACCAACTCAGTGATAAAGTGTAGGTGATTTAGAAACAACTATTAAGTATGGCTTAGTTGTAGCTTTGTATATTGAATGACATACATATCTTTCTTTCTGATGATCCAAATCTTACCTTCACCAAGACTGCTGGATGAAGTCCTTGAGTTGTATTCCTTGCATTAGGACAGTATTCATACAACATACGGAACGTGAGAAGTTTGAAAAATGGGAAGCAGACAAAACTTCTCAAAAGGCAGACTATTCTGTCATTATCTACACAGATACAAATAGCTGGCAGTTGTACTTAATTGTATACAACCCCTCATCTATTCTCATGGGTTATGAGTTCCATCAACTGTCAAGAGTTACTTTAAAATCAACAACAGATAAAGTTTCCTTTGTATACATCATAGCCAGACACTAAAAGATAACCTATGATTTAAAAATCACAGCATGATTTAATCATTATTGTAAAACAGCAAATGAAGGTTTCACAAGCTAGCATTCTTTATCCTGGATACTTCTGCTTCCACCAATGGAAAGTATTGGTTCTAAGAATGGCAAATGCTTCTACGTAGCTTGCTTTGAAGTCACAGAATCACATAAGTACAGAGTGAGGTTAGAAGGGAACTCTGGAGGTCATCTACACCAAGCTCTCTGCTCAAGCAGGGACACCAAGAGTCTCTTGACCAGGACCGCATCCAGGTATCTTTTGAATGTTTACCAAGAGAAAGACTCCACGACATCTCTGGACAAGCTTTGACAGTGCTCAGTTGCCTGCAGAGTGGTGTAGTCTTTCCTGATGTTCAAAGGGAGCCTTTTATGTTCCAGTTTGTGTCCATTGCCTCTTGTCCTATCACTGAGCCCTAAAGAAAAGAATCCAGCTCTATATTCTTTGCAGCCTCTCTTCAGGTATTTGAAGACACCTCCAGGTGTCTTCAAATATATGAGATATAAATGAGATTCCCCAAAAGCCTTCTCTTTTTGAGGCAGAACAACCTCTCCTTAGATGAGAGATACAAGGTCTTATATGAGTTTTTCCTACCTTCCTCCTGACTGACTTATTGCACCTTAAAAAGCCCATAGTAGTCCTGCAATCCATTCAAAGTTACATTTAAGTATTTGCAGCAATAAATTTGATAGGTCTTGCATGTCTGGCTTACATGCTAATGAGCAGTGCAATTAATCATTTCTTGACTAAGTCCATAGAGTTTAGATTCAACAGGACTTATAAGACTATTTCAAAAGATTTATGGTTTAACCAGAAGAATCGTCACTTCTGCTTCTAGGCACTAGTGAAAAATATCTCCATGGAAAACATTACCTTTAAAATCCCAATCATTTTAGTTATAAAACTGATTAAAAAAAATGATTTGTGAAATTTGTTTTGAATTTTGAATTCACAATTTGTTTCACATTGTGAAAGTGTGTTGTGGTTTGAGCCAGCAGGCCTAAAACACCACACAGCCTTTTACTCACACTTCCCCCTCTTCCTCCCAGCTGGGATGAGGGAGAGAATTGGGAAAAAAAAAAAGTAGAACTCATGAGTTGAGATAAAACTATTTACTAAGACAGAAAAGAAAAATAGAATAAAACAATAGTAATAATAATTATATACAAAACAAGTGATGCACAATGCAAGGGCTCACCACCTGCCGACTGATGCCCAGGCAGTCCCTGAGCAGCAGTCCACCCCCCCCAGCTAACTCCCCTTCTTATATCACACGATATCATATGGTATGTAATATCCCTTTTGTCAGTTGCCCTGTTCCTGTCCCCTCCCAGCTCCTTCTCTGGCAGAGCAGTACGAGCTGAGACTGAAATGTCCTTGGCTCTGTTCAACACTGCCAGGTGCCATCAGCTTTGTTTTTCTTCTAGAACTAAAGCATAGTTTCGTACCAGACACTATGAGAGAAAGTTTCAGCTAGAAACTAAGACAAAGTGTAACAAGCATTTCTTATTGTGAGGATCACACTATTCATCACGGAAATGCAGTTTCATACAGAATCATAGAATCACAGAATGATTTGAGTTGGAAGGAACCTTAAAGATTATCTGATTCCAACTCCCCTGTCATGGTCACGGACACCTTTCATTAGATCAGGTTGCCCAAAGACCCATCCAATTGGGCCTTGAATAGTTTCAGGGACGGGGAATCCACAACTTCTCTGGGCAAGCTGTTCCAGTGCCTCACCATTCAAATAGTAACAAATTTCTTCCTAATGTCTAATCTAAATCTATCCTTCTTTAGTTTAAAACTGTTACCCCTTGTCTTATTGCTGCACTCCACTATAAAGGGCCCCTTCCCATCTTTCCAGTAGACCCTTTTATGTACTGGATGGCTCCAGTAGGGTCTCCCTGGAGCCTTCTTTTTTCTAGGATAAACAATCACAGCTCTCTCAACCTGTCTTCATTGGAGAGATGCCTTGTTCAATCTGGAGAAGAGAAGGCTTCAGGGAGACCTCATTGTGGTCTTCCAGTACTTAATGGGAGCTTATAAACAGGAGGGAGAAAGACTTTTTACATGGTCTGACAGTGGTAGGACAAGGGAGAATGGTGGTAAACTAAAAGAGGGGAGATTTAGATTAGATTTCAGGAGAAAATTCATTACTGACAGGGTGGTGAAGCACTAGAACAGGCTGTCCAGGTTGGATGGGGCCCTGGACAGCCTAATCTAGTGGGTGACATCCCTGCCCATGGCAGGGGAGTTAGAACTGGATGGGCTTTGAGGTCCCTTCCAACCCAAGCCATGCTATGATTCTGTGCTTTTGTGATTTTTATTAAAACTTGTTTTATTAGAGGACAAAAAAAAAGTTTTTTAAAGCTGAAAGATTCACATTTATGTGTAAATTTATGTACAAAATTTGTACCAAAATTTTGAACTTTTTTACAGAAAAAAAATTGTTGAAGGTTTTATTGGTAATAGCTCAGAACTAAGCTATACAAAAAAAATCTTATAAATTTCAGTAGTTTCCGAGTGTTGTTACCATTTGCTATCATCCCCCATTTACAGAAGTCTTTGAGTTGTTACTGGCTGGGAATGCTCACTTTAAAAAAACTTTTTAGTTTGTTCTGTGTAACATCACAGCATATAAATTCCTACTTTTAAACCTGCTGAGATCCATATAACAAATCAGAGCAGAGAAATATACTTAATCCTCTTGCAGTTACTTCATAGTCACCCTGTTAAAAAGGAGCAAACTATGAATGGCAAACTCTGAATGGCTGGCTCAACTACAGTCTTGAGTCTTTTTCTGGCTGTTTAAACACAGTTAAGTCTACCTATGTCATAAAGTTATGCGTTGTTGTAGGAGTAGTGGCATCTCTTCAGCCTTTCATCCTGTGCATCTATAGACCATTACCTACTCTAACTAGACGGTAAGGAAAGCTGTTCTCTTTGGAGGTCTTTTGCAATTGACTAATCGATATATTAAGCTACTTCCTTCTAATGTCACGAGAGCCAGCCAATTAAAAGATCTGGGACATATTTTTTTTCTAATCAGTTGTGCTTTCTCCCTTTTTCAGAGCTTACTGAAAAATTCAAACTCACCTTTGTACTTGGAGGAGCACTTCCACTTACATGAATTGCAGACAGGCAAGCAGACATAGTTTTGGTGAACAGTACTAAAAAGATAAAGGAAAATCAATGTTCAAAATACATTTTTTTCCTTCCTTTTTTTTCTATTGCCAAGTTTAGCAACTTTAATCCCTTTCTTTTGATAGACTAGGCACTTAATGGTGAAAGGAACAAAGCAACTGGTGAAGGATAGAAAAAGGCATAGCCTGTAGTTGATTCTCGCTTATCAATAGCAGCTATAATAATAATTTATTTAGAGCTTCGCATGCTAGGTTATTCAGAGCAAAAAATGTCACCTCCTAAGATGGAAGCATATTCAGACCACGAAAATAAACAACTGATGTTTGCAGCTGACTTCAGTGAGACCATTCATGTGATAACAGATCAATAGTTTGCATAAGGGTTGTATAACAGGCGCACATGTAAAAGCAGAAAGAAACCCTCCTCATTACCAGGGGACCAAGGTATAGGAATGAGTACTGCTAATGAGTGGGAAAGAAGACTGAACTCATACACGTTACAAATAATGTCCCAGATCATGATGACAATAAAGAGTACCATTGAAAAATATGCAACACATTTGTACAGCAGGAGAAATAAATCCATATTGCTGTTACTTATGCTGTACCTGTTGTGTGGATAAATATGGCAAAGAACTTCTGTTTTGCAAATCTGTCAGTCTAGCAACTTTCATGAGTACTAAGTTTCAAAGGAAAAAATTTCATTTTATTACTTCACTTATTTTCTCCGTGTGGTATAAATTGTTGAAGAGTTACCTGGGGTTTCAGCTGCCTAGTTTCTATTGACTTTAACGACAAAAGCATGGCTAAAACCCTGTGAATCTCTACAAAAATTTACCCCATGTGTTGTCCTAATCATATCTGCTTAGTTTACTGACAAAAACAAGTTGTTACTACTGTCAGTTCAGCACAGCCAATATAACTGTTAAAGAGCAAACAGAATTGCACTCTGCCTTGCATATTATTGACAATGTTGTCAACTTGCTTTTGATTCCAGAGATTCTACTGTAAGTGACGATTA
Source organism: Penelope pileata (assembly GCA_013396635.1). Lineage (NCBI taxonomy): Eukaryota > Metazoa > Chordata > Aves > Galliformes > Cracidae > Penelope > Penelope pileata. The sequence goes on along the minus strand of WBMW01001275.1, from coordinate 150,309 downwards.
GTGCTGTGCACAGGTAAGTGACCAGGCAGTTTAGTCTGTTCTGGATGAAGCTCCAGAAGTTCAAATGGTTCTCTGAACCTCTTCCAAATCCCATGGCTCTTCAAAACTGAGCTAGCATTCTTGTGAGCACATCACCATGTACCTCACAAGTCCACTAGTACTTTGTGTTTCAGATCAGGCGGAAAACACTCTGAGAATAACTTTTATTAGAATGACAGTGTTGTCTGCAGCAAAACTGTGAGGGAGTTCACAAGCATAGATTTTAAATCAAAGCATGTATATATAATATTTATTCATGAAAAAAAAGAAGAAGAATTTTATTTTATCTGGAATAGAAGCCTTGTGCCTAGGAAAGCCCTAGAGAGAGAGTCCTTAGAAGCAGCAGGGCCATGCTCAATTGATGGCAAGTATGAGTGTGGTAATGGGTAGCCAGTAAGGAACTTCTGAAAGTTTTCTCTACTAGAATGGAGTAGAAATGATGACTAAAGGGTTATAAAAGAGATACTCACAGTCGTCATTAAGGCTCTTTGACTTAGTAACGCAGTCTTTTCCCAATATCTCATGCTCTTGATTCAGAAGGGTGGTTTCCCTGAGATACTGGAGCTAGAGCAATAGCTGTATTTTCTCTACCACAGATAGTACTCTGTGAAAATAACAATGTGATGAGAGCTTTTTTGCTGATATCTCACCAAACAAACAAACAAACAGCCTCACTTTGAGAGAGTTTATTTGTACGTATAAAATCTCAAGGCATTTTCTCAAGGCATTTACATACATAAACTACATAAAGGTACAATGAAATAAACAAGTATTAACTCAATTTTACCAATGCAGCTTTCAATACAGATTAAACACAATAAATTATATAGGCAGCTATTCTCCCTGTCCAATTTTGAGATTTGTACTTCTTGCTCTTTTATAATCCTGCTAGGCAATGTGACAGACATGCCTGAAACAGGAAAGCTACATTAAAAGTCAATCTTAAACATCAGGCTGCACTTTAAACCTATGTCTGTCATGAATTTTGCCGAAAAAGGAAGAGCGGAGCTAGCAATACAGTCAGAACGTCTAAAAGAAATTAGAATTGTCATTTCAATATTTGTGTTTGTTTTTATGTGTGTTTTTGCAGCAAGGGCAGAGAGGTGGTATAAAACAAGTTACATGCACACACAAAAGTGCTTCTTTGTTCCTCCTTATATCAAATGAGATTGATGGGGAATGAAAAAGGAAAGAGCTACATGTTCAAACACAATGATATGTGCTGTTACTTGCACCTCTTGTCAGTTATTTGCTTTCATATTAATTAGATTTTATCTAATTTGTCATCAGAAGAGATATAGATCGTGGTTGTTGTCGGAAGACAGGGAAGTCATGAAAGGAAGGCTAGGGCAAACAGTACACAACATTTTTCTTATGTGGAGGGCAGGATGAGATTGACTTTCGGGAAGGACAGCAAGATAAGTGGACTACAGCACGTCTATTCTTCACAAGCATGAAATGTGGAATGAGTAGGGTGATCCACATCAATAAGCACATTCTTTTTTTTTTCTTTTTTCCTTGACTCCTTGCCATATTTTTATTTTACTTTATTTATTTTTTGGCTTCCCTATGTCCAAAATGGACCAACTCTAAGCCAGACATACCTTAGTGGTGATATTTATCTCTTCCACTATGAAAGATTGTACTCTCCTATAAACAGGAAGATTTGTGGGAAATCTCCTTCTGCCTTTCCAGAATTTCCAAGTAAATTGCAACCTCCTATTGCCTTTGTTCAAATGACATCACATAGCCCTCTATAAACGATGTTTGTCTATATATATTCCTTGGCTGCTAGCAATTCAGATCACGTCTGTCATTTTATACTAATTATGTTAGCTTTCAACAAGGAAATCTGGCCTTCAGTTCCTTTCTCTGGTAAAAATAAATAAATACAAAATATATTTTTGGAAAATGTTGTGCAAAGATGGACTTGAAGTTAATGGAGGATTGAGTGCTTGAAAATGCAGGTCTATAACATAATGCAGCTTATCAAAATCTATTTCTTGAGCTAGGGCTTCAATTTAATGAGCATACTAACATTTCAGCTGCCATTATACATCGAAAAAAATTTCCAATAATTAGGGATAATTGGCAATGGAAATGAACTGAACAGATGATAATGGCTCTACAGCAAACTTCGGCAGCTTGCTCTATCAGCTTGTGTTGGATAAGACAGCAGAGGCAGCGGTTTTAAAGCAATAATACAAACTGGTCAACAGTGTCTTTATTGTTATTCACCTATATTTTTATACTCTGTGCCTTTGCCTCCATTTTTTCAGTCACTTTGCAAGTTCTTTTTTACTTCTTAGGCTACACATAACATAATATTCCAGGGTTAATTACCGGCCAAATAAAGTCTATATTTAATGATTATACAGTTTCACAGTCTTAGCTTAGAATCATAGAATCATAGAAACACTAGGTTGGAAAGGACCTACAAGATCATCTAGTCCAACCGTCCTCCTATCACCATCCCTACCCACTAAGCTACTAAATCATATCCCTTAGCACTTCGTCTAGATGCTTCTTGAACAGCACCANTACACTATTTCTAACACAGGCCAGGATGCCATTGGCCTTCCTGGCCACCTGGGCACACTGTCGGCTCATGTTCAGCCAAGCATCGACCAACACCCCCAGGTCCTTTTCCTCTCCACAGTCTTCAAGCCAATCTGCCCCAAGCCTATAGCATTGCATGGGGTTATTGTGGCCAAAGTGCAGGACCCGACACTTGGCCTTATTGAACCTCATCCCATTGACCTCAGCCCAGCTATCCAGCCTGTCCAGATCCCTCTGAAGGGCCTCCCTACCCTCAGGCAGATCGACACTACCTCCCAACTTGGTGTCATCTGCAAACTTACTGAGGGTACACTCAATCCCCTCATCTAGATCATCAATAAAGATATTGACATTCACTCCAATGTCATCAAACATAAAGCAAGTCACTTTGAACACCCTGGCTAACCTGTAATGTCAGCTTTTATTACGTTTTCAGATGAAATAGCCTCAATATGTAATAGTGTTGTTGAACACAGGGATTTTAATCATCTTCACAGCATTTTTCACAGTTTACTGACTTCTTTTATGGTAGAGCAGGGGGACAACAGGAGGACTCTCCATTGCATTAGAGTAATTGCACTTTGTGTCATGGCTGTGCCTTCTCAATCCACTGTTATTAAAGTATTTCCATGTTACTTTTCATTTTCATTAATTTAAACGTTTGCTATAAGAGTTTGTTATAGAATGGAAAATAATTCCAAAAGGGACAAATTCAAGGAATCAGAGACTTTTCAGTATTTTCTTTGAAACTAATATACTCATTGACCCTTTAATCTTCCTCATGAAGATGCTTATGGCAAAATGGTGCCTTTGTTAAACAAACAAACAAACAAAAAAAAAAAAAAAAAAAAAAACCCTTCCTGCTATCAGCCAAAACAATTCCAAGAAATCCCACCTTTACACAAGGAAAAATAATGAACTGCATATTACACCACAGTCTTTCCTGTTAATAATTATGTCAGTATTCTAAAGTCCAGCCTCTTGAGCTGAAATTTAATGAATCTCCGTTTCTGAAAAGGATGAACCTTCCTCCTTGCAACCATGATTCAGTATATAGCTTTAAGTCACTTTTAACTCCAAAGTGTTGACTTCTTGGAGGGAAACAGTTGATCACAGCATGAACTGATGATTGAGCACATGGTGGAGGAGCATGGCTTGCACAGGGAATGCTGGTAGATCACTTGCACCTGTGAGTGGAATGGGTGGACCTGAAGTGTAGTTTCCCCAGGCTTAGATAAGGGCCAGCCAGGCAGAGTAGGAAGTAGCTTGGGAGAGAGAAGATTGGAAAGTGGTTGAAGAAACAGCATTGCCAAGGAGATGAGGAAGCAGAAAATGATGTGCAGTAGAGACCCTAGCTCCAGGTAGAAGAAATGGTATTGTGGTAAGACTTTGTCTAACGCTTCTGTATGACCAGTTGGAGATATGTCTTTGAAATATGGACTTTCATAGCTTGGAGAAGAGGAAAATAAGGATTTCAAAGTGTTCTGGTTTCAGCAGGCAGGCCTGGAAACCTCACACAGCCTTTCGCTCACCCCCCTTCCCAGCTGGGATGGGGGAGAGAATTGAGAAATAAGGTAGAACTCGGGGATTGAGATAAAAACTATTTACTAACAGAAAGAGGAAAATAGAGTAAAATAACAGTAATGATAATTATATACAAAACAAGTGACTGTACAAAGCAATCGCTCACCGACCGCGACCGATGCTTAGCCAATCCCCAAGCAAAATGGGCCCTCCCCGCTCACTTCCCTTCCTTATATTACGTCATATGGTATGGAATATCCCTTTGGTCAGTTTGGGTCAGCTGCCCCATTCTTGTCCCCTCCCTGCGGCCCCCCCAGCCTCTTCATTCTCCTGGCAGAGACATACAAATGTCCTTGGTTCTGCTCAGCGCTGCCGGGTGTTATCAGCCATGTTTTCTTTCTAGAACTAAAACACAGCTTTGTAGCAGACATTGAGAGAAGGTTTCAGTTAGAAACTAAGACACAAAGATAGCTATTATATTTAACACAGGAAAGCTATTTCAGTTTGCTTGAAGGAGTTGTCTGTAGTATAAGCAAGATGTTGAATAATGTGGAATACATATGCTATTCTTGGTCTCATACATTCATTATTACCTTTTTATAACCTCACTACCTGTATGACAAATTGTGAATCATATTTAAATCTTCAATGGTTATGAAGAAATGTTTAGCTTTGAAGGTAGATATCAGAACTATACGTGAAAGACTTCTTGAATCTAGTCAAGCCTCACACAGCAATAAAAAAGAGTAGAAACTTGGATTTCCGTTTCAAGGAAATGAGTGGAAAATGATGCATCAACATAAAGTGATTCAAGATGGGAATACTAGAATATAAAAGCTTTCTATTAAATAGGTATCTACGTATACAAATGTCTAAGTATTAAATACGGAAGTATAAATAAAGTTTGCTAGGCATACAGATATTTGGTTTTAGTTAGTCATTTCAAGGTACGTCTTGCAGTTTTTGCTAGAGCTGTTTTGTGTGAATTCCAAATGAATGAATGGTCTGTACTATTTTTCTGTGTATATGTGATTTGTGGCTTGAACAGAAATAATAAATTATTTGTAATAGTAATGCCTTTCCCTTTAAATAAAATAAAAACTAATTCTGTGTTAAGTGCATTTATTCAACCATTGTGTGGTTTAAAGAATTCTGTCCCCTCATCCTCCACCCCTGCACCACTGTGAAGAGCTTGGCTCGGTCTTCTCCCTTCAAATACTGGGGGGATCTGCTGTTAAGTGCACCCAAAACCAACTTGTCTTCAGGCTGAATATGTTCTAGTTCCTCAGTCTCTCCTCACAGGACAAGTGCTCCAGTCTCTGTCCATCTTGTTAGCCTTCCGCTGAAATGTGAAGCATTCTTTGAATTGCTTATGCTCAGCAATACAGAATAACAATTTATGTACATGCAGAGGTTCCGTACGTTGCCTTTGGAGAAAATGTCCACCAATTACATCTTTACAGAGGTTTATATTGAATACGTAAAAGGACATTTCTACGAAGAAAGGGTAATATTTACAGGCAAGTTGGATTCTTGTCTGTTCATGTGCTATATTCCAATAAATATAGTCAATGAATACTGACTTCAGGGGTAGCACAACATGAATTTTCCTTTGTTCTATTTTTTTTCTTGCTTAGGATATGCAATTTTATTTATTTGCACAGACATACTGTGCTGAGTTACTTTCCAGCAATTCAACTTTCTCATTTACCAAAGCTAGTTCTACTATAAAAAGATTGCTTCAGACAGAGTCATGCAAACAAAATTCTTCTCATCCTTGTGTTTTCCCAAAAAGTATGACAAAGTGATGGCTAAGGGAACTGGTTAGCTTTTGCTGAAAATCCATTTGAGAAGGAAAAGATATAGTACTACCTAACTTTTCCTACTCCATATGTTGTTTTTTTCCTACTCTATATGTTGTTTTTTTTTTAAACAGGCCTTCATGTTAATGTAATTTTGTAGTAGAGTAAGAGTCTTGCAGTAGCTTATTGCTATAAAGACTTTGCCCTAAGTCTTACCTGTGAAAACTTGGTTTTCCCATAGAAATTTTTTGTTTTGCTATGTCCATCCGTACTACAGTACACCTTCTGACAGGGACTGCTTTGATTAGAAGATTTCCAGCCTTTTTCATTGAACAGACAGCATATCTATTGCAATAATATATTCATCACCTTATCTCTGAGTAGGGAAAAAAGATTTTATGATATAAAATTAATTTTACTCTAATACCATTTTTCAATTCAGTCTTTGGCCATAGTAGCATGAGTGTTTATACAACTATCACTTAATTCATGTCTCTCTATGTTTTAACTAGCATACGAAGAATGGACTGTCAAGATAACTTTGTACCTTGGCTACACTTACAAAAATTACAGAAGTTTGATCCTGGCATTCAGAATAATGAACAGATATCAGAGAAAGTCATGGTTTCCTTGTATTTAAAGTCTTCTTGTAGTCAGTGGAGACACAAAAGCAGTTCCAAAATAAACTCATTTAATAGATATCAGCTTACTGGAATGTCTGTCTTTCTGTATTGACTGTAAAAGAGACTTGAGGAAAAACATATTCCTGATGTGCACAGGAGTCTGTACCACAAGACCTAAATAATTTTCATTGATTTTAAGGCGAGAAATATTTAATCAAATTCAGTGCAGGCAATAAAGAGAATACTGGATATTCCTTTCCAAGTGGTGCTCTAGGAAGGCCTTGAGATTTACTAAGACTTACCGGAGGAGCTCCAAACTGTTTGAAAGCCTTTAGGCAAACTGAAGAGTTTTAACTGGAGAGGAGCTATTTTTTTCTTTCAGATTTCAAAACGAAGTGCTCTTTGAATACAGAGCCACTGTTCTATTCAAAGGTTATTGATAAAATTAAATGGCCAAACAAAGATTGCTGTTCATCTCTTATGAAAATAATTACATACGAATCCTAATTTGGAAGATATACTTGCATGAAAATACATATTCGAATAAGTAAAATGAAGAGGAGCTGCTCCTTAGTTTAGAATGAATGGACTGACAAGAATAAGGCAAAGGTGTGTTTTTGTTAATTATTGCTATTTATAAATGATTAATCTCAAAAGATTATGGCTGAATTTTCATTTACAATAAGCCCTTTTAATACCTCTTTACAAATGCAAAGAGGCTTTGAAATGCATGTAACTGTACTTGATACCAGAACAACATAATGTGGCCTTAATGCAGTTGAGAATAAAGGTCCTTATTTTGGAATATTTCAGATTTATTTACCTTAAGAAATATAAGAATGTTTTCATATTTTAATGTATTTTTATAAGAATATAATTCAAAGACAGATTTAATTTAAAAAAAAAAAGCAAAATATGAAGTAATTGGTCTGCAGTATACCCTAATCTCTTCTGGTAATTTCCCTTAATGTTTTATAAGGAATTTTACTATACTGCATAAAGCCTGATGTTCCTTATGTATATTTACAGCATTCAATGCAATGGCTCTGAAAAAGTTGGTATGGTATATTATAAAGAAAGCAACTCCCTTGGCCCTTAGATAACATCAGCCTAAGTGTAGAAACTTATAAGAGCTTTTGGATTTCAGATAGAACAATTCTGCAATGTGCTTAAGGATGCTTATGGAAATCTTTATAGCCTTAGTGTGGTGTCAGTCCACCAGTTAGTAATCCATTGATATAGTCTCTTGACACCGGAACAGGAACAGGACCAAGTCAGTGTGAAACAGTTTATTCCAAATAAAGCATCAAATTTTATATATTGAAGTCATATCAAAGAAGTCAGTTCTCACGATTGGGACTGACAGCACCAACATTTTGAGCACCTTTTTTGGATTGTGGCTCTCCTGAGTGCAGCTCTTAGAATGGTACCTCTAACAGCATTTCACACCCAGAATTTTTACCTTGAAGAACATGATATTTATCAAGAAATTATTCTAACCATCAATTTATAGACTAGAAAATGTAGAAGTTATTTTTCTTATCGAAGCTTGGCTACTGTCCAGATATGCATGCAGGAACCGCAGGTCAAGCAAGAGTAAGCAAAACTTCTGTCCTGCGAACGGCAGAAGATGGACTGCTCAGCCTCAAGAAAACAAAATCTGGCTGTATCAGTATTCTTGCGTGATATAAGTTTATCATGATAGATTTCTTTGTTAGAACTTCCAAGCAGATGAAGTTTGTCCGGTTGATTGATTAGTTGGTTTGTTGTTTTTGAACTGCTGTCCTATAGTAATTCTACACCTCTCATCCAGCCAAAACTGATGCCTATGCTCTTTTAGAGTTTGTCCTTAGCCTTTACACAATACAGCAAATATACAGCTAGTTTGAATGGTTTAAAATGCTTGCTCTAAAGACCAAGTATAGAAAAAGCATTTCTTCTTGTTTGAGTGTAAAATTTATGGATTACTGAACTAAAGAATATGAGAAGTAACTTAATTGGTTGACTAGAAGATATTCAGTTAAAGACTTTAGATCTTCAGTTGCTATGAAGGGTCTGAACTGGAAGATCCTGAAGCAGGCTCAGGTACAAGATACTTGGCCAGCTTGCAAAGAAAGCAAAAACTGGTCAGATAGTCCACATTCCATCATATTGTCACAAAAAGACATGTGGTCTGATCACTCCATCTTTTATTCCATACCTATTCATATGGGAAAACATAATACAGATTTTCAAAAGATCACTTACACTCATATCACTGACATACACGGATACACCAATAAAAGTCTCTGATACTAAATAATGAAAAATGAGCTTTGGTGAAGAGCTCATAATTAACACCTGAAAGGAAATATTTGATCCATTCTTTTTTTGTTTGCTGCTGTTCAAGTCCAAAACTGGGAATCCAATCTTTCTACCACATAGCCTACAGTTTGTTTTGACTTCCTGCACCAAATGATGGAAGAAGAGTTTGTGAGAGTGAGAAGTTAGGCCAAAATTAAGCTCTCTGAACTTCAGTAAATTGGACAGAATCCCCTGAGATATCATGAAAAGGGGCAGAATTGGATGGTGGTTGTATTGAAAACAAACAAACAAAAAAAAATTGAATTCAATAACAATGTATTCTGTTCTATCGAAAGAGGTTTTGGCAAGAGACTAAGCAGGAGTTTCTTGAAAAAAAAACTAAAATGCAAAGAATGGGGATAAAACAAATGAAATAATGAACAGTGTTCTGGTTTCAGCAGGCAGGCCTGGAAACCCCACACTGGTTTCAGCAGGCAGGCCTGGAAACCCCACACAGCCTTTCGCTCACCGCCCCGCCTCCTCCCAGCTGGGATGGGGGCGAGAACTGAGAAATAAGGTAGAACTTGGGGTTTGAGATAAAAACTATTTACTAACAGAAAGAGGAAAATAGAGTAAAATAACAGTAATGATAATTATATGCAAAACAAGTGATTGTACAAGGCAATCGCTCACCGACCGTGACCGATGCTCAGCCAATCCCCAAGCAAAAGGGCCCTCCCCGCTCACTTCCCTTCCTTATATTACATGATGTCATATGGTATGGAATATCCCTTTGGTCAGTTTGGGTCAGCTGCCCCATTCTTGTCCCCTCCCAGCTCCCTGCGGCCCCCCCAGCCTCTTCACTCTCCTGGCAGAGACATACAAATGTCCTTGGTTCTGTTCAGCGCTGCCGGGTGTTATCAGCCATGTTTTCTTTCTAGAACCAAAACACAGCTTTGTAGCAGACACTGAGCGAAAGTTTCAGTTAGAAACTAAGACAAACAGACAATGAAAGAGGAGTGCAACAACATTTTTTGAGTAATTGGGGGTGAAAACAGAAAAGCCGAAGCCCAGCTGAAGCCAAACAATTTTCTCTAGCGGCAGCTGATGAAGTCAATAGTAACAAATCTATTCTATGATTCTAAGTCATGGCTTGGAATTAGGAAAGACTTCTTTGTAGTAAAGTAAGGGCAGCAGCGGAACAGTTTGCTCACGAAGTTCCCTCTAGTCCTTCGCCGGAAAAAAAAGCATCTGACATGATCTAGTATTGAATGTAGTCCTGATTAAAATGGGAGGATGTCTATTTAACCATTAAATGCCCTTCCAGTCAATATTTCTATGATTCTGCAAATGTAAACTTTTTGAAGACCATTTCAGAATCAAAATCAATTACATTAACACTAGCAGACTGATGGTGTACAATCTGTTTACTCTTTGTTATGTACAAGGTCATCTTCCTTTTACTGTGTTATTCTTTCTTACATCCTTTTGCTGACTTCTCGTTTTTCATCACATCTAGTCCATCTACTTGTTCTTACCTTTCATGCTTTTCAAAACTCTGAGTTTCCCTATCTATTTGTTCTCTCAGTCTAATGAGTAGCTCTTTGACATTTCCACTCCATCAGTGATAGTAGTCCAAACTATTCTCTTGACAGTTTCTGCCACAGGAGTCTTAGCACTTTTACAAGTAGAGTGCACTCCTTGAATTGGTGCATAAAACCATTAACCTCTCGTCTTTCAATTCCTGTCTTGAGACCCAAATGATTTGGAAATGGCCAACTGATGATGGCTAGGTAAAAAGGCCAATGGGGACTGCTGATACCTATTTCAGAAGTTTATGATGATGTAGAACCATCAGGTACAAAAATACCATAATAAATAACTTTTATAATCTTATCTTCATTCCTGTCCTTGTTTTTTGTCTCAATGTAGATATGCTGCCTACCTACATTTTCCTTTTTCTGACAAACTCTGCAAGATCTAGACAGTGCATTTTCCGTGGTCTTGATATAGCACTTCATGAGAAAAGCTCCATATAATCTTTTAATTTATTATAAACTGATGAACATAATAGCCTCAGTGCTATTTTTAAGAAAGTTTTTTAATATTAATAGAATTGTTTCAGAAATTAAAAATTGTTCTAGTAATTGTGTACTTAATTTGAAAACAATTCTTAGTTAAAGAAGTGGAGGTTTGTTTGTTTTCATGGACAGCAATCCACTTTTATTTAGAAAATCATTTCTATCATAACAAAGTCATCCAAAGGACCCACAGATTACCATGTACATAAAAGGGAAGGCAAATACGCAATATAAACCAAATTCATTATTAATATAAAATCCAAATCTGCACAAATACAGTAAGTCTGGATAAGATATTCAGAGATTATTTGCAAAAGAGTGAAGTCTAAGTTCTCAGAAGTAGTTACTATACTTGTCTCAGACATTGTAAAACTGCAAATAAAATGACAAATTGTAGAGCTGAAGAGTGACGCTCAGTTCTACAGATTTTGTCATTCTTCAGCACTTCAATCGAACTTTTGACAGAAAGCTCACCAGGTTCACCTGGTGAAGCTGGTTCAGGTCTATCTGTGGCATACCTCTAATCCAAATAATTGATTGTTTTTGTTTTTTTATTGTTGTTTTGTTTTGTTTTTATCTTTCCGCTTCTTTTATTTTCAGCAGAGAAAAAAACAGCAGCACACAACAGTGGTGGTAGCATTTCTTTAGCCATCTGATCACACAAGCTAAAAAGCTGAGGGAATTCAATGGTAATCCCAAGACTTCTGAAAAGTCCTTTCCCAAAACTGGTGTTCAGGAAGCAATCTAAATCTTTGCTATATTATCATCTAATCTGCATTAAATTGCTTTCCTATATTTTTTCCTTCATAAGCAGAGTCTATATGGTGAGGAGTGGGACATATTTGCTATAACCGAAATATCATTAATCAGTTTGTATATATATTTATATACACAGAAAACTGTCACCTATGGATACTTATATCAGTTATGCATAAGAGTTAATCTGCAGCTGTGTCAGGACTTGTCTGCTATACTTGTCCATAATTCAGTACCTTGTTTCCAACGGTGACTATAAGGAAATTTCTAAAGAGGAGCACAAACAAGTCAAGCATATTGACATTTCACATTAGTACAGATACTTTTATCTCAGCAACTTGTACTGGAACTGCAGATAACCCGTGACGTGATTAATTACTTTTGCAGCCTACTTTAGCTTAGTTTGAGAATCCACTGACCTAATGACTGTGAAAAATATATACCTATAATGCTCAGAAATCATTTGCTTTTATATCTTGCTATGTCTGGACAGATTATGAAAGCATGGGAAAAGGTCAGACAAGATATCTTTTTACCTATGTATATCTTATTCCGATCATCTTATAATGAGTGTTATTAATGAGTGGCTTTGTGGAATTTATTGTGGTGGAAGAGAAAGCTCACAAGGTCCAAAATTGTAAAGTTATATTGTTTCATGTAATGAGTCTTCCTCCTTTAATTGTTACTGCACACCTTACAGGTCTTACAGACAGGCCATGGTTTCAAAGAAAAGAATATAATATAAAGCATGAAACTTAATCAACTTGGTAAATCTTCTAAAACCATGACGGATTCACTTTCAATCATTTCAAAATGATGGGAAGAATTGACTAGCTACTTTTTCAATCACCTAATGTCCTCAAGACCCATATTAACGTACTGAGTGTTATTAAGACAGATGTCTGTAGCTGTGTAAATTCCCTGCGATGAAAAAGTATCTGAATAAGCAGGAAATTAGTCCTGAAATGTTGTAAAATCCTGCACTCGTTAATATACCCTGAGGAGGATGTTACAGCTGAGGTTTAGATGTACTTATATAAAGCTCCCTATCTTAGAGCTAATGAAGAGATACTGACAGTTTTGCTGCAGTGCCTGTGAAGTGTTTTAATAACTACAGATTAATCAGTTTCCAAAGCAGTAATCCCTAGTGGTTCCACACCCTAAAAATCATAACCCAAAACAAGCAATTGAGTGTCATTAATAATTAAAAAATAAAGGAATAAAACAACAAGGGAAAAATAAAACAAAACCCCAAGCCCCTCACCTGTTCATGTCATGAAAGCTGGAAGCATTCATAGTCACATTCTCCACAAGAAAGAAAGGCAGAGATGGCACTGGATTTAGTGGAGCAGTCATTGTTACGGTGAGAGTTTTAATTTTCTTCTCAATGTAAATCACAATTCAGGAAAGCATCTGCCACCTCTGATATTTCCTGTGCAGTAAATTTAAATGGATTAATCACCCTGCTTGTTCTGAAGTTCTGAAGAATGATGAGCACTTGCCAATGGGCTGTGAAGTTCCTGGCTCATTGATTTTTAGCTGTCTGGGGGGAATTGGTGGGGATATGGAATGATTTAAATAGAAATTAAAAAATAAATCATGCTCAAACATTTTTTCCCACCCATTTCCACACCCTATCATCAGAAACTGATTAAAATATTTTCCTAGAGACCAAGTGAGTTTGCTAGACTGTCAGGGTAGGATTTCAGTTGATCACAGTCAAATGAAGATTGTTTTGTTGACTTTGTATAGGAACATTTTTATTGGTCCACCAGAATTTTTTAATGTAGTGCTTGAAGTAAAATGTCTCAGTCCATGGCTGAGTAAATTTCCCATATAATTTCAGTGCATTTCATGTTCCACCTGTAACACGTGACCTCTCACTCTGGAGTTCATGGAAATTTGGCATCTTGCAGAGGCTATGTAACCAGTCTGTTTTGTCAGATGACACTTTTCTCTTTCTTCACAATTGCTAAATCCCATTAAACAGTAGGGGTACATGCGGATAAGTCACCTTTCAGAGACTGTTCAGTGCCACCCTTTCCGGACAAACAATATCTGTAGTTGCAAACGGTACTCGAACAATTCCAAATTTGAGAGGGTAGTACAGGAGTACAGGAAAGAATGTCTCATATAAGGAATATGCTGCACTAGTTAAGAGAAGTTCCTGATCCATGGAAACTGGGAGTAGAAAATGTCATAATTCACTTATAAGGAACTCTGTTTTTCTAATCAATGTACATCACGTTGTTGTTGTTGTGTTTTTTTTTTTTTTCCCTGATCTTTTTTTCATTCATTTTAGAAAATATCTTGGCTTTATTTCTCTCCCGTTCCCTTCTCTCCCCTCTTCACCCATCCTTCTATCTATTCTCTGCCTTACCATTTATTTCAGGAAAGTAATACACATATTTTTCCATTCCTTATTTTCTTAAAAAAAAAAAACAACCTGATCTATCAAGAAATTTCCCAGCATTTTCATGTGGCTCTTAAAGTTAAAAGGATGGGTTTATTTTTTAACCAGTTCTTCTGTTTCTGAGCTAAAATTAGTCTTACTGAAAGTCCATAATCCATTTAAAAACAAACGTTGCCAAAATTCATCAGCCTTGCAGAACTTAAATGATAGGAGGATAAATAGCTGCTTTGGTGAGATTAGTTGTCGATTTGTAAGAAGGAGAATAACATAATGTAAGGTTAGGTTATAAATGTATGGCTGAAATCTCTTCTGCATTCATTTTCTAACTGAAGCATTGATTTAAGTTTTCTGATTTAAGTAGCCTGTGAAATAACATGAAGTATAAGTAGATAACTGCTTTGGCTGTACAAATTAGCTGCTTTTAAAGGTATTAGTGTCTCTGAAGGTAAGTTAGAGAACATCTTTTGCCTAAGGATCTCCATGTGCCTCATGCATATTCACTAGTTAAGCTTCCCAATAAGCTTGCAAGTTGAATAAAGAGTATGAAGTGATTTTTCCATGCACAAAGATTTACCAGAAAGGAAGACATTAGCTATTTCTGAATGCAGACCAATTTTTTTCAAAAAACGCAAAGACAAATAAACTTTTTAATGAAATTAAAATGAGCATAGACACTTGTATGCTGTGTCATTCTTCAAAAAGTTATCATGAAGTATGTAATGACCACAGGAGTCAGATTTCTTGTCAATGTCCCAAGGAATAAAACCTTATTTGCAGGAACATTGTTTCATCATCATTATTCTCTTTTAGCCATGCTCAGATGAATCGGTGGTAATTCGCAGGAAGGACAGCTGCACTTTCCTATACAGATGCCAACATTTTCCATATCTTCTTATAATATCTTCTTATTTTCTAAGCTTGAAATACAGTTAAAAAAAAAAGTTTGAACATGGAGATTCTAATTGAATGGATGGATATAAAGAAAATAGCAGTCCCAATGCCAATAATGTCTTCTTTAATCACGACAACATAAAGCTTGGATGATCAGACTATGAAGATGTTTCTAAAAACAGTAACAAAATCTTCATTTTTTTCCTCAAAAATCTCTTTCCAGAAAACAATGGAAAAACATTACCATGTATCAGTGATACATTTAGTCTGCACGTTTTTTCCTTCCAGGGGTGGAAAAGCAATGATATTTTCTTCTCAGAAGGTATTTTGAGGTGGGATTTAAGCAAGAGATTCAAGGTTTGCCAGACAAAGGAAGAGTGGAAACTGAATGGATTGGAGAATGGGAATATGATTTGTCTGCCTACAAAGCAGACAGGTACAAAATATCCATGTGTTTCTCTATAGAAAGCATGAGATCATTGAAACAGGTAAAAACATTTTTACACAATAATTAGAGTATTGCTAAACAAACAAACAACAATAATCCACAAAGACATCTTGTTAGATAATTATCCAGGAATTTAAATTTCACATTCCGTGAAAATATTAAGCAAACATGAGTTATTCAGTTCCTACTTGGTTTTGAATATGATTGTCTGTCTTCTTGCTGATGTGTATGTCTGGACAGACGTATAACGCACATCTACATAAAATCATTGATAAAATGAAAAATATATGCTATTAATACATTTCAAAATTATCTGGATTACAGGCAGCAAAAGAAGAAGAAAATGATCTTTATGTAGAGTATTGTCCCGCTTCAATTATTGGAGTGAGGGGAGATTCTTTAATATACCCGGAGAGAGATTAAGACACAAACGAGGTCAAATGTTGTCCGACCAGTTTAATAGAAATTCTGGTCAGAGAGGGAGATGGGGATGGGAAGGCAGGCGATAGTAAAAGGATAGGAAATAAGAGCAAGAATTACATATGAAAAAGCGAGGACAATCACCACCATGGATCCCATTCCATTGTGTCAGTCAGGGAGTATCTTCAGGCCTGTGTGGGAGCGAGGGAGCAAGAGCACAGGGGGAACAGCAGCAAGCAGGCATCAGGCCATCAGGTCTCAGGCAGCAGGCACCAGATGAAGCAGGAGCAGGCATCAGGAGAAGTGGGAGGAGGCTTCAGGCAGCAGGCGTCAGGCATCGGGCCATCAGGCAGGAAGCAGGAGCAACAAGCAGACATCAGGTAGCAGGGCAGCAGAACCTCATGTCTCAAGCAGCAGGAGGTACCAGCACCAGGCAGGTGCCAGCCAGATATCAGTCAGATATCAGTCAGATAGCGGCAGGTAGGCAGCAAGCTTCCCCCTGTTGGAAGGGTCTTTTTATCCTCCTTTTCTGCCAGCATGGCATTGCTGGTCACCCAGGTATGTCACATATTGCAGGAGCGGGCACGGACAGGCTTGCATGTCTCCTTCGGTAGTTGCCTCCCTCAAGGCGCCAGTCTGAGAGGCTGCTAGATGGCTGTTTAGCGGCTTGTTTATCTCTCGTTTCCCTTGGTCTGCAAGCCTTCAGGCTGCAAGCAGGTGGGCAAACTCTGAGACAAAAGATTCAGAAACAGTCCCTTACAAGAATGAAGGTATAGAAGGTAAAAAGAAAGATAGAAGCATGGGATAGAAGCATGGGATTTTTGTCTGGATTTTTATCCTGTGTTTTGCTTTTGTTGTTTTTTGTTTGTTTGTCTGTTCCAGCTGGGCCTGCTAGCCTGTGTCAGCCATTTCTCATATAGCTGAAACTAGTGTTTGTAGGGTCTGAGCTTTAGGCTATTCATTCCACCTCCTTTTCCCCAGATCTAAAGAGAAAGGCAGATCCATTCAGACCAGTAGTACTGGGAGCATCAACACACAGACAAGAGCTAATCATTCAAGGGAAATACTGGTTGTCCTGAAGTGAAAGTCTGAGCCAGGTTTTCTGAGCTGTACTCTCATACTCATGATAGAAATATATTTATAATACTTTATATATATACCTATGATAATTCCAGGTGAGCAATAACTGTGTATTACAGTACTTATTTGTGAATTTATCATCAAGAAAGCTGCCAAGAAAAGCTGGGTATATGCAGCTGTATAGCAAAGTCTGATTTTATTTAGACAAAGAGAACAATGGGGAACAATATCAGAACCCTCTAGTGGAGGGCAAGGATTTGGGAATGCTAAAGGCAGTAATATTAAGACAATATAGCCTAAATTTTCTCTTGTTAAGAGGATTACAGAAGGATAAAAGGCAGCTATGGTGGTTTTGTGAGGAAAAGATCAAAGCTGTAAAGAAGGAAAACTAAAGGAATTGAAAAGGGGAAGCCGAGGCTAAAGAATCCATGACTGGTATCTGATTTGTGCATTTCTTTCACACCACAGCTGTAGAAACTTCAAAATTTTTGAGGCCTCAAATAGCAGTCCAGGTCTCTTTTTGTTCCCATTTTTCAGCCTGTGAGAGGAAGCAGATTTTGTTCAGCCTCTGCTGGGACCCTCAGCAAGGTCTGGACTGCTGGACTGGATGCAAGGATGCAGTTGGTAATAGGACGTGTCACTGCTTCTAGTCAGGTGGTCTCCTGAAGGACTGACACTTCATGTGTCTCTCCACACAGCGCTGATGATTTCTGCCCACATTTTGTGATCACCGGGTGAGACATCCAACATCTCTGCTCTCTATTTCCTTGAGTTTTTTTCTGTTCATGTTGGAGAGAAATAGCCAGGAAAGGTGTCCTAATCAGAAGGCACACACTGCCTTTGGAGAGCCACACTAGCATACATGAAATATTTATTCTTTTTACGCTCCTAGTGTGACTAATACTGTTAGAAACAATCTAGCCCTTACTCTGTAAGCTCATTGATGCTTTGAGTATCTTTCATTCTCTTGTTCTGCATGTAGCAAAATATATCTCTGATTTTGAAGCTCCCAATGCTTCTGTTGTAAATAATAATAATTACAGCAATTTGTCTCCAAGAAATTACTCCTTTAAAAGTAAAATATGTGTTCATTTCAAAGGGTTTCTTATTATACAAATATGGCACCTGTTTTCAGCTAAGAGCAGGTTCACAAATACTATAAATTCAGGGAGCAGAGCTGAGACTCAGGAAGTTAATAAAATGTGTTTATTGCTTTATGAAGAACTTGCAAGCTTATGAATGCTTAACACTGTGCAATTAGTGACTACCAGTGAAAACATACCCTCCTCAGGACATCAGCAAATCCATGAATTTCAATAAAGAAACAACTAAACCAATTAACAAGTGAACACAAAATCAATTATTGTGAAACAAGCTAGAACAAAACAATGTCAAATGCTAGTTTTAAAACAAGAACAGGGAAAAAAGCCGACAAATGAGCATTTCAAACCTAAATAATACAAGTTTACACGTAAGTAATAAAAGTCTATACATATAAGAATGCTGTATCTCATACAAAGTTTTGCTTATGCACACAAAACATGTATAAAAATACAGCATTTAAAACAAAACCCACAACTGGTCCTACCTATATACATTAGAAGATGAATACTCTTTGATTTTCAGTGATATGAAAAACTTAAAACTGTGATCTAAAACAAAGAAATACTAATGAGAGGAATATAATTAGACATAGAAGAAAAGTGTTTTCCCTGTCTTGCAAGTCTTTGTATTTTAGCTTTTCAGAACAGTAGCGCAATTTACAGAGGAAGCCAGCCTTGAGAGTATATGATGTACTCCGGAGATCACCATCTTTCTTTAAAGGATGACACACAGAATCTTTCTGACTTTCCAATTTTTAAAACAAGAATTTTCCCAACGTCTCAGATATTCAGCCTCTGAACATCTGACGTCTGATGTCACTAGCTCAACAGATATACAGTCTTGCTCTTCAGAATGATGTCAGAGGACACGTTGTCTATGGTCAAGATGCTGTGACTCCATAGAAAAGAATCTCCTCAGATGTCTTGATAATTAGGGAGTGGAGACTTTCAGAGAGTCGTTCCTATGCATCAGATGTCTCCTGTTGATTACATTTCAAGGACTAGATGGCAGCATAGCATACCCTCATAATTTTTATAATGTTTTCTGATATTTTCCTTAAAATGAGAAGCTGTCAAAATACCAAGTTTTCCTAAAAATCTCAGTGTTTCATTAAAGCTATGTTTTTAGTGGTCTGATGGTCAGAAAAATGACTAGAGCTCAAAGATGAGGGAGGAAAAAGCTGGAGGATCAGGTCTGATCAGTTTGTGCAACAAATAACTAATAGTATAATTGAAATTGCTGAATAAATGTCTTAAAACACTACAAAAAATGATAATGAGAACAAAAGAATCTTCCAGTTCTCTCAGAAATCACAGGTAAAGTACAGTACAGGTGGAGAAAAGTAGTTCTCACTTTTATTCTCAAGATTAATCATTATTTTTAGGATATCAACCAAAGCCCATCATCTTTGAGTTCCAAGGAGGTTTATCAACTTATCTGTTATCATTTCTCCACTTTGGCCTATTGTCAGCTTATGTATGATCCTCAAGTCAGAGATCATCCATCAGATGTCGCTGCCAAATGCTAGGTGCAACATCAGTGTGAAATAAATAAATAATTGCAGTATTAATAACGTCAAGTATTTTTTAAAAGCACTGTCACAACAACCTTCCAGTGATACATTTTTTTAGTACTCATAATCCGTCATGAAATACTCATCTGTTGTTGATCCTGTATATAAAGTTAATTCATCAGTAATTGTATGGAGAAAGTCACTAAAATTACAAAGTGCTTAGATACTTATGTTGCTACCAAAGCCATACTTGGATTATGAGATATCCACTACCTAATATATTTCAACTTTCAATGAGACATCTCATTTAGATCACATTACCTGCCTCTTCCAATTTCTTTAAATGGCATTATCCTTTCCTATTTCCACATTAAATTTCTTCACTGATTTCAAATACATGAACCTCATAATTTGGCAAAATAATTTGTGATATCATTTATTGGTATCAACTCTGTCAAAGTAGAACTGTTCAGCCTTCCTTAAATTTACTGCAGGAGGATAATTCTGTCTGATCTTACAATGGAATTTTAACAAATGTATATTCTCTGGAATACATATATGCTTTGGAATATTTTCAAACAGTGCTTTTTTTCACCTATTTCAAATTCACCTTTCAACTGCTGATTCCGTACTTTATCCTTAGCATGATTACTGTAGGATACAGTTTTTCAGTCTTCAGTCTGTAGACATAAAACACTTGCAGAAAAGTGTGGATCCCACTATGCTTTAAACTTGTGCATTCATTTCGTTGAATTCCTTCCTCAGAGATCTATGGCCTCAACATACACAGCCAATAATTTCTAGGGATGTTAATGACTTCTCTTTATGATGAAATTAAATTGGGTAAACCTTTTCTTTTAGCCATTCTTTAATTAAATTTAGCACAAAAATGTGCTTCAAGTGCTATTCTTGAAAAATATATTTTGAGGATATAGAAGACAGCTGAGTATTTCTACTACCACTACTACAAAGAAATAATTTGTCAAATAAACTATAGAGCCCGTTGTAAAAACCAAGCTTAGAAAGCATGTACCTCCAGTTTGAAACACATATAAACATGTTAATAAATGTATGGTCATACCTACTATACACACAAGTTGCTATGTAGGCTGCTCCGAAAGTAATGTCTCCTGTTTATTTCCAAGGAAACTGCAACAGATATAAAGAACACAGTAACACTATTGGTACAATTAGCCTTGAGTTTGTTTGTTCAACCTGTTTATCTAATTTTTCTTTCAAGGGAAAACAAGTGTGGCTTAGTGAATGAAAGACATCTTGAGCCAGATTTTGTCCATCCTCACATCATGTCCTGGAAATCTTCCTAGTAATGTCACATATATGTAATATCCTACCTAATGATTTCCAGCTATTGCACACTAAAACCACGTTGAGGTGACATTTGATTTAACTTTTGGAAAAGGCAGGAACCTCCCTCACTGCATTCTTTTTTCCCTTCAATGTAACAAGCACAGACCATGTATTTGTTGCAGCTGAAAATATAAATTTTTAGACTTAAACTGAGATGGAGGTTACAAATTTTCATCAGTTACCTGAAATACCTCTGCGCTGACTTTAATCTAAAGCCACTAAATACAAAGAGCACAATAGCACTATTTGATAGAGCAAATTCTCGGCTACAAAATGCTATATTTCAACCAACAGTTACCACCATTTTCACTGGTGAAAATGCATAGCTAATGGTGGTGACTATATTGAAAACGAGAGTTTTGTTGCTGAGAATTTGCTCCATCAAGTAGTGTTATTGTGTTCTTTGTATCTGTTGTAGTTTCCATGGAAATAAATAGGAGGCATTACTTTCAGGTCAACCTACATATTTTAAGGGCAGACCAAGGTTCACTTATCTTCTCAATATAATTTGTATTTTAAGAATATTTATTGTAAGATAAATTTTAAAAACAAACAAACAAACAAATAAAAAAATAACCTTCCATTTTCCCAATGACACGTTCATCTGTTTCTCTTCTGGTTGGATTCAGATCTCTGAATACACATACACACGTACATCTGCAGAAGAAATGAGGAGTATTTGCAGAAAGAAGACAACAGCTCAATTTCTTTTAAAATTGAATTGGTATGTCTTTGAACTTTCTTCACATTTTCCAATAAGCTAAGAAGATGATAGCGTTTCAGTGATCTACATAACATAACCTCTCACTTTAGCAGATCTTAATAATTCCTCTGTATGCAGCAGTTTGAATTTCCTGGTGGGTTATTTTTGGCTGTTATTGCTGAGGTTTGGTTCACTCAAGAGGCTAATAAGCACTGAAGCTTTACAATGAAGAATGAGACCATCAAGCAAACTGAAAAAGATCTGTAGACAATTTGGTTCAGTCTTACATTACTTCAAAAAGCAGGAGCCTGGAGCAGACCAAATTTACGGTTTCCAAATATGTGTAATTTTACCACAATAGAATAGGAAGCATGTTCTCTATTTGTTATACACATGCATCATGCCAAAAAAAGGATTCTTCCAAAAAAATCTGTGCAGTTAATGGGGTGTTTGTTTTGCCTATCTCAGCTTTAGACAAGTGGTAAATATAGGGTGAAGACTGGAAAGGAAAAGTCCTGAAAACATGCTTGCTTAATTCTTAAAACATTACTTTGCACTGAAGGAAATATTATTAGTTAAAAGACTAAAAATCATATTTTCCTATGGTTTTAACTGCAGTAAATGCTTTCTATACAAATATGTTGTTCAGAATAGGTTTCTGCATTTCTTCTTCCCAGTAGCACTTTACATATATAGAGAGGTTTTTCCTCACATTTGCAATCATTTTTCTTTATCATTACTAAAGATTCTATGTTGAGTCTTTCAAAATAACAGACAAAGCTGCAGTAGCCAGAACAGAAACCATCTTGTTCTTGTTTTCTACATTATATCAGTTCTATAGCACAACGGGAAATCCTAAAAATTATTTCTTTGCTTTAAGGGAAATATAGTTCCTTAAAATTGAGCTGAGCCTAGAGAGAGAAACCACATGTCTGATTCGGTTTCAAAAGATAAAATGGAATTCCTGATCAAACAGTGCCCAGTAAAGATCCCTACTTGTGAGGATAAGCTGTCAGGGAAGAAACATTACTAAAAATAATACTGCTATTAAAACTGTTTTTTTTTTTTTTATTATTCATACAAATGAA
The DNA here is from genome assembly GCA_013396635.1 of Penelope pileata. NCBI lineage: Eukaryota > Metazoa > Chordata > Aves > Galliformes > Cracidae > Penelope > Penelope pileata. The sequence continues at coordinate 127,614 of WBMW01001275.1, read as the reverse complement.
CAAAGAGCACTGGAATTCCTGAAATGCAGGTGTAAATATGTATCCGCTTATATTTCTAGGAGGTCAAATATCACCTTAAATTTGATTTTTTCCTATTGGAATGAACGTTAGTGAAGAGAATTATGAAGTGGATCCTTCCCCCATGCAGATTACAGGAATAATGCAGCTCTGTGTAGAATAGAGATCTTTTTCCAAAATCCACAGGATAACCTCACATTACATCAGTAGAACGGTAGAACATTTTGACAAATTTTGAAGAGTGAGAGCAGGAGTAAGATAATAAAAGTCATTGAGTGGAGAGTTTTAGGTAGAATTGTGACCATCTGAAGATGGTCGCTTATTTCTGAAGATCCATATGAGGGATAGGAAGGAGCCTCTGTACACCCATGAAGAGGAAAAGCTAAATTCCATCAATGGAAACAGGAGTGAGCATGGAGTGCTCCACAGTTGTCTGATGCAATAGGCATCCTTGCTCTCCAGCTGTGCACTCTCTTTCTGTGAGTTTTGTGCAACGTGCTTAGTCTGTTTTTTTGATGGTTCACTGAAAATCCCACAAGTTAATTGGCAGCTTCCCCGGAAAGTGAAATCAAAGCAGTCAATATGTTGGGTTGGAGGAAAAGTCTGAAACAAAAATTTGAGCTCATGAAATTACATTGAACTTGAATCTTGTTTTTGGTAATAGCTATTTCTTCACAGCAATGCCACAGTGAGTTAGAAAAGGATTGTTTAACGTTTACCACATTTTTGCTTACCATGTTATCTTTATGGCAGTGATATTTGCATAGAAAATATTTTATATCCAAGTTACTGATTCTAGTAAGCAGAGGAGAGCAGTTACAGTGTTGTGAAGTACTTTGCAAATTTGACTTCATTCCACCATAGAACTGAAAAGGAAAATGGTTGTTCACAGCTTCAGTTGCTTTTTTTTATCTTAAAAATATTGACTTTTACACAGTATTTTTTTTCTCCATTTTATTTCTTCTAAACATCATGATTCAACGTAATGGACAGGTTAATATAATGGACAGATTCTGCTGAATTTTCTAAAACCATCTCTACACTATTGTTTGGCATGTTTACTTACACCTGCACTGAGTTTTTTATTGTACACTCAAGCATACCCGAGCACAGTCTGTAATAGTTCACACAGCAGTGAGAGCAACCCTGTACACTGAAGCAAGGCTTAGACTGCATGTCTTCAGCATTTATCCACCAGTTATAAGAGAGTTTTAAGAATCTCCAGTTTCTGTTGGTTTAATGTACCTATTTGTGGGCTAATGTCAAGAACATTTTGCAAGAAACTAGAATAAAAGAGCAATAAATACTTGAAATATGGAAAGCTTGAAGAGATACTGCTAACATTGCCTAGAAAGCTATCTGCTTTTGTAGAAGGCTTTTTTGAGTTCATTCTAGGAATTATGCTGCACTGTGCTTTTTTACCAATATTTGTCATGTGCAAGTACAATTTATAGAAATACCTTGGCCAGGCATAGCAAACTTAGCCAACCTGTTTTCCAGCTGAATGTGCATGGGGACTTAGACCAAGAGGAAGCAAAAGCCTAATATTTCATCTTGTTCTTCTCTAACCTTCTTGTTCACAAAGCAGTGACACTTATCACCAAATCAATACCCATTTGAATGAATACATGAAACAGATGTACATCTAGAGCTTATCTGAAGTCTTATTTCTGAAAAATCCTGGTAGAATGTTCAGAGGAGACAGTGACTGCAGCTGGAGTTAAGTGTTTTCATAACCAACAGGTCGGTCCTGAAATTTAAACATGTCAAATTGCTGACTCTGGTGTTAATTGTGAAGTGAATTTCTCAAGTTTCTAAACATCAGCGAATATGCACCTGTTATGCCTAGAAGCAAAAAGCTCAGCATATGATTATGATCATAGAGGAATACTGCTGTGATTCACAGCTACTCCTGTTTACTTTTGCTTATTATCTGCTGAAAACATATTAAGAAAAAATTTAAACAAGCTGGCTGAGACTGGGAAAGGAAATTTTAGTTTTCCATCTTAGTTCTCTGCAAATTATTTAATATAGTGTATAGGTTTAAATATGAACTAAAATGGTAGCTTAATCTTTCAGTCATTTTGTCGTGTGCAGTAGATCTGGGATTACCCGCTGCAGAACTGAAGTTCTTTGGCTGGAGAAAGCATCTTGCCCCTCACCTGCTTCAAGATTAATAATATCACTCCAAGAAGATTAGAGCCATTATTCTTCCTGACCTGACCCAAATGGTACAAATGGGATTTTAAAGACAGTGTCTGCTCAAAGATCCAGCAGAATGATGAGGTGCACAGAATAGCTACCATGAGGAATCAGCAGAGATAGACTGTCAGTGTTATAAAGAAGATACACTATTAGGTTTAGCTATTATCCGAGAAGAAGATTATAGCCATAGATCCTGACCTTTAATTAAATGGACAGCACAAAGAAAGAAAGATAAACAAACTTGTGTAAAAAAAAAAAGTGGCAACTTTTACTGTCTTGGTAGCAAGCCAGTGAAGTGGAAAAGGGACAGTGACCAAGAGGATTTTTTTTCAGATTGCTTTTTCCTTCAGTTGGTGAAGGGAAAAACAGTAGTGGTGACATAGAACAGAGATTCATGAAGACTTCTGCTTTATTGACTAAGCAGAAAAATAACACTGGATTTCCACAGTAAGAAAAGAACTAAGAAAGAGAAAGAAAATTAAAAATATATAAAAAAAAAAGTTGTTGTTTAAATTGTAGCAGCACATATTTTAAAGATGTCTTTATTTTTACTCCATGGAGAACTAGTTCACTTGCTGTTGAATAAGAAAAAACACAGGATAAACTCTGGCAGTCATTTGTTCTGAATGTCACTACCCTTAAGCCACAGTACAGCAGGACAGAATATACTTGCCTCTCATTTTCTAAATACTTAAAAAGATGCACAATGAGACAAAAAGTTGATGACTTCTGAAGGTTACATGAAGAAAAAATATTTTATGTACTTGAGGTATGTTTGTTTCTTAATCTTTAATCATTCAGGAACATTCTCATACAGTAATCTGCATCTGAACCTAATCCTAAATTACTCATACTTATTAGTGATCTATACCTCACTTCATGATCAATCGTTGGACAATGTTCTACTTGCAGAATAAGGCTGTATTAGCATTCACACTGTACACAGCACAAGCTGATCTGTCAACTATTTGTGAAGAATGAGACAAGAGTTACAAAGTTCTCATAATTAGATGTTTCTTGAGAGATGACAAAACTGCTTCATTTAATAACACTTAAAATCATGATAGATTCAAGTTCAATTTGCCTTAATCTAAGGCACAGCAGAAAAAGTAGAATTAAAAAAAAAAAAAAAAAACAACTAGAAGCCTCTGTTGTAATTTATTTTCCCATTGTCTTCAGACCTGCACTATAAAAGTGGTAGTGTATAAAAAAATGCCATGCTTGAAAACCTTGAAGATGACAAGACTAGCAACAAGACTCTATTTCAGTAAATTCCAAGGTGAAGACTTGCATACATAGTAGGAAAAAGGAATAGCTATTGATATGATTGACAAATATTGAACATTCTCTGTTGATTTAAAAAAGGTTACAAAAATAAAATCCAGGAAAAAAAGAACAATAAAACTAACCAAAACTGATTATCTACATTGATGGAAGGTCTGATGTTTATTATTAAGCATATTCTGTTTAATATTTTATGTTTATAAAAAAAATCTAATATAATTTACTGCAAATTATTTCAAATATTTGAATTGAGGAGATTACACAGGCATTTGTGGACAAAACATAATTTTCATAACTGATTCATAGCCAATTGAATAATGGAATATCTATTTTCCAACAAAACAGGGAGCTTCTTCTTTAAGCAGTCTGAAAACATCTTCTAAAATTCTAACACATTGGTGGGTTCTTGCACTTTTGTGTTCAGCTGTAACAACAGCTGAACTATGACTGATATCTCTTGACTTGTGTGCAGGATCATGCTGCTATAAATACGGCAAACTGCAGAGGTCACTCCTGTAGTTCTAGCTGTAGTACACAACACTTTTATCAATGGAAGACCCAAATTTCAATCTGTGGTCATGATCAAGATGGCAGTTGTCATATAACTGCTTTTTATAGTAACCTATTGACTTTCATCTGAGTAAGGAAACAGTTCTGGAGTTTGAAATGAAATAATAGCAAAGATATGCGATATACTAATTTAATGCACTTTCACCTCTGGAAGCCTAACTTCAACTTCTGAACCAGACATCTGAATTATCTGTTTTGATGAGACCCTGGTTATTCTCAGTGAATAGATGATCTCTCGAGGTCCCTTCCAACCCCTACAGTTCTGTGATTCTGTGATTCTTCACAAAATTGCAACATGCTGACAGCTTTCATGTAAGAGAATTAGAGGTCTGGAATAACAGATATATTTATCCTTAAGAATCGAAATATTTGAGTATAAAGGTAGATTGGCAAATTGTCTGCCTAAAATGTCCACTCAAAACTTTTCACTTTAGTATATAAAAATATACAAATAATCAAATATATATACGCATGTTCTCATTCACATGATGTCAAATGATATTGACAGGGAGCTTAGACGTTCTGTGCTTAAAGAAGATTGTATTAAGAAGAGACAAAATTTCAAATAAAATTTTACAGAAGTTTTAGTTTAAAAATAATTATAAATAGAACCTATAGATCCTTTCATTTATGCAATTAATTTTAAATGAATAAAAAAATAAAAGCTAAAAGAATCTATTGAGACACCAGGATGAGGTGTGTGAAATAGAATTTACCCATGCAAACCCTTATTCATGTGAATAATCACATGGGACTTCATCAAAGTGCTCACACAAGTAAAGCTTTGCAGGATCATGCTAATGTCTCGCTGACTATCCTTAAAATCAAGGGCATTCAAGAAATGAGAAACACAGAACAATGATTTCACAGTATTAAAAATTAAATCAATGATCAAATATTAAATGGAGGATTACAGAAAATGACTAAGATGCACTGCTCTTAATTGTGTAAGTTATGGACCCAACTGTTGGTTTCATTTGCAATAGTAAAATCATTTACAAGGTTAATTGCAGTGTCACCTCACAGTCTCCAGTATTTTTTCATGTTGTGCAAAGCAAGTGTGAGCAGATGGACAAAAAGAACATCTTGCAAAGAGAAGCAGGATCAATACTGCTGACAGTCTTGGCTGATTTCTTTTAGCGTGCCCACAAAATAATTACTGACAGAGAGGAGAGTCAGAAGTAAAGATCTAAGATGAAAATGAATTTTTGTTGATGCTGTTAGAGAAAAAACTTACTTCAGCAGCACTCCCTGCCAAAGCCTGGAAGACCTTAAATATCTCCAAAAGACTGTGATGATAATTGGCTTTTGTACAGAAAATGTGTCCTTAAAATGAGTGACACTGTCATGCAGTTTTCTTACTTTGCATTTAATTCTATTTCTAAAATGACCAGACTCTAACTTAAGCTTGAATTGTGTAAAGGTGTGCCTGTGAACCAACAGTAAGTTTCTTTCTTTTTCATCCAAATATAACTGTGTGAAAATATGATAGATCTTAAAAACTTGTGGTTTAACCCAGCAGGCTACACCCCAAAATGTGATGGGAGAGAAAACTGTGCTCTGTCTCTAACCCTCCCACATTCATTCTACTCCTGATCATCTCAGCAGCCTTCCACTGAACTATTCCAGTTTATCAACATCCTTTGTGTCAAGGGTGGTCAAGAATAGGACAAAATATTCCAGATGTAGTCTAAAAAAGCACTGGAGGAATGATCAAGGCTCTTGATCTACTGGCTGTACTCTTTGATATAGATGCTGTTAGCTTTCTTTGCTATCAGACACACTGCTGGCTGCTCTTTAGTCTGCTTTTCACCAGGAACTCCAGAAGTAGATTGGCAGAACTGATCACCACCTGGTCTGTCCCCAGCCTTTTTCTTTTTCAGATAGTTGGTCCGTTTCAGGTGTAAGATTTCACATTTGTGCTTGCTATATTTCATGAGGTTCCTTTCCTGAGTGTCAAGCCTACTTCTCAGCTTGTCAACAATTCTCACAGTCTGGCATTATCTAGAAAGGTGATTAGGGTGCACTCCATCTCTTCTGAGTTCTTTATAAAGACATTGCACAGGACAGGACTGAGGTGTGACTCCTGAGCTGCTCCATTTGTAATGGACCTCCAGGCAGAATATGAAATGTGAATCACTTGCCTTTGATCTCAAAAATTCATTCAATTTTCACCCATCCTGTAATTTACCCATCTAGACCATAGCAACCCAACTTGGATAAATAGATACAGTGGCTTTTTTTTTCATACTTAGACAAATAACAAAACAAACAAACAAAACAAACAAGGCATATTATTTTGTTAATAATTTGTTTCTGAGCTTTACTTATTTGAGGTCTTGTGATGTAATTTAAGGATTCAGCTGGACTGCGCTGACATTAAGCTGTATTTTACTACAAGCCAGCATAACTTAAACACTGCCAGTTGTTTTGGATATCTGCATATTTAACTGTCACGTAATTAATGAAAATTATTTTCATTTTGGTTTTCAAAGTGACCAGTCACTTGTCTGTTCTTTGATATGAATACACTCAGATTTTTCTAAAAACAGCAAAAGAAAATTGAGATAATCATTACAATTCTTCTTAGGTTAAATTCCTATACAGAAATTGTTAGCTGATTCTCCAGTCTGCAAATAGTATTAATATTATTAGATGCTTCATGATAATGGCAGAGATAAATCTGTGGAATTACTTTGTTAATATTTTGTGTTTATTCTTCCATTTTCTCAAGGTAGGGAATAATTTCCCTTTTATCAATCACAAAGCAGATTGTGTCCCATTTACATGACACTTTAAAGAGGAAGTTCAGGGGTGAGCTCTCATGAGTCACAGTATTCCCTTTACGAAGTACAAATAAAGTTATTTCTGTCTTGTCAAATTGGAAAACATTGTACACAACACACGTAATTAATTACCACCAACATTATCATCACTGGAATCCAGTTATGTATAAAAGAACTTCTTGATACTTTGCTTCAATATATACCCTTTCCCCTCTAACTGAAAGACTTAAAGGGGCTTCTCCACAGTTGTATTAGGAGCTGTTTCCAAGCAATTTATCCTTTTCCTCTGATATTGGGTATCAGTGTTTCCTCATATTTTTTAAACCAGCTTATCAATTCTGATTAGCTGAAGTCCGTATGTGTGAGGGAGAATGAAAATATAGATGATTTTTCTTTATTTGCATGCATTCTTGCAACAAGCAGTGCTGTGTAAATGAAAATAAATAAATTAATAAATCTTTGCTGAAGAAATGAGAACCTGCTCACTTTTATAACTTGGAGCAGAGGACAATGAGAGCGTGCAGGAAGGTGAGGTTAACAAGCTGAAGGAATGGATTAGTTACTGCCATATTTGCTGAAGAGGCCGTAAGATAGCATTAAACATAAGTTTCTTCTACTGTTTCCAAAAAACATTTTATTCTTTCTGCACAGCACTAGTTACTGTAGTAATGTTAAATCTTTTAGACTGTAGATGAGAGAAGCTTTGTGTTTTTCTCTTCTGTCCCTCACTGTGTCCTTGCACTACTTATATCATTAGAGCAGCAATATTCTTTCCTATATTGGACATTGCAGCAGAATGTGAGAGTAGGAGCTTGAATTCCCATGTGAGGCGGCACTGAAGAAGAAAAAGAAATTATGAGGTTTAGAACAGGTCTCCATGTCCTGCAGAGCAGTTCAGTTTCAGTACCTGATTCCTATCAGGAATGCAAAGAATATCAATGCTTAATGATTTAATTTTTCTTTTCTTCCTTGTAAACTTAGAATATCAGTCTTCTTGATATCAATACTCTGCTCGCTGTTGTTTGAAATGTCTGTTGTTTTTTGTTTGTTTGTTTTCTATCTGTTATTGTAACAAGATAATTTTCTGAGGAGGTCCCCAAGGCCAGATTTGTTGGCTGGTCAAATAACCTGAGACAGGAATCCTGTAACTGTAGTTCTAGACACAGCTAAAGCAGCTTTATACACACTGTGGGGCTCTATCAACTGTAGCCCTCTCAGTGAGATACTACAACGATTTTAGTTTGATAAGGAGAGTTGAAAAAACAGAACACTTTGTGGAAATGCATAAGCCCTTCTTAAAGACAAAAATATGCATGCGAGCACTGACAGTATCATGCATGAGGCTGAAGAGAAAGTAGAATGAGTTCTGGCAGAATAACAGAAAAAAAAGCATGGTAGATGATAATAGCTTGTAAGAACTCTGAAAAGCTTTACAGTCTACGGGAAAAACAAGTTGCAAGAAAATGGCTGTTTACCGACAATGTTCCAGACCATAACAGTAAAATCTCATCTTTTTCTTTATACCTGAGAGGCAGAAGAATGTAAAACAATGAAAATAGCATGCAGTTTAAGATAATGAATGTCAGAATCTACTCAGAAAAATGCTGCATTCTCTGAAGGGGGTGCAGAAGGAAGTTTTAACTTCCTGCTGAATAATATCCTTAAGAAATATTGGGCTGCATTTAAGACATAAAAATAGACAGACATATATAAATTGTGTATGCATTTGTTTAAAAATGTTCAGAATCAAAAATAAAAAGGCTAGTGAAAGTCTCAGGAATCAAACTGTGATATAACAGATTTCTCCAAAGATTGATGAAAGCAAAATTGTAAGTGAAACTTTGTGAATAACAAAGTGAAAATTATTTATGACTAAGAGATAATCATGTTGGAAGACACATGTTGTGTCACAATAACAAGGCTTTAAGTCATATGTGTGGAATGCATTGCTGGTATCATAAACATGCACTTAGAAATGAAATTTTCTGCTGAAGACAGTCAAGAATAATCTTGGGGTTATACAATGAATCATCCAGTAAGGAGGACAAGTGTGACATGCTAAAAGACATTTGGAAAGCTATAACTTTACAAACCAGGATATTTTGATGATTTTATGTGGACTGACTCAACTTAATGCACATGGTGCAGTAAGAGCATTTTTTGACACTAATAATAGCTATTTCTTGAACTAGACAGTCAGACTTCAAGATCTGAGACAGTCTTCAGCATGTTTTGACAAATGCGGAGATCACAATTCAATATGAGATTGCCAAAGTAAAGCTCTATAATAGTGATAATAATGAAACAAAATTCTAATCCTTATAGGAGAAAACCAGGAAAGTTACTACCTTGTAAATGTCTAATTTTAAAAGGAGAATGTACAAAATGAGGAAGAAGAAAAAGGCACAGTCAAAAAATACAAGAGCTGTACGGCTCATAGCGAATGAACACTTCTGCCTTGGAGGATCAGTGTTATAATACTCAAAGTATGACTTTTACAGAACTGAATAAAATCTAATGTGATCAAATTGAGGTATTAGAAAATGAGAACAAGCACAAAGACATCCCTCAGAAAGAGTTATCTGTGTCTTAATGGGGAGAACTGAAAATAACTAACACGACAAGCTTAAAGTAAAAGCATATTAAGGTGCATGAGAAAATAGTTTTATGGGCAGCTTCCCCATCCCAACATCCTTTAAAATACCTCAGAAGTATTAACTAAAATTTTACTGGATTGTAAACTTGTAAATTATGTTATAAAAGGAAAATTTTTGCAAGACCAGTTAACATTTTTCATTAGTTTACACAGAAGAATTTTGAGAGATTCTCACACTGGTGATTTCTCCTCTGTACATAGAATGATAAACTATGTAAAATTGAAGTTTTGATTGAAATGATATTGCAATAAATTTCCAAACTTTATAGCAAGAAATTGTCAAGTATTTTAAAGAAATTGTACCGTAAGATTGCAAAGCTCTCTATGGTGTATAATTGCTGTTTAACTTGGCCTTAGCATCAGGGGAAGTTAGTTTTTAAAAGTAAATTACATTTATAAAGGCTACCATAGTCTACTTAATTGACTAGTGAGGCATCCACACAGGGGAAAATGGAAAGACGGAAATCACAATCATGTGAGAAGATTCTGATAAGGGATAGATAAACATTCATAAGTGATCAGTGAAGGGAAGAACAGTAATGTGGCAAAGTTCATAAAAATATGGAGTTATCTGGGGTTATTTGGAGTTTGACTGAAATTGATGGCAAGATGTTGTAAAAAGACCTCTGATGATGCTGCAGCTGAGTGGCATTATGGTGAAATAAAAACTATTCCTGTTCAGCATGAAAGACAGGGCATTGAGCTAAGTGGACTTTTTATCTGACTCTCCATAAACATTATTATCTTCTAGACAGTTTAGTAGGACCAGAAAATACAAACAGAAATATATGAGTCACTCAAACATTTACTCACAGGCTGCTTGGAAGGATACTAGTGGAATAAGACAGGCAGAAAAATGCCCACGGATGTTCACACACCCACCAGCGTCTGCAAGCAGGCCAGAACAGCCTGAAAAAAATTGAACATTGATTCTTTGGATAGCAGTTCATTTATGTGAAATGTCTAGAAGTCAAAGAAAGTACAAGAAATATCTGTACATGGAAAATTGCTGATGAAAACAAGCTAGTTTTCATCAGTTACATGGATTGCAACCCTCAGCTTTCCATGGCTTGAATCCTAGCTCTAAATTCTTATCTATCCAGTATTAGTTCTGATTCAGAAAATGTTATTTTTTGTGACTATTTTCACTTCAGCTTGTGATATTCCAGTGCTACAGCAAGTAACAAAATAAAAACCTGAAGATGCAGCAGTAAAGTACAACTGTGGTACCAGAGTGTTAGAGTGAAATCTGCTATAGAAAATAGAATTTTGGAAGAGATTTTGTAGAAGAGACGTGTTTGCTTCATTAATTTTAGGGCTACTGCCAAGAATCTGTTCAGTGTAGAAAAATACTAGGAAGTTGGCTAGAGGATCTTTAGCACTAAAGATGGGGGGATTGACACCTTCACATATGTCTCAGCCTTTTCATATGTATCATCCTAAGATAGATTGACCAAAATTCTTGTCTATTTATTTTTATTATCATGATATGGTGGCCTAAAAAAAGTTTCCTTGCTTTTGCTGTGCATAATTTTTGGCACATTATAAATGAAGCTGCAGCTTGCTGATTTTGAATCCCACTTCTTAGGGGCTATGTTATCCTTCACTTGTTTGTCCAAGTCAGCAAGTATTCTTACTAAACTGTCTAGGACTTTCCAGCCTCAGTTAAATCAGGATGCTAAATGCTACAGACACATAATAAGTGACCAGATTCTTTCAGTAAATACAAGAGCAGTTAAGATTCATTGCTGAAGGTAGCATTGTGCTGAACAAGTGAATAGAAATAATTACATAGGCTATCAATAGGATGTGTTCTAGAAAAAAAAAAAGTTAAATCAGAAAGACAAAAACAAAACAAAACCCTTTTTGATAGAGACCATTGTAAATGAGATAGATACTTTACTGAAGCAGCCAACACTCTCATTTATGAAACAAATGTAAAAAATGGGGGTAAGAATTTGTCTTTATTATCTATAAAATAAGAATACTTATATAATTAAGAACAGGGGAAATAAATACTTTCTACTTTGGCACATCAAGGTAAAAGTGATTTGCTTGTGGGAATCACAAACATTTCTTGCAAAGTTCTGGCAGCAGGCAGCACAACAATTACAGTGACAGGTAATATAGAATTCTGGAGCCTTCTCAGAAAAAGTCTTTCCATTCAGTGTCAAACGGACACTTGTCAAGCCAAGATGAATGCACATACTTAAAAGAATGTCGTCCATCTAGCTTGACACCTTCTGTAGCCTGAACAAATTCAATATGCTTTAGATATGATAGTTCAAGTAAATGTGTGAAGCACCATATGGAAGAAGTGAACACCTGCTGCAAGGTGTCACCTAGCAATATTGTATGTGTCTGATGGAAGATTGCTGACATAATTCACAGAAGGGACAGAGTTTGTCCCCTACAGATGAAGAAATGATGGTAATGTGACTCATAGGTGACTTGAAAAAAGAGGAGATCTGAAATCTGTCACTTTTAGTAATGTCCCTCGGCAGTTAAAGTTGCCAGTTTTTTTTAATTGTTATCAGCTGCATGATTTTTTTTTGCCCTTTGATTTACAGAGTTCATTTATGGTGATGAAGAGCACCATTTTCCTATGGCTTATGAACAGGTACTTTAGAAATTACACTGACTTTCCAGTACAGTCTTTCTTTTCCTTGCTTACATGGTCCACTACATTCACATTTATATGATAAAGAACTTTTTTTATGATACAGAATGTAGGATGATGCCCTATTTTATGAATTGTTTAGGGAAGACTGTAAGTTCCTGGAAAGTAGTAGGAGTACAAAAAACTCTCTGCACAATACTATACTGTTGACTGAAATGAAAATGTTATCGCATAGGAACATCAAAGATGTTATGAACATGCCCAAGGTCAAAGGCACACAGAGCTCTCCGGAGTGAGGAAGCAGAGGGAGGAATAAATAACGCTATTCATTTAGGATATCTGAGAAAATGGCTGGCAAACAGAAGTCAGTCAGGAAGCCCAAGATGTGCAATACATTAAGGAAGTGGTTGATTTCTATTCCTGTAAATGTTAAAGGTAAGAAGGAGATTACTGTTAGAATAAATAGGAAAAATAAGAGGTTTTGAGGAAGAACATTTATACATAGAAAAAGTACTGTTTAGCTTTGTTCAGATTAGATTCTGACTATTGTCTGTGTGATAGTTTACAGTGAGGATTTCTCTTTTATCTAAGCAGATCAAGTTTGGTGATAACTTCTAAGAGTGTAAGTAAAGAAAAAATTATAGACTGCAGGAAGGTGATCATAGCAAAAGATGCTTCCACTAATCATCCTAGCTTTTGTTCCCTTCTTTAGATTTGTGTCATGAAAACCAAAACACTCTAAATAAAGCTCTGGGCTCTCCTATCTAACCTTACAATGACATTCTACATCCTGAAAGATTAAAAAAACAAGCATTCATCACAAATCAACCAACTCAGGTTAACCAGCTAGTGAGTAACTGAGCATTTTCAGTAGCTGTTGTCACCTAAAAAAAAGTATTACCTCTCTATAAAAAATCCTTATATACTAAAGGATTTAGCAGTGTTCTTGGACTTCTCCTATATAAAACCAAGTCACAGAGTTCCAGGAGTACTTACAAAGCTGGTCCAGACAGCAGTATGTATAGTGGTGTGCAACAGAGAAGCTCTCCGATAATCAAGTCTCTGATTTAGGACTAGAAAGACAGTGAACATCAACTATGAATATTCAGTGTAGATCTCCCTAGACAGGCACCCTGCATGGTCTTTTGTTTTCTATGCATGACTAACTTTAATATGCAGGGGATAAATTATGCATTGCAATAACCTAGGACTAAAAGCAAAGCTAATGTAACAGCTAGGTATCAGTGATATGAAGTTGATTGTCATAATTTTTAATGTGAACACCATAAAATGGCAACTGAGTACCAACAACTGAAAAATTTCAGAACTCTGTCATTTAAAACTGAATGATCAATAACCAAAGGGCTGTTTATAAGGAAATAGTTGAACCTTGCCCTGTCACTTCTTAATCATTGCTGAGTTGACCACTCTTCCCTCCTATATTTTCTAATCATTTTCTTTATCTTCTTATTAAAAACAAAGAAACAAACAGTAGATTAGGTCTCAGACTTTTCTCATGTGAGGTAAATATGCGTAACTGCTCAATTCCAGGAAAACAACCTGCGCATCATCTGGCAAGAGATTAAGTACACATAGGTTATCACGAGCCCTGCAGCTACATTAATTTAGCAAAGTTTTCGTAAATGTGTGACTGCATTAACAAAATAAAATATATTTTTTTCCTCTCAACCTTGCTTTTGTTTTCCAATTGCATCCCTTCTGTGTCTCTGTAATGAAGAGGATCCATTTATACAGAGAATGAAAAGGTGCAATGAGTCATCAAAATAGGGTAATTTTATGAAGAAAAGGTTATTTTGTAATAATTTGTTGCAAAGTTGGAAATAATTGGAAGCATTTTTCTGAACACTTTCTATAAATACGGCTTTCTGGGTAAAAGAATTATTGTTATTTTGTAAATTAATCTAATTTTTGTCTGCACATTGTCATTTATGTGAATAGGACTTGTCAGCTTGATTTGCTACAATGCATGAATTGCTTGCTTAATCCCCGAAATATAAATAAAACATTTAATTGCTTTAACTGGGACTGTTAACCTTTTCAGTTCTGCTCTCTTAATGTGAATCTCAGGAACAAATTTTGTTGTTTCTTTTACAAATTTCAAAATATAATCTCAATAAGATTATTGAAAAAATATGAAAAAAAGTTTAATTTAAAGGATGGCTCATTAAAGAATCTTAGGGTGTGGGGAACAGTGCTACATAGAGTTAGAGTCCCTTCCAGATCAAACTCACATCCAGGAAAAACACAAGGAGGACATTATTTTTGCACGTCAGCTCCATTATCTATTGTGGATGAACACCAGAGATCAGATTTTAGATAGGAGAAGATTGTTAAATAATCCTAGCCTAGGAATCTGGGAGATTTGCATTCAGTTCTGTGTTTTGTGCTGTCACTGAAACTGAATCACAAAAAGGAGTAATACAGATTAACAGTACTTCCAGTTGGAATGTTGTCCAGATAAAGCATGAAAGACTGAGGCAGAATAAGTACTTCATGCAGTGTTTTGTCGGTAGCAACCAGCATGCTAACTTTGCTCTCTGAAACAGAAAAACAGGAGGGATCTTCAGGGACATTCTGCCTTCATGTTCAAGCAATTCTGAAAGCATCAAAATAAAAGAAGGGGTGGAGCAACCATGTTTTACACCAATATTCACAGTTGTTCAGCACCACTAGAGGTGCTTTGCTAGTATACTGGCAGCTGTTGCAGGAGACCTAGTAAATAAAAGCTGAAAACTCAGGGGAGTTATCAGTTGAATAGCAGCTTAAGAAAACCTGTGGGGTATCTAGATCTGTCAGTAAAAAGTACTGCAGTGGGAACACTCAAGTTGAACTTCTCTGAGAATTAAGTCTGGTGTCTACAGGCAGAATACTAGTGACACTTGAAATTTTGTTTTATGACTGCATATTGAACGTTCTTTTATTTTAAAAGAATTTCCATGTATAATCCAGATGTGCAGGCACAAACAGGAAAGGTGAGTACAATTACCCAACTGTTTTTCTAGAACCACCAAAACTACCAAATATTAAGTTTCTTTTTCCTCTGTTTACTTCTAACAGTACCATTGGAATAACTCGACTCATTTGTTCAGAAACAGGAAATTAGTGTTAGTTATGACTCAGTTCCATTTACTCTCTACTTGATAGCACAAGGACTATTTTGTTGCAGCAATCTGTGGAAAAACTTAATTGCTTGGATTGACTTTATTTCTCATTACATTCACATTGCTGAATGGCATAAAGTGTAATTTAGAATCATTTTTATGCAAGATTTCTCTGTTAAAGCCATGTGAAAAATATATTACAGACAAACAACATATACTAAATACTATTTCATTGCTGGCTGATAGCAACATTTCAGGAAAGACTGAGTTTAACAACATTTATAGCTACAATGATAATATATGGTATTGTATCTTACCAACATTTTGTTGTTGTTCTTATAGAGGATGTTCAGGCAGTCTATGTGCAGAAATGGTTTTCAGAAGGGATCAAGATCTCTATACTTTAATCATTTTTCTTTTTTTCAAAATTATTTCCAAGCCCAGAAACCTTACTCTACAGCTGAATTGTTGGATGTGATTAGCTGTGTTGTATTATTTTTAAGTTTGGAAACTGTACCACCAATTTTCATATATCTAGTGAAAATTACTTTCTCATGTTCAAAGTGTTCTGCTTGTAGCTTATAACCATGTAAACAACACATAAAGGTCAAGAAAAATACAATGTAATTGTTCTGCAAAACAGATGCTAGCTTAATTCATGTTATAATTTTATGAGATGCTTATGGCATGGACCTTAATGATGTTGAGTTATTGCCTAGCCAGATCAATGAAATATTAGTGGTCTATGGTAATAGCCCACAGCTCTTTAAAAGCCATCTACTAAAACCTTTATTTGTAGCTTTGAGAGCTAGAAATGCCTTGAAAACCCCATGTAACACAATAATTTTTATTTGCTTTTAGGAGAATTTGTTACATTTGTGAGCCTACAGGAAGGTTAATTAAAGTCAATAGAGGCATCTTAAAACCAGGAAAAAATAAAGCCATTCACCTTCTCCCTACTCCAAAACCTAGTGAAAGAAAAAACGGAGTAAAATTGAGGGCTGTCTTGCCAATGGTCTTATTCTCAATCTACAGTGACTGAAGTTGTTAATGTGTCTTCCTATCATGTGGATGAAGCAGTAGGGATACAATTGCATTTGGCAAGCAGCTGTATGTCTGCATATATTTTATCTAGCCAGTAGCAGGGAGAGTTATCTCCTCTGAAGATTTCCATGTAGAGAGAAACAGGAAAGGTGGGGCCAGTGCATGAGTACACAAACTGTATGAAACAGGAGTTCTGTTTAGATCACCACATGAATCCAGCATGGACTAGAAGTCAGAGGACTGCAGGAGCTGCGGTTCCCAGTTGCCTCTTCCCAGTCCTGCTTGGAAGGTGTAAACACAGCACCCCAACTATCTCCTTTCTTTCCTTCCACTATTTGGAGATCAAAGCTGCATGAAGGTTAGGGCCGGCTACCAGTGATCAATGACTGCTCTTTGAAGGAAGACAAGTCAGAATCAAGGGTGACCACAACACAAGCAGTGATGATGTCCTCTCAAACAAGTGGATCTGAGCAGGGGCCGTAGGCCAGGGGTGGCAGGTCTTGCCAGTAGGAGATACCACCAACATCCCACTGACCATCAGACAAGTATGAAGAGGTAGATCAATCCCAGATCAGTATGGTAATGGGAGACAGCAAGCCAGGAATATCCTGGGATGGCACTTGCCCCCACCTGCACATGGTGTAGCTTAGCTGGGGCTGAGGGCTCAAACCTGAGCTTCAGCAGGGCTCCTGAGCAGAGGTGCAATGGAGGTCCCAGAAGGGTAAATAAGGCCCGAAGGTGAACTCAAAGGCCTGACCTTCTGCGACAGAGCTAGTTGCTATTTCAGAAAAATCACTTATTTAGTAGGAAAGTAATTTGAAGCGCTTCATTTTCTTACATCGTTTGACTAGTTCCTCTGGGTACTTCTGCAAGCACACAGACTGACATAGAAGAAAAGCCAAGGTGAAGTTCAGAGTAGGGTGGATGGCTTCACCTGTTTGCTGAGCTGCTGGGCCCTGTGAAAAAAAGATTCATTCAATGTCTGTGCATGCCCTTCCTCTCTTATATGATTACCTATAATAAAACTTGCTTTTGTTGACACTGGTTGAAATATGAAAGAAATTCACAAAACCAGCAAAGCCAGACAGTAACTGGAGTAAATCAGGATGATTTAGTTAAACATCTATTTTGAAATTAAGTAGACATAGCAGTTTATATTTTAATACTCTGCAAACTGAATTTCTTAATAACGTGAAGTGTAATAGAGTAGCTACTGCCACCGTCATATAGAGTTCTTGAGAGGTTTCGTCGTACTAGCAGCTTTCTAGAGGAAAAGGAGGTATGAACTTCAGACAGTGTCCAATAATAAAAATATTCCTTTTCCTTCTGTTAGGATTCCATGGTGCTGATGCCCTGATCTAACCCATGAGGAGGTTTCTATGCCTGAATTATTCTTTAGTGATGCTAGATAGAGTCACAGAGGAAGTACCACAGTATCATGTTTCACTGAATCAGCTTAAGTTGATAGCATAGATCCTGTAGGGAAAATAATAGTTAAGGACTGAAACTCATTAATTCACACCATGTTGCTAAGAGAATAGTGTAAGAGTGGAACCATGCATACATGGCATTATGATTGCATGTATTTTCCCTATTTATTCATTGCTGTTATTATTAACCTGCTGAGTTAGTGTGTGAAAGTCATTCTACCTCCTCACAAATCTTTCATTTTGCTGGGTTTACTTTATGTTTGTCTTACTTGGAAAAATTGTAAATAGCATGGGAAACACCTTTCAGTCCGTGTCCACAACCAGGCTTTGCGCAGGTGTAACTATTTCAGTCAGGTGTAGAATTTGCATATTTAATTCTTTTCTTATGTGGTGAAGATAGATTTGTCTAAGCATTTTTATTCCTATTTAAAGTTTTCATGCAACACAGCTCATAGTGTTTATGTTGTTCAGTTTAAACAACACAAGAGTTGCATGTAGATGAAGGCTATGTTCTGTATGACATTTAGCACACCGGGGACTTCTTCAGTGCAGCTGCAAGGCAACAGTAATAATTATTAGATGTAAAAACAATTGCTCTACACATTTATAATACTGTAGAAAACAGAGAAACACATATTCCCTACCCCAAATGGCAATTTATCCCGAGCCACAAGGAGTATTAGTCTTAACCACGAACATCTATAATATCACTTTTTCAGGTCTATTTTAATGTATGCTTCCTCTAGTAATGAAGGCCTACATGGAGACCTCCAGTAGTAATGGACATCTACACGAAATAAAAAAGTAGTTCCTCCTAGAAGTTTATGTGAGTTGACTGCTTCACCGGAGCCATTATGGTTTGTCATGTATTTATGACCTTCTAAAATATGAATTATTGATAGACTCCAAGGAGCAATGATTCTTTATCATTTATAAATATTTATTTGCTGAGTTTCAGATTCAGTGTTATTGACATCATGTAGATCATAAAGGCTCCAACTGGTCTATTATACAATAGAATAAGAGATTTTAAAAGTCCTAAATCCTATCTGATGCCATGAAAGCATAATTAATTACAATTAAAATCCGGAAAGGAGGATAACTTTGGTTTTGAAGTAGCTATACTTGCAATATATCTTTTTTTAAATGCAGAAAAATAAATCTAAAATTTATCTGCTTAACGATACTTACAAATATTTTTGCTCTCAACACATTCACTGATACTTTTCTAGCTTGCAGGCATCTCAGAACTTGCCTCTTCACTTTGACTCCACTCAACACACTCCTTACCTCTTCCTCTAATATTTACTGTTGTGTTATTGTGTGTGGTAAGAGCAACCTGTAACATCAAAAGGCAAATTGTGGGCAGAAATGTAATTAAATTAGCATGAGAGTGGCTTGAAATTTGAGGGTGAGTGTTGTGACATGCAGTCTCCATTAAGAGATTAAGAGACTCTCTTAAGATTTATTTATTTATTTATTTGTGGTAGAGGCTGATTGCTGATGTTCTCTCACTATACTACTGAGCTAAATTACTTTTTAAAAATGTAGTAGCTCATGTTAAAAACTCATCTCCTTTTTAATTTGTCCCTACCTAGCATAACAAGCCTTTTTTCACAGTGTGAAGTAATGTTAGTAAACTTCTGAGTAAACTTCTGAAATGTAGACTTGAATACACTTATTTCTTTTAACTCCACATGATATACATCACATTTCTTCCCTCAAGAAGCAAGACTCAGTGTGAGAGTTTCATACACTTTTTAATTTGCGTGCTTATGATATAAGATAAACATTAGGTACATCAGTCATTAGAACTATGTAAGTGAAAAGAGGGTCTGACATGACTTTTCTGTGTTGAAGAATAGAAAAGACTCACTGGTTTATTAAAGAGCTTATAAGGAGCTTTGGTGCTGGGCCCCATTTCCTTAATAACAAGACTACATATTTATAACAACAATAAAAATTGTCACTTGGATTCTAAAAACATTTTTATTCTTTTTCAAGTTAAGGGAAAAATTGTAGACCATTATGACAGAATCATAGAAAGTCTATTAAATATGACACCTGCCATACAGAGTGTCTGAGTTATAGAATAGTTCTGCTCAGGTGGATTTTTAGCAGTATTTGTAATAATGTGTAAAATGGTAAAATTTCTATTGAAAAACATCAAGAAAACAGCAACAACAAAAGGAATACTTTGTATGTCTAATCTATAAATTTAAGGTTAAAATAGCTGGAGTAAGTTGCAGCTGAATGTATACATTATCTCTAGTTTAGCTAGTAAGCAATGTAGCTGGATGAATGCTACCACTTACTGAAACAAATACGTTAAAAATATGGTGACCAGACTCTGCTATCTCACTCAGAATAAATATTTCCAGCATAACTTCCATGATTTTCTTCTGATTTCATACTAAGGCTATGTGGCAGCGTACTCTCCCTGGCTTCCCACTAACCTGTTCTTTCACCCATAATCCGTCTCAGGTGATAAATTTCAGTGGCAGCCATGATGGATGCACCTTGTCTTGATAGCTGCACCAGGCTCAAGGTAGATTTGGGGGAGACAGTTAGCAATGCATTAGCCAAGGGTTAACTGAGAGGGCACCAAGAAAATACGGCTCATGTGTAAATACAACAAAATATGACCAGTGGTTTTTTGAGCTCTCCTTGCATGGCAGTGGGCTGCACACCAGAATCTTCCCCTGAATATCAGATACTTGCTAAGTGACTAATAGCTAGTTTCTTGAAGCTTTACTTCTTGCAAGATTGAGAGGCTTCTCATCTGCTAATATCTTGCTAACTTGCTATATGTTATTGAGCGATATAAAGGATTTGTTGAACATATAATCCTTTAGACATAAACTGTTGGCCAGGGGCTCCATTCTAAACCTCATGACTCGACAGGAAGGTCTCCCTAAGTTTCGTCTGATTTTGTGCTCTAGTCAGTACATAATCAAGTGACCTTGCCATCATGAATTTTGTTAAGTTGTGTAAGCTTTGTTAAATCACTACTTCATAGCAATAAAATACCTTGCTGGTTCTCCCATAAGAGTGAAATATATAATCTCATCCACAACAGGCTAGTACAATATTAGTAGATGTGCCATAGTTGGCCCTTACTGATATTATCTTCTTTAAGGAAAATATTCAAAACAAAGGTTATGCTTCACACCTTGTGCTGTGTGTGAGTTTGAGTGATTGTGAGATTGTGATCTAAAGAAGCCCAAGAGCTTCATATTATTTATTATTCCAAAATTCAAAGTAGCTATCACTGGCAATATCAATCAAAAGACTAATAACATTATTCTTAGTGGCATGTTAAAATCTGAAATCTAGCATGCGAGAAGCTGGTGCAGGTCCTGTGAAGGGCTGCTAAAATGATGAAGAGACCGGAGTATCTCTTGTATGAGAAAAGGCTGAGGGAGCTGGGCCTGTTCAGCCTAGAGAAGAGGAAGGTCAGAGGGGATCTGGTGAGTATGTATAAGTATCTTAAGGGAGGGTGTCAAGAGGATGGGGCCAGGCTCTTTTTGGTGGTGCCCAGTGATAGTACAAGAAGCAACAGGCACAAACTGGAACACAGAAAGTTCCATTTGAACATGAGGGAAAACTTTTTGACTGTGTGACTGAGCACTGGCACAGGTTGCCCAGAGAGGTTTTGTAGTCTCCTTCCCTGGAGATATTCAAAAGCCATCTGGACACGATCCTGAGTAATGTGCTTTCAGGCATCTTATTTGAGCAGAGGTCCCTTTCAGCCTCAACCATGCTATAAGACTTGGTTGAACATGAGCCAGCAGTGTGCCCAGGTGGCCAAGAAGGCAAGTGGCATCCTGGCTTGTATCAGAAATTGTGCAGACAGCTGGACCAGGGAGGTAGTCATTCACCTGTACTCAGCACTGGTGAGGCTGCACCTCAAGTTCTGTGTTCAGTTTTTGGCGTCTCACTACAAGAAAGACATCAAAGCCCTGGAGCGAGTCCAGAGAAGGGCAGCAAAGGGTCTGGAGGAGTGGTTGTGGAACTTGGATTGTTTAGTCTGAAGAAGAGGAGCCTCAGGGGAGACATTATTACTCTCTACAAATCCCTGAAAGGAGGTTGTGGTGAGGTGGGGGTCAGCCTCTTCTCCCAGGTATCTAGTGATAGGATGAGAGGGAATGGCCTTAAGTTGTGCCAAGGAAGGTTCAGGTTGAATATTAGAAAAACCTTTTTCTCCAAAAGAGCGGTCAGGCACTGGAACAGGCTGCCCAGAGAGGTGGTGGAGTAATCGTCCCTGGAGGTGTTCAAGAAATGTGGAGATGTGCTACTTAGGGACACGGTTTAGTGGGCAATCTTGGTGGTAGGTGGACAATTGGACTAGATGATCTTACAGGTCTTTTCCAACCTTAATGGTTCTATGACTCTAAGCTTGGGAACTACAATTTCTGAGTGTGTGTTTAAGCAGTATGTGAGACAAACAAATCCCTTCTCAGCCTTGTTCTGCTGAAAGCCTCAAAATCTGACTCCTTTTTCTCTTCAGTGAAAAATTGCCCTCAGAGGCTCATTTCAAGCAGGTAACAGTGTGAGATATCCTAAATTAAATTATTTTATCAACTTGTAGGGAAAAGGTTCTTCAAGAATACTGTTTGAATTAAAGGCTTCATTTCTGAGTCATCAATTTTTCGGGCTTTTCAATAGCTCTCAGATGGTCTGATTGGAAATCTGGCTACTGGTACAGTTTGTCTATTCTGAGTTTTCATTTATGAAAGTTAGTCATACAGGGAAGAGGCAATCCTGAGGTTGTAGATGAAGTCATAGCAAAGAATAAAGGAAAGAACTTTTGAGGTTCAAGGCCAGGTTGGATGGGGTCCTGAGCAATCTGATCTAGTGAGTGGCAAGCCTGGCTATGGCAGGAGGTTGGAACTTTAAGGTCCCTTTCAACACAAGCCATTCTATGACTCTATGATTTGTTTGTTTTCTCGTGTAAGTAAAACCACCACAGGATATCACATGCAGTAGAGAAGCAAAGGTGTATAAACGTTATGAAACAATTGGCAACAAGAGTCAAGAAAATCATTCTGAGTGAGTATGCAAGGTTCATGTCCTTGGTTTTAATTTCACAGAAAATAATGAAATGCAAAAGTACTGTAAAAATAAATAGCTCACCTGTGGCAGCAAACAGAGGAACAGCCACTAATGGAAATATAATTGTTAAAGGAGGCTGAAGTTAAATAAACTGAGCACTCTAACTTCTTCCATTCTTGTCAACAGTTTTGAAATAAACTATTAAAAACAGAGAAACACAATGTATCAAGAATGAAGTTGTTTGGCTATTAGCTACTCACAATGTATAATAAGAAGAATATTTGCTTGTCAAAGCTTTTTTTTTTCTTTAAGGTAAGATCTGTAGTGTGTTTCTATAAACATGGACAGAGTTGCCTAATTTTCAGAAAATGTAAATTAACAGATATTTGTTGATGTTAATGATGGTGCAGAAAAACTGATCTAATTTTCTAATTTGCATCACTTTTTCAGTATAAAGTGTCCATGTATATTGGATGTCTAAAGAGTCCATTAAAGAGAGTTTACAGTTGCTCTGATGAAATAGTGCGTATCAGCCAACACTCCCTGGTGAATAAGACTTAATAATTTTTAATCAGGTAGTTAACATTTCTACCCAAATGAAATTAACCATGTAAAAAGAGAATGGAGAATCTTTTACTATAGGTTTTGCCATCTTCCCAGTATTTCTGTTTTGGAGAGTAAGTAAGTATCTAAATGAGTGTGCGTAAAGTCTCTAATTCTGATACATCTCTCTGCACTTGGGAACTACTTTTAACTCTTTTTATCTGTTTGTCACTACTGGTTGATGCAAGAGTGACATACATTCAGTTAGTCAGTTATCTATAAAATATAAAGTAACTAATAGCAAATCACAAAGACTTCTGATTCAGATAAACTCTTTAACAGTTAATCAAATTAATATCACAGCTTTCATGCTGAACCTTGATTCATCATTTTCAGTAGTTCCAGGATAAAACTGGGCTTTTGAACACATACAGTCAGATGTTCAGCTTGGTAACTTTTTTAAGTTTCATAGTTAATAACTTTTCCTGAATTAAAATTGACACTCTTTGATATTGTCAGTTGTTTATTCAAAAGGTATCCCAGCAACTTTAACTAGCTGCCTTCTTTTTTTTTTCATAATTAGTACATGCTGTATATATATATTTCACAGGGAATGACACCTGTATCAAGTCTCAAGGTAAGAGAAAGTTTTGCCATTTATGATCTAACTTTTTCATTTCTTCGAGTTCTTTCTCTCTCACTTGTTCTCCACACTGACAGGTAGAATAAGCTGAGATTCTCAGCTCCCATATTTATTGACAGCTCCCATATTTATTTATTTCAGCAAAAACATTTATGTCACTGGAGAACATTCATCACTACTATCTACTTTTTCTGTAGTTTGACTATACATTTTTCCTTCAAGTTGTTTTGTAATGTCTGTCTATTCAGTTTTTTTTTTTTATTGGGTGGGCCAAAGGTTTGGCTTTGTTGACTCAAAGTCAGACTGCACAAAAGAACTGTGCAAACATAAGAATCAAGAAACACTTAAAGGTCTCCTGACCCTAAACAGGTTGAGGACAGAGAAATAAAAATTATCTTAAAACAGCTCTATTAACAAGAAGCCCCCTTTAAAAAATTTGAGTAAAAATTGCCCCCCCTCTTTTTTTTCTTTTTGCCACGCAGAAGTTCTGCATAATTGATCTGATCTCCAGTGCACCAGTTTATTTTGTACAGGCTAACTTTAGCTGAAGAACAGAGGGAAAGAAATCCTTCCATAAACTTGAAGTTAGCAACCTGCTAAGCATAAGAGTGCACCAGTGAAGCCAGAGCTAGGTTATTCAGGGCTGCAGAGATTCCCCACAGCATTGCATCCTACCAGACAGACAGAAAGGCTACTTGCTTCCTCAGGCTTTGGGAGATACTAGCAGGGCCAATATCTAACCCAGAGAAAACAGTAAGACAAACTTAACATTAGTATAACTCTCTTTTCCTCCTTTAGGCTATGAAGTATTTTTTTTTTTTTTTTCAGAAGCATGCAGTATAGAATCTCACTCGTGCTTAGGAAAAAAGAATCCATAATCCATAAGAGGATTTAGAGATATAGCTGTGTAGAATCCTATTTTATTTATTTCTGTACTGCCTATCTTAATATCTTTTCTTCAGAAGTCATAAGACAATGACAAAGACGTAGCTGAACAAGTCCAAGTGGCATTCAGTGCATTTAATAAATAGAAACAAAGCAAGTGAAAGATAAATGAAGAGCTGAAGAAAAAATCACACTGGTTAAGTAGGAAAGTTGTATGCTGATAATGACTTTTCACTGTTTTCTTTACCTGATTGTTAGATTTCGCTTCTGGCTGGCATATCAAAGTCAGTGCATTTTAAACTGGATGAGCAGCACTGAGATCAGATCAAATTCTTTAAACTGACCAAAACATTACTGATTCCAGCCACAAACATTACACTTTATTTGTGGAGTAAGTAGAAATTATCTGCCTTTTTTTTTTTAAATTGAAGAAAGTTTTAAATCAGAATATCATTCCTATCTGAAGAAGCAAAATAGAGTTAGATGTCCAAGCAGTAAGGAAATTTTCCATTACTCACATTGGCTTTTCCAAGAAGTGTCCATCTTTCCTTGAAGTCACACTGTGGTTTAAAGATAGAGATAATTCAGAAGCTGTTTGTTTGATTCTGTCTACAAAAAACTGAAATAGTTCAAAATACTACTGCTAAGAAAAGCAGACATTGCAAATAGTTCAGTCTGTCTTTTTATCTCCCTGGTTGTCATGTCAAGAAATCAATGTCATTAACCATAACAATAACATATAGCACTGTGTCTGTCTTATTTATCAAGTAATCTAAGAGCTTTGCAAAAACTCCTGATAAGAGTTCTTGGTAATTGGAACATGCAGCATCAGCTTGTCTTTGTTAGATCACTTCTTAATGCCACTCCATCACACAGAGATATTTTCCCAGAAATCTCTAATCTTCACAGGCATTGTCTGATTTGAAACCTTAATGCAGTCTAGGGATTTTCATACAGTTACACAAAATGCAAGGAAAAGTTCTGATAAGTTTTTACTGTTGCCGTCATTATCTCTAATTCTATCTCCATATCAGTTCACAGAAGAAAATTGAGTCTGATTTGTTACTCTTTCATTTCCCCTGATTTTCTTCTCATTTGGGAAGGATTTTCATTTCCTTTAGTAAGCCTGAAACAAAGCCAAACTTCATATCAAGCATTTCAATATTTAGTTAACTTTTTTTTTTTTTAATCACAGCTCTTTCATAATTGGATGCCTTTACATTTCTGAGTTCTGGATAAACAATACAGTTTCCATTTTGTACTAAAAATAGGTAGTCTATATAAGAAAGCTCCAGAGAAATTCTGTTCTTGTGTGATTTGCAATGGCATTTTTCATGATACTAGAAAACATTACAGTATAGAAATTTAAAAAGAAAATTTCTGCATACTTTGCATGTTCATATGAATCTATAAGAAAATAGGAAACTTTTTTTATGGAACCCCTTATTTCCTATTTTGATACATGCAGTAAATGGTTTTAATGCACCCATACCATTTAACACTAGTCATGGATCTGCTCCTGTGCAGAGTGCAATTAATAAATATGAATTGATGAAATAATCCTAATCTGACCACCCAAACTATCATCTGGTTAAGACTCCAGTGTAAACTCTTCTGATTTTTAAATCTTTAAAATAAATTGGGTCTACGTCTATTGTTACTTACTCAAGCATAAACTGGGAGCAAGTCCATAAATGTCAGTATAGTTATATCCCTTTAAAATTGTCATGACAGCAGAATTCGTTGTGGAAATCTTAGAAACAGCAGACTGCCACCTAGCATCAGGATGCAGATGTGACTTTTAAAGGGAGGTGGACAGCTACCTAAGAAATGTCCATCTTTGTTTCAAAAGATGAACTGATAGACTTCGTGAGTGAGCCAGAAAAAGTAAGAAAACAACAGTATTCTGACAAGGGAAGAGTGTCTTACATCATGCCTCATAGAAGGAAGAGCAAATGTGTAGAGGCTGAGAGCAAGGGACTGTTTATGGCCACTATGTATGACCATGAAGTTTTTAACTCAGTTATTTCTCCATGCACTTCACTGCTCAAAATAAAGACAGCACATCAGTGTTATTCTGAAGGCAAGCAGTAAGGCTGACATTATGATAAAGACACCAGCATCAGGCTGCCTTCTTTTTTAAAGTGGTTACACACGTGTGCACACACGTACACAGAATAACTATCACCTCTTGGAACATACATAAAAGCCTAAACAGAGGAATAACTTTCCTTTGAGTGAAAGCTTGTACTGATTGTGTTCATGAAGTGTCAAGCAGTGTTTCCTCACCCAGTTAATTCTTTCTCAACTCAGATATTTGTATGTGCCAAGGCTTAAAATCACATTTTTTAGATGAAACTAGCACCATTCCACATGCAAAATCACTTTTTAAAATGGTGTAAAAACCCACACGAGGCTCATACATGCTAAGAACCTACAGCTTTGTTCTTTAGTCTGCAGCATGGCAGAGAGCAGGAGAGAGCAGATGAAACAGGATTCTGAGCAAAGCAGAGGGAGCAGGGAGTGCACAGAGGTACCCCCTTCCCCTCTGCACCACAGCCCCCTTCTATGGCAGTCCCTCATCCCTGCAGTGAGTGCAGAATTCTCTGAGTAGCTTGTCCTTCGGTTAGACATTTTCCCATCCCACTGATGCTATAGGATAATTGCACTCTTCAGCTGCAAGTGTTCATATATGCACTTACAAAGGAACAGCTGTAGGATGTGTCCTCTGCTACTCCCTGTTCGGCAGAAGAAGCTGTTGGGCATTAGGAGAATAGTTACCATGCTTTGGGGTTAGGCCAAATCTTTCCCACAGATTTATGTGTTTAGTGGGTCCTCATGATATTTCGTTTATCTCCCTCTAGTTTCCCTCAAATTTCTCATGAGGGAAGCATACTTTAAAAATGCCTCAAGCTGAACCTCTCAATCTTTCTTGGGTATGTTTTCTTTGCCTAAAGTACATAATGTTTATCACTAAAAAACAAAATGTGATAGCATAAGGAAAGCAATATAAGTACATAAAACAACTGTGTCTCTTTTTCTCTGATTTACTGAAGGATTCCTACTGTGAATCTAAAGAGCTAGAAATATGGTATAAATATAAGTAAGTTGGAAATTGCAGTTAAAATCAAATCAAATTTAATTTATCCTAAATTGTGAATTAAATTATTTACTGAAAAAAATAATTTTGGATTTGATTTCCCTTCATTTTCTTTCTGGAGACACACAAACATTAGTACTGTTCTTTCCTGGTGCTATTGAAACAAGGGAAATTCTTAGGAGAAAAAATGTTATGTCGGTTTCTATATTGATACATAAAAAAATGAGATTCAATTTATCTTAGCCATGAAAATCACAGCTTTTCATCAGCTGTGGAAATAAATACTCTCAACAGTGAACTAAAGGCACCCAATCTCATATTTCTCTAAAGATGAAAAACACAAAAAGTTAGGTGAGGCTTGAGGATGCCTGCCAACAATGTCTGCATTGGGTTCTACACCATATCCCCATTCACTGAGTTCTGATTGCATAAACATTACTGTTCTGAGCCTGTTCCCATTCCAATGTGTATAATCAGACATGAAATATAATGGGAGAAACTTAGAACATGCGTGCATTCATTACAATTCACTGATACTAGAGGTCATCTGTTTTCACACTACTCAAAGTTGAGGCTATTATCACTGTTCAATTTATCTAGGTTTAATACTTCAGAGCATTCCTAATGAACAAGAGGATCATTGCAAAACAGGACATGTAGTAATAGTACATGAAGGCAGCTGATTCTCTGACTGTGAGCCTGAAAGACTCTCTCTCTCTTGGTGAGAAGTGTTAAAAGAAGTGCTGTGAAAGGGCCTGGAGGCCAAGTCATATATTTCAGGAAAGGTCTTTCTGGTTCATAGTCTTCTGTTGACTGAAGGAAGTTCTTTCTGATAGAGTATTAATATTAATATGTATCTTTCAGCTGTTTCTGCCTTTAATTAATTAACTCAAAGAGCAGCAAAGTCCAAAATCAATCTTAATGAAATTTTTATATCTTAACCTTTCTTCAAGAGGGATCAAGGATTTTTACCTCTACAGCTGATTTTTATATCCTTTTATATTGAATGCAGAGATAATGAAGTTGAGCAAGTCCTACCCCTGTGTACTTCAGGTTGTGAAAAAATAATTTTTGAAAATGAGTTTGGCTTGACGTGATAGAAGAGGTTCTCTTTGCCAGAGGAGCCTTCTCCATCTGTAGAACTTGTACACCATGATGATTTAGGCTGCATTATATTTGATCATATGCTAAGGTATATAAACCAAGTACTTGGGAAGGAGATCTGTGAATAAAATTTCTCCTTCTCACTGCTACACATTATAATTGTCATCACAAATGTTCTGTGTTTACATTTTCTTATACATTTCTACACATTATCTAGTGATGGATATTTGTTTAGAAAAATCCCACCTCTTTTAAACAAAAGCAGCAGTTATTTTCCTGCACTCTCAGTCTTAAACCAAGAAAATATTTGGATATGAAAGGTTCTATCATTTAACAAATAAAAAAACAGCAAGATACAAAAATTAGAAGTAGATGCTAAACAAAATTAGGATTGGAAAAAAGGGCTATTTTGATAAGAAGCATGATATCACTTGAAATATTTTACAAAGGACTGTGTGGATTCTCTGTAGTGAGATCTTTTTAATTGAAGACAGTATTTTCTGAAAAGCATTGTTTTCTTTCACGTATTATTTACTTTGCTTTCTCCGAGAATTATTTGGGTTAGTTCTATAGCTATCATTGCTCAAGAGGCCGTAATGGTGTCTCTGGGTCAAAAATGTTACAAACCCATGATAACAACCAAGAAGACCTCAAAGTTAATCATTACTCAAAAGCTGTCTTGTCTGTTCTGTCCAGACTTTTGCTGCCAGCTATTACAAACTCACACATACACACACACGCAGGGAAAAAAAAATCCCTGCATTGGCATGCCACAGGCACTACAGCATGAATTTCTGAGGTTCCTTCAGTGACAGTTTTAAATATTTTGCTAAATGGAGTGACCTCTTCTCTTATTTTTTTGCGCTTAGTTGAGTGAGTCTCGTTTCGTTGCCTGTTTTTGATTGAAGCTTGAGTCTTCAATCAATTTATTTGTAGCCAATGGTTTGTTATTAATAGCACAGAAGTTTTTGCAATGACTGTGTATATTTTTGTACAAATAGGCAATATAAAGTAAAGGATTTGACTCAAGTAAAGCTTTCCATACACTAGTGTAACTAGTGTTACACTGGTGAGGATTTCTGAGGGAGTAATCAGCTACCAGTGGAGGATTAGTGAAGAAGGTGCTAATTTTTTTTACAAAAGGTGATAAGTTCACCTCTGAAGTTGAGAAAGTATTTTCTGACCTTGACTGCAAGACAGGCAAAATAAAACTCTTTGACTGAATGTTACATCCATTATGTATCTGTTTCTGGTTTAAATATTTGTAAAGATGTCAGAAAAACTCTTCCATTTTCATTTCTTAGTTTAGACATTCTGATATGCAGTTAATACTGCATCTTGCATTCTTTATGAAAACGGAACTCTGCTCTGAACAGATAGTAGATATGTGGAATGCCATCCTAAAGGATGCTCTGCATGCTAAAGATTTTTGTGGAATCAAAAAGGAAAATGAACAAATACGTGCCAAATAGTCTACTGAGAATCACTGAATACTACCATGCAGGAAAATAACTGAGCTGAAATTTTTTTACACTGGGAGAGCATGAGGTGAAAGTACCATGTAGGCTTACCTTGCCTTTTCTCTGCAGTATTTACCACTAGGAAGGGAGTCATGGGCCAGAGAGACATGACCCAGCTTGACCTCTGTAATTTTTTTGTGTACAGTAGCAACAGCATCTCTTAAAAATACTTAGCAGGGCTCAAAAGGATAGCCAAAGCCTGTTTCTTTCATTCACTTCTGTTGCAGAGGGATACAACTACAGTAAGTAACTGAATAAAGTATTCAGTTGTAATACCTTATTATCATACTTGGCTTTGAAATATACAAAAGTAAGGGCATATCACACTCTTCACTTTTTCTTTCACATTCACTGTATCAAAATAATTGATAGAGACAGAAGCAACCCATGCAAACTAAGGAGCCTTTATTGAAAAGGCCATTGCCAGAGGGCTTGCAATAGTCTTGCACTGAGATGGAAGGGCAAACAACCTCTCAGAAAGTGTGTGATCCATTTTTCATGGGAGTAGGCAAGGCCATCTCTTACCTCATAGATAAAGCAGACCCCTCTGACAATCTTGGCCACTCAAAGCTGAATTTTTTGTCACACAGAAATTCAGGTGCAGAAGATAGAATTCTGACAGAATATGATAGAAATATAATACTTAGGGCCTAACCTAGTTAAAAAGAGACATATTTGGTCTTGAAGATACTCCAGGTGGCTCTCCAAAGGGAAAACTAGTTTATGAGACCTGACAGTATCAAAACCTTTGTTTTCCTCCTCATTTATATCAATGGCAGTGGAGAGAACATATTCAGGTCTGAAAACAAGCCTTTGATATGTGTTGATAAAAATAATGCAGAATAACCTAGACAGAGGTATGTTCACCCTCTCTCAGTGGCCAAAAAAGCAGCTTTAAGCACATTTTCCCCTACTACATGATTCTTGACTGAATCTGCAAAGTGAAATGGTTGCATAGAGAAAGTTAGTGAACTTCTGTGTGTTTTACACATCAAGAAGCTTTGAGAAAACGAGAATTCTGAAGAGACATGGGTAGACTATCACTGCAGTGCAATAAATTTTGGAATGTGAATTTGCTTTCTGGAAATAACATAAATTTACTGCCAACAGGAGTCTTCTCTTGACTAGGCTACTAAAGTTAAAGTCCAGATCACTTTACTCCTATGGTTGTATTCCAATGCTGAGCTTACCTGGACTAAAAAAAGAGAAAAGAAAAAGCAAAAAAAACCAAACAAACACAAGTAGGGTCAAAGTTCTGATCTGAGGAAGGAGGAAATGTCTGATGTTAAAGGAACAATCGCAATATTGTCTTCACATAGATCCTTCAGTGCTAAAAAGACTAAAGGCTGTTTACTCATACTGGCAACGGAGACAGCCTAAGTCCCCTTGCTATTTGCAGAAGATTCTTAGCACAGACAACTCTTATCATTCTTGTTTACATGGAGAATACTTACCTAGAGCTATTCCCTGTCTCTCTGAACAAATATTTATGCTTATAAGTATCTACATGTGTGAGTAGTCTTCTGTGTTTTCAGTAGGGTTATTGTCATGCTTGCAAAATTAGAGCGAGATTTTTTAGGCTGTGAAAGATCTGTATCTTTTCTACTTATTTCTCAAGTTGCTAAAACTCTTCCCATGCACTCTGCTCTCTGAGCAAACCTTGAAACTATTCCATCTGTTAAAGCAAACTAGAACATATAGATTGAGTGTATTTTGTTTCAAATATCTGATTTTGCACATTGTTTTCAACTGTGTAGTTGATTGATTATTATTACAAATGTAAGTAATAAACCAATATTCAAATATGCAATTTAATGGTATTTCTTGTGTGAAAGAAAACTCCGATTTTTTCATTCTGTCACATAGTTAGATGAAGAAGACAATTTGTAGTCACTACATTGCCATTCAATAGAATAATGTTCTCTGACTCTGCATATCCCTGATTCTGTCAGCAATCAGGTGACTTATTGAGTGGAAGAAAATAAAGCAGTTGCTGTCATTCCACAACTAATTTAAACAAGACATGCATCTGAAAAGAATCTGTGAAATACACTGCTAAAGACATTAAGAATAAAATATGTTCAACAAATTATTTCAACTTTCATAGAGCAACTTGAGGTCTGCCTGCCAAATATCCAGAAGCATTTTGTTGTGCAGGTAAAGGTTTTCAAGAAACAGAAGTGCTATTGTGCTGTATTCAGGTGTATATAGAAGTTGAGAGCCAAATTCTGAAGTTCCATGTAGTTTTGGTTTCTCTTTCCATAACTGATGTTAAGACATTTTATGTCTGATTTTCCCACATTTATTACAGCAAGTGGATATGTACTGACGTTTTAGTTTTAGGCTATACACTTCATGGCCTTGGCAGTTTCACTAGCTTTTTGAAGAATAAAAAGAAGGAATTCAGAACTCCCTCTGCTGGACCAGGAGAAAACAGCCACCTGCTTACTTGAGCTGAGTCATCAGATCTGACTAGATGCTGAAGTCACAGGAAGGTCCTACTGGCTAGTGAAAAATAATCTTGCTACCTTGATGGGTTAGATAGGCTCAGCTTATATCTATCTTTCGTATACTAATCCAGCTGTGAAACTGTGCAAGTGTGTCAAAAGTTTGCTTATCTCATTGGTGATAAGTTGTTAGTGCGATTGCAATGAAAGAACCTGAATGAGATACATATGGGGCCTGAATTAGATCTAGTAATTATCTAAAGATCTGCAGAATAGTAGGTCCGGATAAAGTCTCAGGAGATCATTCAACCTATGCCTTTTTCATGAGGTAGAATTAACTACGTGTTCTGTTCTTGTCCTGTTCTCAACAGTCTTCCTGATGCTGTTTGTCCATTTGTCCAACATTTCCAACATGTGTTTGGTTATTCTGGCTGCCATTTAGCATTGAAACAGTGGAAAACTGTCAATTACAATTCCAAGACCTCCTTCCTAAGCTTTAACTGCCTGTAGATATGAAAATCAGGTAAACAATGTTTTCCCAGGGATGTCCACGATGTTTCCAGCTACTTAGACTCTATTGTAAGGCAAGTATAGTAGTTGCGTGCACTAATTAAATCTTTATGTTCCAGTGTTTTTATAGAAATAAAAGTTCTATACTTTCAAGATGACTTAAATAATGGATGTATTTTTTAAATAGAAGAATGTAAGAAGAACATAAGATTAAAAATAAAAATAAAAAGTAAAAATAAAGTTTCTGTAGTTTTGTGCTCCTACTAAGAAAGTGAATTCCATAAAGGTAAGCACTGAAGCTCAAGAAAAAAATTAATGTTAATAGTCAACTTCTTTTGAGTCTATTTCTCTTATAAACAGTGATTTAATAAGATATCTAATACTCACAGCAAAAGCCGATATTTTACTTCTTAAGATCTTTATGTTTAATGTATTTTTTGAGAATTAAAAGTTTCAACTACAACTTGCTATTGAATAGGAAGAAGGCCAGGAAATCTAGAATTATTTGAAGTATTTGGAGAAGTACCTTGTTTGATATAGATGTAGATATTATATCTATGAACAAGTGAATCATGCAATAGCATATTCTTTGTATGTGATCTTGGTAATTGTTATCCAAGACAAAACAAATATGTCTATGCAAAGAAAAGTTCATACTGTAATGTAATTTGCACTGCTTTGAGACTAAGTGGCAATGGAAGGGAAAGAGCATGGGATGACTGTAGTCCTTGATCCATTTTCATGGCACAGAAGTGATATGCAGTTATTCAAGATGTGTTAAGTAGTTGTTGGAATAAAATAATATCCAGAGAACATGAGTATTCTCACAGATGTTACTGCCTTTAGATTAGCCTGTGCACTGCCAGTGCCTCTAGAGGTCTGGTATGTTGTCTCTAATGGATATTGAAGGTGGTCTGTCCATGTCAGTGATGATGGTCATGCTATTTTAATTCTCACTGGCAGGGAAATTTGGGTTAGTGGAGAATAGGTTTCCTGGCAGACGCACAAGGCATTTACATAGCATAAGCAGCATCTAGGGAAATTATCAAAGCTCTTTCATCTAAAAGTAATAACTATTGGTTTCCAGCTATGGAACTTTGCAGTAACATATCCTAAACATCAGCTGTTAGCAGTGCTATCACAATTCCCCCGAGGTTATGCCAGAGACCTCCTTTTAAAACCTTACATCTGCCACTGGCTCTTTAAATCACAGTCATATGGTACAGTATGTAATAGTTTTATGATTGTGTTTGTTTTATTGAGCTAATTTAATAAGTTGAAACGTGTCAGAAGCACTAATAAAAGAAACATCCTTTTCACATTTGCTGCCTTGAATGACCTTTGCTACAAAATCCAAAATGCACACTGAATTAATGTGAGCTAATTATTGCATCTGAATAAGTATATAATATACCATGGTACATTTTTGATGACATAAGTCAGTGCTATTTTGCCCAAGACAACTACTAATGGTGACTCATAGTAAATTGCAATTAGAAGGCTTTGGTATGTCATAACTCTTGCTGTATGTCTGATCCATGGATGGAAGAAAAGAGCAGTGAACCATATACTCCACAGCACTCTGTATCTTTTTAGTAGAGATGGGCATGAAACTCAGTTTATCTAGCAGAGTTTTGCATATTTAATGAAAATTGTGTTGCATTTAACATTCTTATCTATCTTTTGTTCTACTACCTATAAACAAAATTTGAAAAACTTCTGTTACAAGCAAGTACATCATCTGACTAAAACAAAACATATGTCTGGTCTAAAAAGGAAATTGGGATAAAGCTTGATAATGACAAAGCTTGGGAATAATTCCTGAAAAATGATTTACATAATTTGTCTTCTAAACAGGGTAGCTGAAAAAGTCCAGATCCTAACTTTAAAGTGAAATTCTAGTTTGCAAATTGGTGTAAAGATTCTTTATTGAAGAAAAACTTTGGGGCAGAAAAGCTGTGCTTTTTATTTTTGTTTTATGTATTCTTTATGTATGTACAATTTAGCTTGTGTGTTGAAAGTAAAGGTTGTCCAGGTGACTACTACTGCTGCATTTAGGAAGTCCTGCACCAGAAGTAAATTGGCACCAAGTCAGCAACATGACTCAACATGTTGCTTTTCTGGAAAAGAAAAAAAGAGAAAAAAAACTTATCTGATGTCAGCCTGAGACCTTTCAACAGCTTTTTCTAGCTGTGTTCAGAGGTCATCATAATCTTTGCCCCTTATTCTCTTCCACAATTAACAGTGGAAAAGTGCTTAACAGCAGATTATTGAACTGTTTGTCAGATGTATTTTTTCTCCTACTCTAAAAGTGTAAGAGTGCTTGACAAGGCCAGTAGCTATTTCTGTGAGCCTGTTGTCCTCAGAACCTAAACTGGATATGTAGAACTTATCCAATATAGGATAGAGGTTTAACAGTAGGAACAGGAAGACAGTGAAGCCTCTATCTGTGACAGAGAAACAGTTCATTTTGCACAGTTTCTCTTTTAATCCTCTAGATTGTGAACACCGTTTCAGTTTAGACAACTGAATCACCCTCAGGCAGGGTCTAGCTGTCTCAGTTGACTTTTTGCAGTGTTCAGCCTCATATTTTTAGATGCTTTCACATGCATCTAATCCAACTGAAGTAAATGGAAGATACAGTCCTTTAGCATGCCCAAGTTACTCATAGACCTGGCTTCAAGTGCCAGGACTAGGACCAATGGTTAGCTAGGTAGGCTGGTAGATTGACAGTTGAATAACAAATGTGCCTTTCAGATTGCACTTTTTCCCTGTAGAACAAAGAAGAGAGTAGCATCAATCATACCTTGGCTACAAAACATTAAACATAATGGAAGAGTAATTTATAGAATTATAAAGGTTTAGGATGGAAGGGATTATTTGAGGGTTTGTTGTTTTGTTTTTGTTTTGTTTTGGCTTTTTTTTTTTTTTGTTTTTGTTTTCTAAGTAAGGCTTCTCAAACTTGAGAAAAAAGTGTATGACTCTAATCAGAAGCTGTGGAGGCAGGATAAGGAGGTAAGAGGTTTGCCAAAGTATCAAGGAAAACTGTGATATTCTTTGTACTTTATTAAGAAGTACAAAGAATATCACAGTTTTCCTTGATACTTTGCACAAGACTAATCTTTTTAAGGAAAACTACTGACAATACGCATACTGTGTTTCTCATAGACACACAGCAATAAAACCACAAGGGAATGGAGCTTTTTAAAATACTGCTCTTTTGCAATACAGTTGAAATACAATGGAATTTAAGACAAAATTCTTTACAGAAGTAAACATAACATCGTACGTACATGCTATTAAAAAGGATATGCTGTATTTTGTTACAAGTGTACCCTTTAAATTTCTCAAAATAGAAGATCTTCATTGCCTAACTTTGGGTTTTATCTGGTATGTTGGACTTTCATCCTCTAATGTTTCAGCATAGTTGTTATGTAGTCTGAAATGTTCTTCTGCTTATTTAAGATTGAGAGTTTGGATTTTAGGGAGAAGATTTCAGCAGCAAAATGAAAAAAAATAATCTATTGTCACATCAGTGATGCAGACACTATTTGTAGTTGTACAGTAGTGCTTCTTAGTAATTTTGTTAGAAAGTAGCTTCCAGAGTTAGGTGGACATCAGTTTGGTTTTTATTTGTTTGATTTCAGTTTATTTCTTGATATTTTGCAATCCAGTGGTTGTGGAACTACCAGTGGTTGTAGATTCCAAGTGTTTAATTTTATATATAATGTTTTTAACCTATTTACTCAATGCTGAACAGTATCATCTCCCTATTGCAGTATAAAACACTTCTGGAGAAATTCAATTATAGCACCTTTTTTTATTATTATTATTTTTTATTTTTATTTTTTTTATCAGCAGTATTGTTTTCTGACTCCAGTTTGCCAGGTGGAGTGGTTTCAGTGGCGGGAAGATCAAAAAAACACTCAGTGTCATTTGTTTTGTCAACACGTACCAGTTCTGGAACAGATCGTCACAACGGGTAATCTCTTCTTTCAGAAATCTCAGCCCACACAGTAACATCCAGAGAGAAACTCTGCCTCAAGAGTTGAATCTAATCAGAGACCAAGCCAGAGAACAAATTCTCCTGCTGCTCACACAGCTATTTCTAAATGTAGAAGCTTGTATGACAAAGGCAGCTACAAAACTACATATTTTTCAAAGTCTGATCGTATGCTAAGGAAAATAACTTGGAAGAATATGCAAAAAAATCTTGCTAGTGCTTGTTACTGTACTGTAAGCACTGAATCTTGTTGCAAGGATTATGTACTGTAAGAAGTGTCAAACTGTGTAAAAGCCTAGAAACCAAATGAGAAAAGACTCACGTAGTAGAAGGGACATTCTAATAGAGAGAATAGCTTTGTGTCTATTTTCCAGGATGATAATACCGTATTTTGCATTTCATAGGCTTTTTGTGCGTTCTCATGGTCTCCCATAGAGTCTTTATAACAACATTCTGCATGTGGTAGGGTTGTTTTGAGGATCAGAAGAGCATTCCAAACTTTGATCAGGCTATAGCACTGTGACATGTTATTAGTTTTTAGCGCAGGTGGGAATTAAATGCCACTGGAATACAAAACATAAATGTAATGAACCTCCTCTTTCCTGCATCTTATGCAATGTCTATAACCACTGCCTATGTGCTTATGACATCATTCTCATCTTTCAGTCCAAGTTTGAAGGGCTTCCACTTGAAATGGAATATGATGTCATGTGAAGGTTCAATGCAATCATATTTTAAATTTAAAATGAGATTAATCTATAACATACTGCTTCCAGTGTCTAAGACTGCAGTTTCTTTCCATGAAAATCTTCTCCTGAGCAACTAATGATCAAGAAAATCCCAGCAGTCTAGTCAATACATTTTAAAGATAAATATGAAGACACCACAATTACATAGATATATTTAGATTGCTCTGAAAGTAATGCTGCCTATTTATTTCCATGGAAACTGCAATAGATGCAAAGAGAACAATAATACTCTTTGATAGAGCAAATTCTCAGCTACAAAACACTCTTTTCCAGTATAGTCACCACCATAAGCTATGCATTTTTGCAAGTGATGAAAAAGAACCTGCACACCGCACTTGTAAAAATCTGTACCGGCGGAGGTGACCCCATCATAGAATCATAGAATCATTAAGGCTGGAAAAAACCTGTAAGATCATCTAGTCCAATTGCCCACCTACCACCAATATCACCCACTAAAACATGTCTACACGTTTCTTGAACACCTCCAGGGACAGTGACTCAACCACCTCCCTGGGCAGCCTGTTCCAGTGTCTGACCACTCTTTTGGTGAAGTTTTTCTTAATATCCAACCAGAACCTCCCCCGGTGCAATGAGACCATTCCCTCTCATTCTATTGCTAGTTCTCTGGGTGAAGAGGCCGACACCTATGTCGCCACAGCCTCCTTTCAGGTAGTTGTGGATAACAACATGGTCTCTTCCGAGCCTCCTCTTGTCCAGACTAAACAATCACAGTTCCCTCAGATGTTCCTCATAAGACTTGTTCTCAAGACTCCTCACCAGCTTCATTGCCCTCCTCTGGACACGCTACAGGGCCTCAATATCTTTCTTGTAGTGAGGGTCCCAAAACTGAACACGAAATGTGGCCTCACCAGAGCTGAGTACAGGGGGACAATCACCTCCCTGCTCCTGCTGGCTGCACTATTTCGGATGTAAGCCAGGATGCCATTGGCCTTCTTGGCCACCTGGGCACACTGCTGGCTCGTGTTCAGCTGAGTATCAATGAACACCCCCAGGTCCTTTTCCTCAGCACAGTCCTCCAGTTACTCTGCCCCAAGCCTGTAGAGTTGCATGGGCTTGTTGTGACCAAAGTGCAGGACCCAGCACTTGGCCTTATTGAACTTCAACCCCTTGGCCTCAGCCCATTGATGTAGCCTGTCCAGATCCCTCTCTATGGCCTTCCTACCATCAGGCAGATTGACGCTTCATACCAACTTGACATCATCTGCAAACTTACTGAAGGTGCACTCAATTCCCTCATCCAGATCATCAATAAGGATACTAAACAGTGTTTTGCAGCTTCTATGACAGCATTGTTGCTAAGAAAATGTTGCCCACACAGACCATCTTTCATTGGCCTAAACAGATGGAAATCGGAAGGTGTCAAACAAGGACTATACAGTGGGTGTAGTAGGACAGTCTAGTCAAAATTGGCAATGGGCTCTACGGTTTATGAACTGGTATGGGGCCTGGTGTTATTGTGTTGTAAGTGTGTTATTGTGTTATACTCGCTGAGGGCTGTGTCTTGAACTTTTTCTTCAATGGAGAATTCACATGTTGCCATTCCATGAATGGCCATTTTGACTCCGGCTTGCAGTGGTGATACCATGTCTCATCACCAGCCACCTTAAGTCTTGTATTGGTTGGATAGGTACTGACGGACTTGCATACGGTATTCTTTCTGTTCCTGTGTGAGCATTTCTGGGACCCACCTGTTGCAAACTTTGTGATATTTCAATGATGCCACCATTCTTTCCAATACATTTAAGCCAATATTCAGTCACATACACAGTTTCCTGATCGCAATCTGCTGATTTACAAGGATAAGCTCATTGAGATGCTCTTCATTTCATGGTGTGACAGTTGTGCATGGCTCTCCAGAACATGGCTTATCTTTCACATTGGTGTCACCATGGTTGAAATGCACCACCCACTGCCTCACAGTGCTAGTATCCACTCATTGGTCTGTAAATGTTCAGCAAGCATTAATGATGACACAGTACATACAATTTTTAAAAAAACAAACAAACACTCATGTAGAACTACCACAAAAAGCCATTTTCTTGATTAAGGATACAAATTCAGAACACTTTGCTAACAAAAAATGTGATCAAACAATACAGATTATCAACAGTAGTAGCAGTAGTGGTATAGTAGTAGTAGTTTTAAATGATAAATTGATTCACCAATATGCATATATGTAAGTACATACAAGTGCTAAAAGTAATGCCTCCTTTTGCTATGCTGGCCCATGACATCAGAAACATATGTTGGTTATATGGCAGTAGAGGCTGCACCTTCCCAACAATATTCTGTTCCATTTTGTTGCCATGAAAGAGATGGCAGCAGAGAGGAAGTCTGACAAGTGGCGTCTGACGTGGAAGTGCGTATGAAGCAAAGGTGTGGAATTGAATTACTCCATGCAGAAAAAATGGCACCCATTGACATTCATCGATGCTTGCTGAACGTTTATGGTGACCAAAGAGTGGATGTGAACACAGTGAAGCAGTGGCAGTGCCTTTCAGCAGTGGTGACAGTGACAAGAAGACAAGCCACGTTCCAGATAGCTATGCAGATACATGCAAGCACAGCATGCAGGCTCTTGTTCATCGCTGGCAAAAATGCACAGCTAATGGTGGTGATTGCGTTGAAAAAGAGTGTTTTGTAGCTGAGAGTTTATTCTATCAAAGAACATTATTGTGCTTTTTATATCTGTTGTAGTTTTGACGGAAATAAACAGGGGGCGTTACTTTCAGGGTGACCAATACGTGCTGACAAAGTAATGAGTAGGTTTGCAATAAGTTATGCAAGTGAAGAACTAAATAATTTCTTTATGGAATCACTCCTAAGACTCTTTAGCATTGAATAGTAATGGCCACGACAAAGTCTTACTTGCAGATGATTCAAGTCAGTACCTGTTCCCAAAAGGCTCTACTGTTCTCTTGCAGGCAGCTCAGCTGATAGAAACACAAGCAAACAGCTGCCTGTCAGCTCTTGAACTTTGAAAGTGAGTATCAGCATCTCATCTCTTGGCTCACATCTACCAGGCTTTCACCTGGCAGATTTCTTGGCACTCCACATCTACCAGGCTTTCACCTCACTGCTTTGTTGCATTGCACTGAGATATTGTTCACCCTGTCACCCCACATGCCAGGCATTCTGTAACTAGCTCCGTCTCACACTTAGATCACTGACTAAAAAGGAAGAATATTAATGGTGTGGGTTGCAGGTTGGAGTTTTCTACCTAATGGGAGAATGTAATCCACTTATCCTTTGGAAGGGTCCAGAAAGTAGCATCCCAGACCCATCACCTAACCAGTCTGAGTTTAAGTTTCTGTTACATGGCTCAGTAGTGGCGGACTCAAAGGTTGAAAAGGTTAAACTGGTAATCTGAAATTTACTTCTTGGTAGTATTTGAACCTGTTCTGGTTTGGGCTGGAATAGTGTTAATTTTCTTCATAGTAGCAATGACAATAAGAGTAACTGGAATATCTTGTAATTGTGTGGTGCATGTAATTTCCTTGAGAATTACTGTGGTGAAAGGACAACATTCTCCCATAATATTGCCAGTAACACGTTGTGGTTTGACCAGGCAGGCAGCTAAGCACCACACAGCTGTTTGCTTTCTCCCTCTCAGTAGAATGGGGGAGATAATCAAAAAATGTAGAAGTGAGAGAACTTGTGTGTTGAGATAAATGCGGTTGCAGTTTAATAAAAAAAAAAAGAAGTAATGTACAGTGTAATTACTCACTACCAGCCAACCAATATCCAGTCAGACCTCAACAGCAAACTTCCCTCAGCTGAACATGATACCATATGGTATGAGGCATCCTTTCAGCCAGTTTGAGTCAACTGCCCTGATTCTGTACCTCCCAGCTTCTTGTGCACTCCTAGTCTCACTGGTAGGGCAGTGTGAGAAGCAGAAAAGTCCTTGACTTAGTGCAAGCACTGCTCAGGAGCAACTAAACCATAGGGGTGTTTCAGACACTATGAAGAAAAACTATTCCAGCCACAACTGGGTTATGTTTAAATATTACCACGAGGTAACTTGCAGGTTGCCTGTTTGTCACTTTCAATTATTATATTTTATTGATCATGCTTCTCTTTTTCTGGTGTTAGTCTATCTTTTCCTATACAATGTTACAATGTGATTTTGTTTGCTTTTGCTTTCTTTTTTTTTTTTTCATGTAAAAGGTACATTAAAGGTTCAGAAAATATAAGTTTTTACAGTGATCTCAACCTATAAATCAGAACATTGGAAATTTGCAAACACTTTTGGAGACAGGACTTGAATTCTATTCCAGACTGAATGCCTGCAAGACTTACTCATGGATATTCACATATGTGGGTTTCTGTTACTTTTTGTAAGTATTGTCTGTTTACAACAGAAGCTTTCTGAAAGAATAATTATATCTCTGATTCAAATCTTCTTGACTGCAATAGATTCCATCTGGAGGGACTACGTGCTTGTAAAACCTCTCATACAATTGGGAGGACCCTTTGTGAGAGTATTTTAATGTAGCCTTCTGAAATCTTTAAATGTTTCCAAGAGAGGTGTCTATTCCATTCACTTTAAAATGAGTTATTCATTTCAGTGAAATTACTTCAAGCCTTGCAGCATATTTTGCACTACAAAAGCTGAGCTAGAAATCCAGACAGGATCCACATCACGCAGCAGCATAATTTCTGGTCTAATCATTAGGCTAAGAGCCAGAAGGAGCTGGTTATGCAAGCTCAGAGACAATGAGCTCTCACTATTCAACATCTCACTTCTTCCACTGATTCATAGCAATAATTCTGTGATTTTGCAGTCCTTGATTTTGAGTATTGCTATTAAATTATGTTGAAGTTGGGCAACAATTCCTGTTAGTTTACTGCAGATGAGTTACAGCCTTCTACATTTCCTAGATCCTGAACTTGATGGTAGCTTCATAACCACACTGCTCCCTTACATACTATGAGGGCTGTGCTAAAAGTAATGCCTCCTATTTTATTAGGTTGGCCCAAGAGATCAGAGGCAGATATAGGTGGTACGGCAGTAGAGGCTGCACTTTCCCAACAATATTCTGTTCCATTTTGTTGCCATGAGACAGATGGCAGCAGAGGAGCAGTCTGACAAGTGGCGTCTGACGTGGAAGTGCGTATGAAGCAAAGGTGTGGAATTGAATTACTCCATGCAGAAAAAATGGCACCCATTGACATTCATCGATGCTTGCTGAACGTTTATGGTGACCAAAGAGTGGATGTGAGCACAGTGAGGTGGTGGGTGGTGTGTTTCAGCAGTGGTGACAGTGACATGAAGACAAGCCACGTTCCAAATAGCTATGCAGATATATACAAGCACAGCATGCAGGCTCTTGTTCATTGACTGGTAAAAATGCACAGCTAATGGTGGTGACTGTTGAAAAAGAGTGTTTTGTAGCTGAGAATTTGCTCTATCACAGAATGTTATTGCAATCTTTATATCTGTTGTAATTTCCATTAAAATAAACAGGAGGCATTACTTTCAGAGCAACCTACATATTTCTTTGTAGAAGCAATCTTCTTATCTTACGACAC
The DNA here is from genome assembly GCA_013396635.1 of Penelope pileata. NCBI lineage: Eukaryota > Metazoa > Chordata > Aves > Galliformes > Cracidae > Penelope > Penelope pileata. The sequence goes on along the minus strand of WBMW01001275.1, from coordinate 83,764 downwards.
TAAGTACTTGAGAGATACTTAACTCTCCTCAGTTGCTTGAGGGGTTGATTACCCAGAACATCACAAGTATGATCATGTCCAAGACAAGAAAATCTAAAACCACGGAAGTGATATATATATAGTCAGCACAGAATAAAGATATTTAAAAGTAATTATTTGAAGTAAGAGCTGAAGATTTTTCCTGTGATAGATAAATAAATATATAAGTATCTGTAATCCAAAATACTTGAAGAGCCTTACTTAGACCTATAATTTTTAACTCACGTATTTGACAATCACTTTTAAAGAGTTCTTTACTTAAATGGAGTGTTGTGATCCTCAAAAGAATTTTTGATTAAGTGCTTCCCACCTGATTTTATTTTTTTTTCTGATAAATAACAGGTTGCACTCTATCTGTAGCTCAAGTGAGCTTTTCAGATTTAGAAGTGTCAGAATTTAAATAAAATCTTTCTCTTCTATTTTCTTCCCTCGAACAATACAAATGGGTATTCAGTGTCAAAGTATGTGGATGAAAAGATTTTCATAGGTAGTAGCGAAACGCAGCTGAGCTGAAAGAACCTGCAGAAGAGGAAATCATATCACCTAGGGTCTGCAATTCACATCCAGGCTCTACATACCTCTGAAGTTCTGATTTCTCACCTGTCAAGCCAAGAACCTCTTCAGCATGTACTGTGGCTTCTGAACAACTCTTTTCTGCAAAGAGAAGGGGGATGTGAACAGATGGGCTGGCATATATGTTGGTATTAAACAGACTTGGATCTGGGTGTCAATCCAGTCTAGGTTCTCAGATTTTCAGTGTTTGGATCCAGACTTCAGGAGCCAGCAAAAGTCTAGAACTGAATCCACCATTCCTTTTGTTCATTCATGTTGTATTTAAATATTTGCAAGCACGTATGAAGGATTGTTTCAGTTGTGGCATCCCACCACAGCAGAAAGGGTTGGTCACATACAAGGCAATAGATGACTATGACTGGAGAGTACAGCCTGACGTGGATAAAACTGTCATGAATCCATCTGTAGCTGTGTCGTACTTGTTGTGTACGCTTAGTGGTGACACTATGATGGTTACATTTAAAAATGTGTATCAGTGTATGTGCTGTGAAGGACGTGATTTTGATAAAGGAAATGTTGACATACAATGACTGTCTGTGATAGTGGAGCCCAACAGACGCAGTCCAGCTATAAGCTAACAGCTATTCTGGCTACTGTCAAACACCAGCTCCATTAATAGCTTTTCTGAAATCTCTAATATACAGGTCGATTGCCACAATTCTCAAAATTTTGTAAGTCAGTGCTTTGATTTCTTCTGTCTTGATGGTTAGAACCAAGTATTTCTCCACTAACAATGAGTCACCAAAAGCATTATCTGTGTAAACGTTGTTATTAATAGCGTTTTCTTGTATGACTACAGGAGTAAGTGTAGTCATTACTGTTCTAAGAAGCATCATGACTATTACACTGTGTGGGGGGAGTATTCAATTAACATTCATGGATGCAGACAGACATACACATAAACACATATATAAATGTATATTCCCACTATATATATATATATCTGTAATATGTATACACATACACACACACACAATCTGGTTTTGCAGAAAACATCTGTTACTGATTGTGGTTTGACTTGCTTCCACAAAGCATTAAGTTCCTTTATCATAACCATCTGTCATTTTTGCCATGTACACTGAATTAATTACAGAATTTTAAACAGCTCATTTAAAACAAACCACAAACAAAATTGCTATCTGGTGAGAGCAGTTTATGAATAATATGTGTATTCCTTCTGTGAGGACAGTAGCCACTATTAAGATGTAGTAATTCAACTCATCTATGAACTTTTAGGGATATAATATTAAGTCCTGTAATGCAAAGAAGCTCATGCTGTTATGAGCAAACCCCAAATCCTTCAAAAGTGCAGAACTACACACAAATCAAGGTAAAGAAAAAAAATAAATTTAATCCTTAAACTCCATTTCTTCATGCAACACTGGAAGATCAAACCTTTGAACGGTGCTTTGATGACAAATTAACTTTTGGCATAAGTAGGAGCAAACCTCTGAGTCAATAGAGGTATGCCACTTACATTTGCTGATGTAGAGCCCTGGATTTACTTTAAACCTCCTTTTTCAGCAGAGATACAGAAGGTTTGCTTTAGAAAGCTTTCCTATCTCAGCCCTCTGTAAGCTTTAGGATGGTTTTATGTCTTTTATTATCTCTATCAATGGTGTGATACCCTGAGGAGAAAGAGGCATATAGTCCTCTGTACAACACTTATTCCAGTTTCATGCAAGAACAAAATGGGAGAAAATGTGAAAACTGTGACCATCTCTTCTATGTGTGAACACTTGATTTACCTGTGTAATAAGTATTAGAAGTGGTCAAGCTGTTTTGTTAAGAATGATGGCATATCCTCCTACATTAATTATTTCTGAAAAAGTACACAATGGAAATATTTGGGTAAGCACTTGTCAAGCGTCAGGGTTGAACAGACTAACTCATTATACTAATTGTGTTCTTCATTCCTTTGTTTTTATGGTCTGTACCAATTACAGAGACATTACCAAGATTAGATGTCCCCAGTTACATCAAGCAGGCAACAGTACATCCTGATTTTTTATATGAATATGGTTTCAGATCAAGAATGTATATAGCAGATGTTATTTTTACATTTTTCAAGACATTCCCTCTGTGAAACTAAAAAGATGTGCTTGGGCTACTCTATGACTTCATTTGTTCTCTTAAAAAAGCTCTCTACCTTCCTGCAAATCATTAAACAATTACTTTGCTTATCATCTGCAATATGCATTATAATTTCATCACTTTCAATCCAAATTTTTGTTGAAGATCATGTGTTCCTTTGATCTCTGAGATAAAAGTTTCTCAGCGAGTATGCCTTTATTGGCATCACTCCAGCTTTCTTTTCTTGTTCTCTGTAACCAAACAACTGTATTCCAGCATTTTAAAATACAGAGCTGTCACTATTTTAAGTACTCAGTCCCATTTGCTCTTAATTATTGCACATTTAAATTGAAAAACCTCCATTTCTAAAGATGATAGAGGCTTGTATATATTCTAATTAGGCAAACTAAATTCATTCTGACTACATAATAAAATAAACCAAACAAAAGAAAGCCAAAGTAGGAAATAAGTGCACACGAAAAGCTACTTTATGAGTACATTAAGAACTTTTAATTTAATACTAGAAAGTTAAGGAATGTCATAATTGAAGTTGCCTATTCAACATACGAATTATGATAGTCTTTAACTGCACGATCTTAGAGTACTTTCTGTGCAACTGCAGAAAAAACATGCCTTGAATATATTACTCTGATTCATCTGTAGAAAATACTTGGTACTGTTTATTCAGTGATGCAAGCATCACTTTGCAAAAAAAAAAAAAAAAAAGTGTGATCATGTAATTAAAAATTGTATCATAAAATGTTTCACAAAAGTACAACCCTCCTTTTCTGAATGACTTTGTAACTGTGACAGCTGTCATTGTTTTTAACAGCTTTATTCTGGTATATAATATCTTTATTTGAGACTCTCCTTTACAAAACTGACATCAAATTCTGTCATATAAAGTTCTTTATGGGTTGCAGGAATAGTGTGAACTACTGTAACAATTTAAACTACAGTCACTGTTGGCATATAAGGGTATCATTGTCTGTGTGGAAGTGCAGATTTAGTCAGAAGGTGTCAGAAATAATTGCTCAATACAGAGGAATTCCATTGGCTTTTCCTAAATTGTTTCCTTATATTATCTTAGTACATAGAGGCCTCATTGGTCTAGGTCTCAAGACTCGCTCAGTGGTGACTTAGCTGCTCTACCTGAACCTGTGGGTGTGTGTTGATGAGAAACTCAACATGAGCCGGCAGTGTGCGCTTGCAGCCCAGAAGGCCAACCGCATCCTGGGCTGCATCAAGAGAAGCATGGCCAGCAGGGCGAGGGAGGTGATTCTGCCCCTCTACTCTGCTCTTGTGAGACCTCACCTGGAGTATTGTGTCCAGTTCTGGGGCCCCCAACACAAGAAGGATGTGGAGCTGTTGGAGCGGGTCCAGAGGAGGGCCACGAGGATGATCAGAGGGCTGGAGCACCTCCCCTACGAGGACAGGCTGAGAGAGTTAGGACTCTTCAGCCTGGAGAAGAGAAGGCTGCGGGGGGACCTGATAGCAGCCTTCCAGTACCTGAAGGGGGCCTACAGGAAAGCTGGGGAGGGGCTTTTTACAAGGATAGATAATGACAGGACAAGGGGTAATGGTTATAAACTGGAAGATGGTAGATTTAGACTAGCTATAAGGAAGAAATTCTTCACCGTGAGGGTGGTGAGACACTGGAACAGGTTGCCCAGAGAAGTCGTGGATGTCCCCTCCCTGGAAGTATTCAAAGCCAGGCTGGATGGGGCTCTGGGCAACCTGGTCTAGTGGGAGGTGTCCTTGCCCATGGCAGGGGGGTTGGAACAGGATGATCTCTAAGGTCCCTTCCAACCTGAAACATTCTATGATAACCTCCTGACTGGTCAACAGTGCCATCCTGTGCAACCCAACAGGCTTCATGAGTTTATACCCAAGAATTTTATGCAGCAGGATTTTTCTGTGGATTCTGCACTCATCCCAGGAAGCAGGTCTGTGTGGTTTACACCACTTCTTCATCGCATCTCAGCTTCTTTGGATACCTGGCCCTGGTTTACCTGCAAAGCAGACCAGCTCCCAGTGCCATCAACATCTTACAGAGATGGTGCACCCACACCTTCCAGTATTCCTCTGTGGTCACATTAGCAGCAAGTGTCTGCTCCCCAAATGTTTTCCATGTGAGACACACTAAAAAATGCAACATACAAACGCAGAGCAGAGGTCAGAATATCTGCAATCTCTCTGTCAGTGGTCTTGCTTCTGAGCACTGTTTTTTAAGAACCTGTGGTCTGACATTGCCCTTGAGCACTGCAATCACAACAAAGAGATCTAAATTTACCAGGCAAAAAATGGCATTAGTCAAATTCAGTACACTGAGCTAGCCAGCATCATACACAAGTGTCATAGTTCATATGCCAGATATCATTGATACCCACGTCAGCTACTGCACTGTCCCTGCTGGCACCTGCACAAGTCCAGTGTCTCCCTGTTGGTAGATACTGAACAGTGCAGATGTGCTAAATTTTAAGAGGCAACAGAACAGCCCACACCTGCAGTGCCTCTTCATCTGTCCCTCCCACCCTCGCAAGAAATACAGTTAGTGAACGGTCTGATGAAAAGCAGGAAGAAAGCTCCTTTCAGACTGTACAGACACGGTTGTCAAAACCCCAGTCCTATGCTAGCAATACTAATGCTAGCAATGTTGTGCTAATAAATGCTGCTGATTTAAGGAGTTGAGCAGAGTCCTTAGGTGGTATCCAGGACAATCTCACATGGATAGGTCAGAAGAAGAGTTCATAATGAGATAGTGCACTGACTTTTGTGTCAGCAGCATGGCTAGGAATGCTTTACATGCATAATATGGTGCAGGGCTTCAGGGCAAGGGACACAAGGAGCCTGGGTTTGCATTTTTTACTCTTTCCCTGTTCCCCTCCTCCTGCCCTCTCTGACTCAGCTGTCCTGCAGTGACAGCACAGGTGTAGCTGGGTGAACACTGATTGCTGTAAGAGGTTCAGGCATGCTCAGGAAGGCCAAGATTTCCACAGATTTTAGCACATAACAGGTAGCCAAAATATAGACTAAATATTTTCTGAAATGCAAAACTCTCCCATCAGATTGTTACAGAGGAAAGAGACACTAGCCTGAAAACAAGCATCTCAGAGGAAGTTGAAAACCTGACTGACTCTACCTCCCTGTGTTGTGCTAAACTGAAAAGAGCCTTCTTTCAGACAAAGGCAACCACAGTACAGTCATATGCATGTGTAGCATATAGTCAGCTATAAAAGCCCATGGGAATGAAGCCTTTTAACCATCAGGTCATTATCTGCACCATAATTAATATAATATGTATTAACTGTATATTAATATACCCTCCATGTCAGTGGATTGTTTTTACTAAAGCAATAATTGCATTTTTAACTTAGAGATAAGTACTGAGGGTCTTCACCTAGAAATGATTTTATTTTTCATGTTCTATTTAATTTTAATTCTGCTGAGAAATATACTGCATAATGACCTTACATTTTGCTCTCAGAAAAATGTATTATGAGGCTGCACACTGACATTTGTTCAATTTTATACCACATGGCACATACCGAATAGACTGGGGAAATTAGTCTCAGATTTATAAACAAAACTTCTTACACAAGTGACTCATTTTAGTTGAATGTGGATGGCTCTTAATGGGAACACATATGTTTATGCTAAATAACCTGTAATACCAACTGAGGTGGCACAATTCTCTCCACCATTAGGAAGATTGATTTTGCCTTGGAGTGCCTCTACTCAACAGAAGTACCCTTCAGGTAAGTTGAAAAAGTTATCAGGCATGTAGTGTAAATGAGCAGTGAAGATTCTGGGGATAGAGGAAAGTGATAGCATGCCACTGAAAAGTATATTTAATTTTCTAATATGCTAAACAATCAAAAAGCAAAACAAAATAAAACTGAAAGGAGGCAAAAATCTCCCACTATGTAATTGTGCTAACAAAATGCTTCTTAAAAATTGCCTAACATTGAACTATGGAAGAATTCAAGAATTCAAATCAGTAAGAATAGAAAGTATTTAATGACAGATATAAGCAACCATAGAACAGGATTAATTCCAAGAAACTTTTAATTTTATTGCACAGTAAATATTTTGTAAGATTAGATTAAGTTTAGACAAATATAGGGTATCCAGAAGATGATTTTTGATTAAGAAAATGCCTAAATGAATATGGTGAACTAGGCAACATCATTTTTTGAGATTTTTTTAAACACTGTAGCCTGTACACTGTACACTCTAACAAACAAAAAACTTGAAAATCAGGCAAGGCCAAAAATGTTAACTAAAACTATAGAATGAGAAGACAGAAAGAGAAAGAAAGAAGGAACTCTGTGCTATTTGTTATGAGTTTCATTCATTTATAGTAAGCTGTTGGATTTTAGTTCTTTTAACTAGGTCTTCATAACTATAAGTTACTTTTATCTCCAATCTTTTTCCTCTGAGAGCTTTTGTGAATTTAAAGAAGGTTGAAGGAAGTGTAGTTAGCCAGGGAGACTAAATATATATTTGTAGATACATATAAACCAGATCTTTTATATATAAATATATTCCACAGACCTGAATTACACACTCTAGTATGGTCTTGTTTCAATAATCTCAAAGGATATCTCTGTTGAAAGATATGTCTGATATTTTCCACTCTATAATGTATGTATAAATTAAAATGTTAATCTACTCTCCCTGTGCTATTTAATTTAGGCCTATGTGGTGCTAGCTAAGAATGGAGAGCACTTGAAGAGGTAACAACCCTTCTCAGGTATTAGGTTGTTCAGACCAAACAAGGTGTCATCTGCTCTTTCAGAAAACAATTTATTCTTTTGGCAGGTTACACTAAATAATTTTTTTCTTCTGTTATAAATTTTTGAAAGTGTTTTAACGTATGCCAAAATTAAGTTACAAGCTAGCAAATTAAATAATATATAGATCTATCATATTCCTAGGGAGGAATTAACCTCTGCGAAGGCATTTATTCTAGTTTTTTTGCGACATAAAAATGACGTATTTACCCTATTGCAAAAAAATCCTTTTGCTTCTTGTTTTTTTCTAGAAAACAAGGAATGAAAGGGACTGACAGGAATAAAGAAGTAGAAGCTTGATTTAAACACACAGTTGGTTTTTATTATATGAAAATAAAAGTCTGCCATCCAAGGCCAGCTAAGTTAAAACCCTATTAATAATTGAAGATGACATGTAAAATCAACCCATTACCAGACAGATCTTGAAACTGAATCTAAGTCATGACAGTCGCCATAAATCTTTTTTTATATGTTGAAGGCAATGATTATTAATTCAAACACAGTCACTATTTTCACTTGTTGTTTTGAAATATGAAGGGTAGAAGAAAAGTCCTCTGAGCAGCTAGGAAACAAACCATGTATGACGTTAAAGCTCAGTCATCAAACTTTAGAATAATAATAATGAACTTTGTAAGTTGTTGATGTAGTCTTTAAATGGTTCTGTAATGTATTCCTTATGCTAATGCCTGTTATGTGATGGTCATCACAGTGTCATTGTCATGTCCATTTAGGACATAGACATGTAGGACAGCAGCTCCCAAATCAAGACTGGGGAATTTCTTATCGGGTGAAAAATAAACGTAACAGAATGGCAGATATGGAAATAACATTTATCAGACATGGAGGGCTTCACACTATACTGCTGATTTTTTTTTTTTTATTATGTGGTGTGTCTTTCAATTTAAAACATCCTTGTATCTATAGCACTTGCAAGTTCCATATGCAAAGAATATTTTTCACATCTAAAAGTGCAAAGCAGGCAGCAAATCTACAATACTATGCTGCAGGACTCCACTGCTCCCCTCTGTCCTTACTGCTTTGCTGAGGTGCACACCAGAGCTCTGCCCTTTTGGAGCTATTCAAAGAACTGTTAACAGAAGTGAACCTGCACATAACCACAGTAAATTCAACATATAGAGTGAATCTCTATGTAACCACAGTCAGTCATGTAAGGAACTGCCTGACATCTTCAGTGAATGAATGCCATAGAATAATAATTCACAATAATTCATATAATTCATAATAATAATATATAATAATATAATTATATATAATATAATAATTCATATTCATAGAATAATTCACAATGAATTTGTTAATATCTTAATAAATATAATTATTTATTAATATTTGTTAATGGAGACTTTGCTTCTCTTCTTCTAAAGTGACTGCTCATGTTTAACATAGAACAATACAAGATCTGTGGATAGGACTATTATCTATTCAACCTGAAAGCTTTATCTTGTGCATTTCTTTAGAATATTCCAGATAGAAGCCAGGCTTCAGAGCTGAGCGGAATATCACATTAGAGACATCCAGGCATGATGGTGTATCTACACAATGAAAAGAGGTGCTGAACACACATATTCTTCAAACTAGCACAGCAGAATCAGCAGAGAGCTACATCCCAGCTAAATAGAACTGCCTGTTAGTGCTGTTTATTAGCTCTGAGCAATCACAGGCATTTATATGCATTTATGCTGCCTCCAGCTTAAACATTTTCTGCTGGGCTGGAGACCTCTGCGCTGCAACCTGCTGCGCAGAGTAACTGCACCTCTCTCTATAGCATGACCACAGAGATATCTCATGCACAGCCTGCAGAGCTCAAAAGGAGGAAGAACCTCAGTCCTTCCAAGCTTATTTCCCTTGCCATTAAAGAGCAATTTAAAGAGCTCCACAATTAGCAAACACTGAAAACTTGGGTTAGTCAGCTACTGGTTTTCATGCTACCTGTGGAACAGACAGTATTTTGTAGCGTATATTCAAAGTGCTACCAGCATTGAGGTTTACATGTTAACTAGTAACCTAAAAGACTATTATGATGTTCTCTCCCTGTGAGACATTTTTTCTCCATACACTGAGAAAACGTTTGATATAAATATTCACATCTCTACCATAAAACACAGATTTTCTTAGAGAAAATTATAGCTTTAATAATTATAACCTGTACAATTAACATAAATTTCAAAGCTCTATTTAGCATCAGAGAGGACCTTGTGTCCTACTATTTTTTTCTATGTTCATAAAATATGAATCCAATCTAAAATTCATTACAAAAATAAGTAAATAAGTAAATAAATAAAAATAAATAAAACCCACATTTCCTGACTCTATACATCTGGCTTTTACTAAGAATTTAAAACTTTCTTATTCCTAGCTCTTTTTGTTCAGCTTTTGGAAGATAACATGATGGACTTATTGTTAGCAGTGCTTAGTGCAAGAAACTTACTCTTCAATTACAGAGGCAGCTATTAAATGTGTCAATTAATGTGAACATCTTATGTTTGTACATTTCTGGGCCCTTCTACCTGATTTATTCAGGCTGCAATCTGCGTACCTGCAAGGAAGTCGTGTTTCAACAAAGACATCCATGCTGATTCTCTGAACAACTGCAGTGCAAAGGATGTAAATTAACAAACAGGGNTTTTTTTTTTTTATTATGTGGTGTGTCTTTCAATTTAAAACATCCTTGTATCTATAGCACTTGCAAGTTCCATATGCAAAGAATATTTTTCACATCTAAAAGTGCAAAGCAGGCAGCAAATCTACAATACTATGCTGCAGGACTCCACTGCTCCCCTCTGTCCTTACTGCTTTGCTGAGGTGCACACCAGAGCTCTGCCCTTTTGGAGCTATTCAAAGAACTGTTAACAGAAGTGAACCTGCACATAACCACAGTAAATTCAACATATAGAGTGAATCTCTATGTAACCACAGTCAGTCATGTAAGGAACTGCCTGACATCTTCAGTGAATGAATGCCATAGAATAATAATTCACAATAATTCATATAATTCATAATAATAATATATAATAATATAATTATATATAATATAATAATTCATATTCATAGAATAATTCACAATGAATTTGTTAATATCTTAATAAATATAATTATTTATTAATATTTGTTAATGGAGACTTTGCTTCTCTTCTTCTAAAGTGACTGCTCATGTTTAACATAGAACAATACAAGATCTGTGGATAGGACTATTATCTATTCAACCTGAAAGCTTTATCTTGTGCATTTCTTTAGAATATTCCAGATAGAAGCCAGGCTTCAGAGCTGAGCGGAATATCACATTAGAGACATCCAGGCATGATGGTGTATCTACACAATGAAAAGAGGTGCTGAACACACATATTCTTCAAACTAGCACAGCAGAATCAGCAGAGAGCTACATCCCAGCTAAATAGAACTGCCTGTTAGTGCTGTTTATTAGCTCTGAGCAATCACAGGCATTTATATGCATTTATGCTGCCTCCAGCTTAAACATTTTCTGCTGGGCTGGAGACCTCTGCGCTGCAACCTGCTGCGCAGAGTAACTGCACCTCTCTCTATAGCATGACCACAGAGATATCTCATGCACAGCCTGCAGAGCTCAAAAGGAGGAAGAACCTCAGTCCTTCCAAGCTTATTTCCCTTGCCATTAAAGAGCAATTTAAAGAGCTCCACAATTAGCAAACACTGAAAACTTGGGTTAGTCAGCTACTGGTTTTCATGCTACCTGTGGAACAGACAGTATTTTGTAGCGTATATTCAAAGTGCTACCAGCATTGAGGTTTACATGTTAACTAGTAACCTAAAAGACTATTATGATGTTCTCTCCCTGTGAGACATTTTTTCTCCATACACTGAGAAAACGTTTGATATAAATATTCACATCTCTACCATAAAACACAGATTTTCTTAGAGAAAATTATAGCTTTAATAATTATAACCTGTACAATTAACATAAATTTCAAAGCTCTATTTAGCATCAGAGAGGACCTTGTGTCCTACTATTTTTTTCTATGTTCATAAAATATGAATCCAATCTAAAATTCATTACAAAAATAAGTAAATAAGTAAATAAATAAAAATAAATAAAACCCACATTTCCTGACTCTATACATCTGGCTTTTACTAAGAATTTAAAACTTTCTTATTCCTAGCTCTTTTTGTTCAGCTTTTGGAAGATAACATGATGGACTTATTGTTAGCAGTGCTTAGTGCAAGAAACTTACTCTTCAATTACAGAGGCAGCTATTAAATGTGTCAATTAATGTGAACATCTTATGTTTGTACATTTCTGGGCCCTTCTACCTGATTTATTCAGGCTGCAATCTGCGTACCTGCAAGGAAGTCGTGTTTCAACAAAGACATCCATGCTGATTCTCTGAACAACTGCAGTGCAAAGGATGTAAATTAACAAACAGGGAGCTTTGAAACACAGTTGCCAGATATGCAAGAACCTAGGTCACCCTGAAAGTAATGCCTCCTATTTATTTCCATGGAAACTACAACAAATACAAAGAGCACATTCATACTATTTCATAGAGCAAATTCTCAGCTACAAAACACTCTTTCAGCACAGTCACCGCCATTAGCTGTGCATTTTTGCCAGCAACAAACAAGAGCCTGCATGCTGTGCTTGTAAAATTCTGCACCAATGGAGGTGATCCACTGTCACTGTCATCGCTGCTGAAATGCTCCACCCACCACCTCACTGTGCTCACATCCACTGTTTGGTCTCCATAAATATTCAGCAAGTGTCAATGAATGTCAATGAGTGTCATTGTTTCTACATAGAGAAATTCAATTCCACACCTTTGCTTCATGCACACTTTTATGTCAGATGCCATTTTGCCAGACTGCTCCTCTGCTGCTGTCTGTCACACGGCAACAAGATGTAACAGAATATTGGTGGCAAGCTTCAGCCTCTACTGCCATACCACCAACATCCGCCTCTGACATCGTGGGCCAACATAATAAAATAGGAGATGTTACTTTGGGAGCAGCCCTTGTATTTATAAACACAACTGCTGCACTTGTACTCCTTGTTTGAAAATTATTTCAGAAATCTACACTTGTGTATATGAAGGATGTGTAGCAGTTTTCATTCAGCATGCTTTTTTTCTGTATCCACAAAGCAGAACTAGACAGATACTGAAATATTCAGCCTCTCTTGCTGCCTGAGTAGTTTTACAAATACATAACCCAGGCAGAAAAGCAGTACACTATTTTTCTTCCTGAGTACTATCTCTGAAAGGTATCACTTGCAGGAATAATGTAGAGAATGGGAAATGTGTTCTGCTTCAACTACCAGCTCTAATTCAGTTTTCTAGAGCTATTGTTTTAGTATTGCACTGGGATGTCACTGAAATGCTGGGACCAGGTTCTCTCATTGTGAATAGTAAGCATTACTGTGGTATTCATTTCTGCTCAAAAATAACTGTGAAGTTAGATTATCGATAAATAATATGGACAATGTGAACAGTGGAATTAAAGACTGCAGACTAGATAACAAATAGCAAAAGTTGAATCTATAAGACTGCTTTTATGCAATATTCCTGAAGCACAACTCCGATGTTCAAAATGTCTATTCAACTATTTTGTCAGGGGATATGATAGAAAGACCTGCACATTAAAATGTTCTTCAGTTTCAGTGGCTGGAAGAGAAAAAAAAAAAAAAAGACGCTGCAGCTAACTATGTCAGTGTTCTTGCTTCTGTAGCTCTGACTTGCTTAAAGCTTTTACTTCCTATCTTCATTTACTAGTGTGGCCCTTTGGGCCTCTGTGAAGCTCCACTGGTTTAAGTGACAGGCTCAGAAGTCCATGCTAGCAGTTCCAGAGGCAAGATCAGGGCACAAGGTGGTTCATAAATAAATGTAGGAACTGCAGGTACCTCTTGGGCTTATGAGATCTGCAGCTTCTAACTTCTTATTTGGAAGGAAAAGGAAAGCCATAGCTTTCAACAGACACTGAAAGTTAATATACCCACTCCTTACAGAAACGTATGCATACAGTACAATGATGAAAACTGGCCTTAGTCATAATTAACTAATTGTATGTCTCAGATATGCTACAGTCCAATGCAAGTATTGGATACAGGCTGTGATCCTTCAGTAGCAGCCATGCTGGAAAGTGTCCCAGCCCATTCCTATTCTCCAGGTTCTCCCTCCTCCTGCCTCTGCTCAGCACTGACACAAGTGTTTATACAGCCACAGAATGGATTGGATTGATGAACTAGTTTATCCTAAATTACCTCTGCAAAAAATATTTGAGCTCTTTTACAGCTGGATCAATTCCCCAGTTCACCACATAAACAGCTGGATGCAACTGTGGGTAGTAGCAATCACAGATGGTGGCTTGATGGTGGGAAAAGGTGCCTGGCACTTAGGTAGTCTCTAATGCAGCTATGTCACTGAAAATGAATCTGCAACCTAGCAAAAAGGAAATGACACACAGCATAGAAAAATATATGATAGGTTAACATAGTGCTGTAATAGAAAATATGATACATCAGAGATTTTATACATTTAGTTACCTTAAATTAACTTCTGAATTTGCAACCTTTGCTGTAAATCTTAAAGCAATTTAAGAGTAAGTTGGATTCCATCAACAGCCATGGCTATTACTGCTTGCTATTTGTCTGGTAACAACAGCTACGCAGCATCATTCAGAAAACATTATTTTGAATATATGAAAGGAAATTGCATTTAAATTAAAGTACCTTATGACATAAATATTTATCTCACTATTTATCTTTGATGAAGAAGCATGTTAACATAGCACTTACAAAAAAGGCAAAAAGGGACAAAGAAACTTTCAGTGAGAGGAATTGTTTGTGGCTCTTAAGTGGGTAATGCGATAATTGCCCATGCATGACTACTCAATTATAAATATGGGAATGCTTAATTAATATATTAAATTAACCATAACACAGACATATATAAAAGACTACTTTGTAGCATTTAGTTGAACTTCAAATTTTGTGTACATTTACACTTAGCCAATAAAGGTCTAAGAACAGATTATAACTAAAGGTAAAGCTCCCTGCCAGAATCCTCTGATGTAGAACAGTGTTGAGGATTTCTCCCCTTATACACATTCTTGAGATGCTTTAAGTTGGTTCTGAAGGGAGATGGAACCATATCTTTTCCAGATCATTTAAGCACATATGAATCACTTATTTTTCACATTCGCAACTGTGAATAATGTAGCCCTCAGTGTCTTCCAAAAGAGAGAATTTAGGGAAAAATAACACTCAAAATCATCAATACCTCAGATATTTTTGCAGAGAAGTCAGCCCAACACTATGAATAAGGTAGATAAATGTTATTCACATTGTTCTTGCAGTTTAGGTAAAGCTGATTGATTACTGTTCTCAAAAAATGTGCAAATGCGCTAGCACTCATTTACATCTAGAAATCAATCACTGTGGCTACAGATTAGCCTCATTTGTGTTCTGTCTCTGCTGCTGTGCTAACTAATGATTTTGATGACATAAATATTTGTGGAAACTGAGAGTTTTACAAAAATATTAGGGAAAAATGAAAAAATTTAACCCTGTATTCATACTCGCATGCTTGTCCTTACCGACTATCTGATTCCAGAAGCCATATGGTTAACCTATCTAAATCAAGAGTTTGTCTACAAAGCCTTTGTAAAAAATACCAAAACAGATAAAAATGACAAAACAGTAAAATATGTAGTTGGAAGCTTCTTCTGGTCAAAAAACGCTGGAGAAGGGCTGCTATGTCCAGGTGGAGGCCGGTAATGAGTGGTGTCCCCCAGGGGTCTGTCTTGGGACTGGTTCTCTTCAATATCTTCATCAATGACATAGATGATGGGATTGAGTGCACCCTCAGCAAGTTTGCCAATGACACCAAGCTGAGTGGTGCAGTTGACACATTAGAAGGAAGGGATGCCTTCCAGAGGGACCTTGATAAACTCAAAAGGTGGGCCCGTGTGAACCTAATGAGGTTCAACACAGCAAAGTGCAAGGTCTTGCACTTGGGTCGAAGTAATCCCAGATATGTATACAGACTGGGAAAAGAGATCCTTGAGAGTAGCCCAGCTGAGAAAGACCTGGGGGTCCTGGTGTATGAAAAACTTGACATGAGCCAGCAGCGTGCTCTTGCAGCTCGGAAGGCCAACATTATCCTGGGCTCCATCAGGAGAGGGGTGGCCAGCAGGGACAGGGAAGTGATTGTCCCTCTCTACTCTGCCCTCGTGAGGCCCCACCTGGAGTACTGTGTCCAGGTCTGGGGCCCCTAATACAGGAAAGACATGGAACTGTTGGAGAGGGTTCAGAGGAGGGCCACAAAGATGATCAGAGGGCTGGAGCACCTCCCCTATGACGGCAGCCTGAGGGAGCTGGGCTTGTTCAGCATGGAGAAGAGAAGGCTGTGGGGGGGCCTCAAAGCAGCCTTCCGGTATTTAAAAGGAAATGATAAATAGGAGGGGAACCAGCTTTTCAAAAGGGTCACCGGTCACAGGACAAGGGGGAATGGTTTTAATCTGAAGGAGGGAAGGTTTAGATTAGACATCAGGGGGAAGTTCTTTACTGAGAGAGTGGTGAGGTGCTGGAACAGGCTGCCCAGACAGGTTGTGGATGCCCCGACCCTGGACGTGTTCAAGACCAGGTTGGATGGGGACCTGGGTAACCTAACCTAGTACCAGATATGGAGGTTGGTGGCCCTGCCTGTGGCAGGGGGGGTGGAACCTGATGACCCTTGGGGTCCCTTCCAACCCAGGCCATTCTATGATTCTATGATTCTATGTTGTGTTTGATTTGGACAATGATGTTCAGGAGATGCTTACGTGAGGCTAGTTCCCTAAGGCGAGGAGGTTTCCGGAAGCTTAGCTAAGGCAAGACTGAGCGAAGAAGGCTGAGGCTGTAGAGGCAGTTTGGGAAGGTGCCACATTTCTGTTTTTAGTTTAGTAGTCAGTTACCATGCTGTAGTTACTGTCAGGATCTACCAGGACTTTCAACAGAGGCATGATTTTAGAATTCCAGGTGGCATTCGAATTGTTATACAAGTGCTCCAGTGAGCTTTCTGTCTTCTGCAGTTAGAGTTACAGATTCACTGTTACAAATGCATTTATTTTCTACACATTATATGGCTGAACTGTACAAATTATACCATGCATTTAACACACTTTACCACATAATGAGTCTATTATATTATTACACATAGCACAATGTGATAGTAGAATACCAAAGTAATGGAAATATGCCAAACAATGTATTCTACTAAAAACCACTCTGTACTATACCTTAGGACTCTTTGCAAGGAAAAGATATTGAAATGCAAAACCAATGTTCAGAGATTGGCAGTGATTGTCCATTCATCTTTGCATAGAATTTAAAGAATCAGTTATGATATAAACAAATCTCACACCATTTTGAATTACTATGTAAGAAAAATCACTTCTCCCTCCCTATTCTATATTACCCACTGGATCAGAAGACCTGCTTTAAATGACTTTCTTAATAAAAAAAAAAAACAGGAAGTCATTAACTGGAGCTGATTATGGAATTCTCTAACGACCCCCAGTCATTCCAGTGTTCTGATTCTTCACAAATAACTATGAAGCTTTGTTAAATTATGAAGTAAGAAAATGAATGATTTGTATTCATTATTACAGTAAGTAAACAACTCAAAAGTATAAATAGTAAAACATAATTAAAAAAAAAAAAGGATTTAAGTATTTTTTTAAAGCTATTAAACGATTCAGGAGCTTACATCTTTTCCCAACACTGCTTTCATGACTTCATCTCTGTGAATTGAATAAGATTTATGCCACTAATTGAATAAGTCATATGTCAGCATAAGACATGGTCCTTTAAGTCATGCAATTTCATTTCTTATCATAACAACTTATGAATTTCAGAAAAGGTGACACTGCTTGTTACAGTCAGAAATTGTCTGCAGTAATAGTACCAGCAACCATTCTAACAACAGTAACATTGTCAACCAGCTAATTGAATATGGTTTATACTGTTATGAACACTGAAATTTTGCAATTAGTTTCAAACTAGTAATCTGCTGCTCTTACTTCAAACCCTTCTGGGTCACCTATCCAGGGTCACGATGAACAAAAGTTCTTGCATTTCAAATATTGCCTGGACTAGTAAGTGGTCTATCTTGCATCTTGTCATATTCATGGCATAGGATATGCATAGCTGTGATCACGCCAAAAGACACACTTTTCCAAAGAAGGGTAAGTGTTGAGTTACCCTAATCCTATGTAGTTGAAAAGGAAAGAATAAAGGTAAAAATCCTGTAGAAATAACTGAATTTGGTTCCTAGACCTCAAAAGAAGCACTGTGAGCACATGATATTCATCATTGTATTGTTCTGGTAATAGGCAAGGGATGATATTAAAGTTTGTCTTAGTTTCTAGCTGAGACAGAAATTTCTTTCCTCACAGTGTCTGGTATGAAGCTATGTTTTGGTTCTAGATGAAACAACAAGCTGATAACATACCAATAGTTTATACTTGTTGCCTGGCAGCATTGAAATGAGCCAAGAACATTTCAGTCTCTCAGCTTCTTGTATTGCTCTGCCAGCGAAGGGGTTGGGGGAGCACAGGGAGCTGGGAGGGAAAAGTGACAGGAACAGGGCAGCTAACCCAAACTGACCAAAGCGATATTCCATGCCATATGACATCATGTAACGTAAGGAAGGGGAGTTAGCCAGAGAGGGGCCACTGCCTGGGGACTGGCTGGGCATTGGTGGTGAGCCCTTGTTTTGTGTATCATTTTTTTTTTTTTTTTTTTGTGTATATATATGTGTGTGTATATATATATATACATAATTAATGTTATTTATTTTACTTCATTTTCTGTCTTAGCTTTTATCCCAACTCACCAGTCTTCTGTATTTTCTTCTAATTATCTTCCCCATCCCACTTGGGANAGAGGAGAGGAGAGGAGAGGAGCTTTATTGAGATGAAAGTTGAAGAATATTTTAATTCTTCCATATCTGTGAAAAACAAGCACAAATTCTCAATACAATATCTACGACATTATTCTGGATTTTTGGTCTTTGTGGAACATTACAATGATGGTTTTCAAACACTTGTTCCTCAGTACTTGTTAAATAGGGGTGAAACACTTGATGACTTCAGTACCTCAGTACTTGTTAAATAGGGGTGAAACACTTGATGACTTCAGTGCTGNTGACAGGAACAGGGCAGCTAACCCAAACTGACCAAAGCGATATTCCATGCCATATGACATCATGTAACGTAAGGAAGGGGAGTTAGCCAGAGAGGGGCCACTGCCTGGGGACTGGCTGGGCATTGGTGGTGAGCCCTTGCTTTGTGTATCATTTTCTTTTTTTTTTTTGTGTATATATATGTGTGTGTATATATATATATACATAATTAATGTTATTTATTTTACTTCATTTTCTGTCTTAGCTTTTATCCCAACTCACCAGTCTTCTGTATTTTCTTCTAATTATCTTCCCCATCCCACTTGGGAGGAGATCAGTGAGAGAATGACTGTGTGGTACATAGATATATTCTGGGACAAACCACAACAAGTTATCTAATCTAATATGTAACAATTTTTAGAGCATTCCCATTTTTACACAGGCTTTTCCTGGGAATGCTGGTTCAATGACATCATTACCCATCATTTGTAGAGCTCCAACTATATAGAGAGAGACCACTAACAGAATCCTAATATGANGGTGAAACACTTGATGACTTCAGTGCTGGCTACTTGCAGTTCCAAATTCTTACAATGTTGGATTTCAACTCTCTTACAAAAAAAAATAAAAATAAATAAAAATAATAAAAAAAGTTGGCAGTACAAAAAATAACTCTACTTTTTTTAACATTTCCTTATACATGTTACTTGTCTTACTCCACAGTAATTGTCTGAATGTGTGTTCAAAAGCTATGTTTATAGAAATATTCAGAAAAATCAGAATTTTGGATGAGAAGATGCGAACAGCATGAACGTGTCGAAAATAGTCAGTGTTTGTGGATAGTGGCACATGAAATTTTCTGTTGCTTACAGTACAAGCTAGAAATGATATTTGAAATTAAGGCTAACATCTGATATTTAAATAAGTTAGTGTTATAAGAATAACATAATATGAAAAAAAGATTTTTTTAAACTTATAAGATTTTGAAAATCACAACTATTTTTTCTTGGAAATTACAACTTCTATTGAGTTACAACTGTGTAAGTAGAAAAATCTTCATTTTTTCATATTCACAAGAGGTAACACAGGAGATGAAAGCTGGTACCAGGTCTTGTACTGAGCACGACCTCAGAGCCATCTTACTGTCATCTCAAAGCTGGAAATAATTTTTTTTTTTTGTCTCAAAGGATAAAAGAATCAAACAAATGCATTTGCCTTGTTTCTTTTCTTATCTAAGTAGTACTGGATCCTCTTAATGGCATAATATTATATGGCTCGTGTGAGATCTCTTTAACATATTCATAAATGATTTAGATGCAGGACTTGAAGGTTTATCAAGTCAGTTCATGGACAGTGCTACATTGAGAGCAGATGTTAACTCCCTCAGGGGCAGAGAAGACTTCCAGAGAGATCTTGATAAATTGGAGGGCTGGGCAATCATCAACTACATGAAGTTTGATAAGAACAAGTGCCAGTGCCAGATGCTGCACCTGGGATGGGGGAATGCTGAGTATACATGCAGACTGAGGGACAAGAGGCTGAAGAGCAGCCTTGTGGAAAGCAGTCTGATGGCAAGTTGAATGTGAGTCAGCAGTGTGCCCTGGAAGCCAAAAGGGCCAACTATACACTGGGGTGCATCAGGCCCAGCATTGAAAGCTGGTTGAGGGAAAGCATTGTCCCACTCTCCTCTGTGCTGGTGCAGCCACACCTTGAGCACTGTGTGAATTTTTGGGTCCCACAATATAAGAAAGACATAAAACTATTAGAGCGCCCAAAGAAAGGCTATGAACATTGTAAAGAGTCTAGAGGGCAAGACATGTCAAAAGTGGCTGTTGTCCCTTGGTTTTCTCAGCCTAGAAAAGAGGAGACAGAGGGGAGGCCTCATGGCGGCCTACAGCTTCCTCATGAGGGGAGCAGATGAGCAGATGCTGATCTCTGCCCTCTGGTGGCAGTGACAGGACCCAAGGGAAAGGCATGGAGCTGTGTCAGGGGAGGGTCAGGCTGGGTATTAGGAAAAGGTTCTTCACCAGAGGGTGGTCGGGCCCTGGAATAGGGTCCCCAGTGCATTGGTCATGGCCTCAAGCTGCCTGAGGTCAAGAAGTGTTTGGATGATGCACTCAGACATAGGGTTTGATTTTTGGGTGGTCCTGTGTGAAGCCAGGAGCTGGACATGATAACCCTTGTGGGTCCCTTCCAGATCAGGATATTTTATAATAGTTACTGTTCTGCTGTTAAGTGTACTGTTATAACTCTGAAATTAATAATATAAATCTTAGAGAATATGACATTGTGATGCGTATGTTATGTTATGTGGCGATTAGCTTGGAAATAGGGGCAATGACCATTTGCATGGTAATGAAGCATTCTTTCATAAAGGTGTCAAAAGCAATCTAAGAGGCTAATGAAATTTTATGCAAACCACCTGCTGGTCACCTTCACTTCAATTAAATGCCTTTGGGGGAAATGGGAGAACCTTTCTTATTAAACACAAATTAGAATGCTGATAAACACAGAGCAAGCAATAAGTAATGAACAGAATGCAATGTGAAGGAATAAGACTACTTTGTCCTATGTAGAAGATTAACTATGATTGCCCTACAACAAGAACCATGCTTTGTTATTATTGGGGGAACCAAAACTGCTTCTGACCCTACCATCACCATATCAGTGACTAAATCCAGAACAATAATTTATTCATTCTTCTAGATTCTGCACTTCAGACAGGATTTTTGGTTTGCATAAATGGGTCAGTGCCAGATTATAGAAAAGTAGAAAGGACCAGAGTTTGTTTTCTTGGCTAAAACATTCTCAAGGACAAAGACATTTAGGACTATGGTATCTTATTAAAGCCTGTAGCCTAAGAAGGGCTTTGTATTTATTGTGCCCTTATAGAAAGGTTTTTAGATCTCAGGTACAGAGCAACATTGAGAATTTCCTGTTATCACATTATAACCACCATAAGTCAATTTTCACTCAATGCAGATTTTATTATGCATTTAAAATATATGATATTTTAACGCTGAAAAAATTTGGGCAAGATCACTCAGCAATCATTCCTAAGCTTCTGTGGATTAATAGTCAGCTAAAGGACAGATGGAAAGGGTGGTGAATAAATGATCACTTTTCAGGCACATCCCATGGAGATTTGTGACTGGACTTTTGCTGTTCACCATATTGAAGAAAATATATGCAGAAAGGGGTAATTAGTGAGATGACAAAGTTTCCTGGTGATTCAAAATTACTGAGGATAATAAAAACAGCTGGCTCTAAACAACTAGAGAGAGTATCATGGTATTGAGAGACTAAGCAATAAAGCAGCAGATGATATTCAAGAGCGGTAACTTTAAAGTAATGCACATCCCTCAACATTTGTGTTGGGTGGCATACTGTAAGCTACCTACTTTACACAGAAAAGAGAACTACAAACAGCATTAATCAGTGGTCAAAGTAAAGGAATTATTCAGAAAATAGTAAAGAACAGAAAATAATGGGACAATAGGCATCATTATGCAACTGTATAAATCAAGTGTGCCTGTATTTTGAGTGCTGACTAGTTTTATCCTCTCCACTCAGACAGAATACAGAGAAAGTAGTTACTTTTCAATAAACAAGGATTGAGTGTCCTGAGATAGCGTTAATAACATGCTGCTGTTTTGGTTGTTGCTGAGTGATAGCAGCACACCTGATGCTGAAACAGGCTACTCAGTGGGGAAGAGCCACTATCTTTAAGGTGTGGAAGCAGGGGATGGGGTGGAGCCAGGACAGCTGGTCAGAATTAGGCCAAAGGTTATTCTGTACCTTTTGACACCATGCAGAAGGATATAAAGCCATGAGGAGTTGACAAGGAAGTGGGCTGCTGCTTGAGGGTTGACTGATATCAGTCAGTCTATCAGTCCATTGTGAGCAGTGCATTGATTATTGAACAGTTTTATTTGTGCTTAGAATCATAGAAACACTAGGTTGGAAAGGACCTACAAGATCATCTAGTCCAACCGTCCTCCTATCACCATCCCTACCCACAAAGCTAATAAATCATATCCCTTAGCACCTCATCCAGACGCTTCTTGAACAGCGGCAGGGACGGTGACTCCACCACCTCCCTAGGCAGGCCACTCCAGTGCCTGACCACTCTTTCAGAGAAAATGTTCTTCCTTATATCCAATCTAAATTTACCCTGGCGCAACTTGTGGCCATTCCCTCTCGTCGTGTCATTAGTTATCTGGGAGAAGAGGCCGACCCCCTCCTCACCACAACCTCCCTTCAGGAAGTTGTAGAGTGCGATGAGGTCTCCCCTGAGCCTCCTCTTCTCCACACTAAACAATCCCAGCTCCCCCAGCCGCTCCTCATAAGACTTGTGCTCTAGACCCCTCACCAGTTTTGTTGCCCTTCTCTGAACACGTTCCAGGGCCTCAATGTCTTTCTTGTAGTGAGGGGCCCAAAACTGAACACAGTACTCGAGGTGCGGCCGCACCAGAGCTGAGTACAGGGGGATGATCACCTCCCTGCTCCTGCTGGTTACACTATTTCTAATACAGGCCAGGATGCCATTGGCCTTCCTGGCCACCTGGGCACACTGTCGGCTCATGTTCAGCCGAGCATCAACCAACACCCCCAGGTCCTTTTCCTCTACACAGTCTTCAAGCCAATCTGCCCCAAGCCTATAGCGTTGCATGGGGTTATTGTGGCCAAAGTGCAGCACCTGGCACTTGGCCTTATTGAACCTCATCCCATTGACCTCAGCCCAGCTATCCAGCCTGTCCAGATCCCTCTGAAGGGCCTCCCTACCCTCAGGCAGATCGACACATCCTCCCAACTTGGTGTCATCTGCAAACTTACTGAGGGTACACTCAATCCCCTCATCTAGATCATCAATAAAGATATTAAACAAGATGGGCCCCAGTACCGACCCCTGGGGGACACCACTCCTAACGGGACGCCAGCTGGACTTGACTCCATTAACCACTACCCGCTGGGCATGGCCCTCTAACCAGTTCTCTATCCAGAGAAGAGTGTACCTGTCCAGACCACGGGCCGCCAGTTTCCCCAGGAGAATACTGTGGGAGACCGTGTCAAAGGCTTTGTTGAAGTCTAGGTAGACTACATCAACAGCCTTTCCCTCATCTACCAGTCTGGTCACCCAGTCATTAGGCATCAGTTGGCAAGTAATTGCATTAAATATATATTGTTATAATTGCTTTTTGGTTTCTATTCCTTTTCTGTCTTAGTAAATAGTTCTTCTCTCAACTCATAAGTTATATTTTATTTCTAATTTTCATTCTTCCTGGGGGGAGCAAACAAACATCTGTGTTTAGCTGCCTGCTGGGTTAAACCACAACATCAAGTTAGAGAAGGACAGACTTCATCTTTGAACAGAAACAATGAATGGGTTGTGGTAACTACATAATCATAGGAAGCATGGAAAAACAGTGATCAATCAATATTTCTGATAATGAAAGTACTAAAATTAATGTACATAAGCCCCTATGTAGAGTCTTAAAGGTCAGTACTTGCTTCGCTTTACAGATACGTCATGGAAGATCCTTGTAGCACAAGGAAGTTTCTTATATCCAATTGTAAAAAGATACATAAATCAGTTAAAGGCATGAAGTACTACTTAAGACTACTTAATATTCTTAAATAAGAAGATAATACCTGTAAACTAAGAAGCTTCTAAGCCACGAACTACTGAAAGATGGATTAGCATTATATTTTATGTTATTTGTTTGAGGAATCCTATCAGCTACTGTCAAACAGTTGATTGTAGCCTTTCCTGACTGAGAATTACTTATTCACAGTTCTCTATACTAACAGGTCGTATGTGCATGAGAAGAGAAATCATACGTTCTTGTGGGAATTAATTGTGAAAAACTCAAAGAGAAACAAGTCTTCAGCTTTACAGGAACATAGAAAAATATTTCTTTTTTTTTTTTTTTGCCTTTTACTTTTCCATGTTGACCATTTCAGAATTTTATCCTGTAATGTTCTTTATGTCCACTTTTAAACTTCAACAGCTATTACTACTATGTTATTTTTGCTTATACTTAGGGGAAAACCAACCAAACAAAAAAGCCTTGTTTTTTAAATGTGAAGTAGGAAGCAGTATAACATCTACCAAAGCATTTAAGCAAAAATGTTTACTTTCTTCTGGCTATGTATCTGTGAATATAAAATAGATTACAGGTGATTCAGTTGGCTCACTTGTGGGCTTAAATGATTATTTTCATCCGTGAATGGTTTTAGTGAACAGATGCATATTTGAATTTTGTGTGTGTGATTTGGGAATGCAGAACAATTGCATATTTCTTCTTTACCTTTTTCTTAAGTAGTTGGAAAATTGCTCGCTGAGAATCTGAGGGAATCAACTACAAAATTTTTCAAGTTATTTTGCTTGCTGTCCTATTAGAATACATGAAAGGAGACAAAACATATCTCAGAATTAGAGGGAGTTTAGTAAATGTGTACTTTGATTAAAGGATTCTAGTAACGATATCAGACAAGAGTAAAAGATTAAAATAACTGTGAATATATAAATATTACATATGCAAGGACAAAATCAAATTTTCATGTTTCTAAGACACGATTAGAATTAACAGAGTAAAATAATGTCACTTAGAAAAAAAAAATGATTTTACCTGCAAGTTTTTTCAATATTCTTTAAATGGGAAAAAGGAAATATCCCTTCTTATAGGAGTTCTGAATGTTGTGATCTGAATGAAAAAAGTATTTGATTTTGCAGACAGCATATTGTTTGAGTGTACAGGATTTGGCTAACTGACATGCCTTGAGATTATGCCTGGAATCTGAAAGTTATTTCAGACCAGAGAAGTGTTCTGAAACTTCTGATAGAAGCAAAGAAAGAAAATGTTTTTGTTTTTGTTTACTTTTTTTAACTCCATAGATGCTAACTTCAGAAGCTCTTCATTTAAAGACAGCTACTTAATTTCATTTTGCTCTTTTTATAGAAGTCCTGCTAAAAAAGAGATTCTCATAAACTTTTATGCCACACATAGCAACTAGTAAATAGCATAGTTAATGGCATATTTAGTGAGATAGTTTGTCAAATTTGGTTCAAATACTATTTTGACTTTTTCTGTGTTTATAAATTACTTCTAAACATGCAATGGTCATGACCCAATGTCTGTGCACCAGTTTTTGAAGTATTGTCTGAATCTGTATAAATACTCAAATCCAAAAATGCACTAAAATCTAGTCTCCTTTTTGGTAAATGTTCTTTGTCAAGCTTCACTACTCAGTATCTTGCAACCAAAATCTATGTGTCCATTGTAAAAAAGACCGTCAATTTAATTCATTCTATTTGAACACCGTAAAAATGTCCTCATAACCACAGCGTGATTGTAGAGATAATTACAGAATACCTACACTACAGCCTACAATAGTATGGAAAAATTCCCCTCAAGTATGGAGGGTACATCAGAAAATATAGAAATCTATGCACTCATAGCATTGTACTTTGTCTGCTCACTGGAAAAAGATAATGCTATTCTTGTCTACATTTATCCGAACATTATAAATGCTTGCTTAAAACAAAGCAGAAAGCACACTAGCTCCTGGATTTTGCTAACTAAAACTACATATGACAGAAATTCACCATAAGCACAACAGCTCATCTCTCCAGCTCAGTTACAAAAGATGTGAATTTCAGACAATAAAGGGTGATGGGAGAAGCTGGGATTACCCTTGTTATTAAACTTACTGAAAATAACATTAGCATACAGACTTTGAGAGTGAGCAATGTTTAGGGGGCTTACAAAGGAAGAATACTACAGGTTTCCCACAATAGTTATTCCTCAGTTTAACAGCTCTGGAAGGAGTAAAAGAAAATGCAGATTAAATCCATTAAAAACTGATTTAAAAAAATCAAAAAGAAAAAAGAAAAAACAACAAAAAAATGGACTATAAGCCTATATCCAGCACAAAAGTTTACTGAAAATAGAGCTAATTAACATTGTAAAAGTTTTCATCCTTAGTGGTTACTTACATTAATGGAAAAAGAAACTGATCTGTACTTATTGTACATGAGTATGCTCCAGAAAAAATGCTCTTACCAAAAGAGCCACGGAATCAAATTGTGTTGTGGTTCAGTGACTGCAGAAACTCTTAACTAATCTTTAGTACCTATTATACTACTATCTTTTCCAAAACAGATTTCAAAGCTGCTTGCCCTTGTTCTGAGACTTTCTTTGAAAACCATGTGAAAGGCTCAGTCTTGGATTTATTAGCTGGATTCTCTTCTGTTGCCAAAAAGTATGCAGATTGAACCTAGCCTGTTATATTTTGAATCTTTTTTCCATTTCTTCCTCATTTGGGTTATGTTACCTCAGATATGATGGGTGATTCCCTTCTCACATGTGCACAGATGTGGAAGAAGCTCTGCTCTAAGGATTGTAATGTCTGAGCGCATAAAATGTGCTGGAAGATGTATTATCAAAATTTAACAATTTTCTAACCATAGTAGAAATAACAGAGATTAGCGGCTTGCTTCTCACTGGTCTTTCAATACTTAAATAATTTTTAATTTGATGATAAAATTTAAGGTCCAATGCAGTTGCTTTTCTCAATATTTTAGTCGTCAGAAAATTCAATAATTAGAATCATGATGACAGTATATAAAAATACCTCAAAATACCTTTCATAGTAGAAATAGTTAAGGAATTAAATAGAAACATTTCAGCTTCTTCATAAACATCAGCTCTTAAAAAATTACGGCTAGGCAGCTAAATTAGTCCTTGGAACAGACTGATAAAAAATAGATATAGAAAATTATTTGGAACTGGCTTTAAAATAGAACAGGAACTTAAACTACATTTTCTTTTCTGTACTTGACTCTCTTCATAAACAGTATCTCCACAATTTACATGTTTTAAAAATGCCAGCAAACCTTCATGTTCTTTGAGTCCAATTTGTGTTTTGGGGTTAGACCTCTGTTAATGTACTTTCTTTCAGTGCTGAAAACTATCCAACATTTTAAGAAAAAAAAATTGCTGCTGCTGCTATCACCATTAATCAGGAATGATTTAGTAATCTTGGCACCTTCACTCACACAACCTCGTCAATCAAACCAAAAAGGTTAGACATGCAGCAGATGAAAAGAAGTATGTTTCCATTGCATTAGACAGACATTATCAACAACAGTAATAGGTGATATCATTGCCGTCTTTACAAGGTAATGTACTGTGTTCTTACAAAGGTGTAGAAGTTTAATGCTGCCAGTAGTTATTGTTTCCAAGGAAAATAATTGGCATCTATTTACTACAAGCTGAGCTGACCCCAGCTTGTAAAACCACATGCTTCTTATTGTCTGAGAGGATGATGTATGTCACCACTACACATTCAATTTCTGGTTTACAAAAGAAGGATTTTACAGAATATTCACATATGAAAAATTCACGTTAAATTTGGATGGCAACACCTCCTTTTTGATCCTTAATTGCAGCAGTTCTCTTTAATGAAGGCCTCCCACCTGCTTTTGCTTGCATGCTTGCTTGTTTTTTAGCAGAGCCAGAAATTCATCATTTCACTTGTATGAAACATAGATGAAATCTGCAAGCTAATGTGAAAACAGGCCCCTGTATTTGTACTTGTACAGTGAATGGGAAGGGAGAAACTTTTATCTGTCAAAATTTAAGCAATTCATGCAGCTTTGTACTTGATTATGCCATCATTTACACGCTGAAGATCTTAACTTGTGTGTAAGTGGTGACATAGAGGAGGGCTGCTACCCTCATAAGAAATCAGTAAGTCTACGTAGAAGGATCATTGCCTACGCTGCAGACAAGAAAAACAACATCAGGTTTGAAGTTTCCACTGTATCAGGGAGGGGGGACAGAAAATAGAAGCCAGTTTGAAAACACAACCCCTGAATTGAAATGTCAGTGGGTGAGTATAGATATATATGTGCTCATGCATGTGCTCACACAGTACTGAAAACCAGTAAAGCTGACTCCTGTGTTATATCAGATGTGCATTATTTTACAGTAATTTGCAAACTTGTATAAAATAAGGGGAAAAGCAAAACATAGAATCATATTTCTCTATCATATTAGTAAAAATAAATTCTATTACAGGATCCTCAGGGACTTGTAACAGTGACAGAAAACTGTTGGCATCCAATTTAAAATGTTATGTAGAATTTTTACTTCTAAGGAGCTCAAATTGGCATTGGCTCAGTGTGAGGCATTGTGGGAAACAACAATTTTCTGTTCAGGACTTTATAGACACGTATATGCATAACTGTGCTTCTTCTAGAGTAGGCTTATGCCTTTCCATCCTGAATGAAAATCTCCAATGATTAAAGAGAATTATCTTTGTTATTGTAAGCTCTCCTAATGTTGACCTCCAGAACTGAGTGAGAACTATAGCCAGTCCAGCGACTTCCCTGGAATAAGGATGCAGAAGGCAATTCCAGTCTGGTTCAGTCAATCTCTTCTGCATCTTGTCATGCTTATGTGGTCTTTGTTATCTATACATAAATTCAGTGCAAATATGCCTCTACCAGGTAGGATCTAGTGTATGAACAGAAATGCAGTACTTCAGCTACCCCTTAGCTATTTAGAATAGAATAGAATAGTTCAATTAGAAGGAACATACAAAGATTATCTAGTCAAAATGTCTGACTGCTTCAGGGTAATCAAAAGCTAAGCACACTGAGAGCATTGTCCAAATGCCTCTTGAACACTGACGGGCATGAGGCATCAAGCGCCTCTCTAGGAAGCCTGTTACAGTGTTTGACCACTCTCATGGTAAAGAAATTTTTCCCAGTGCCCAGTTTGACCCTCCCCTAGAGAAGCTCTGTGCCATTCCCCTGTGTTTTGTCATCAGTGTCCAGGAGCCAAACTCAACTCTTCCCTCTCCTTCCCCTCCTCAGGATGTTGCAGAGAGCAATGAGGTCACCTCTCAGTCTTCTGTTCTCCAGACAATCCAAGTGTCCAAGTGCAATCCAAGTGTCCTCAGCTTCTACTCACATGGCACGCCTTACAGCCCTGTTAACAGCTTTGTTGCCTCTTCTGGATGCTTTCAAGTATCTTAATATCCTTTTTATATTGTGAAGCCTGGAACTGCTTGTAATATTCATGGTGAAGCCACATCAACACTAAATACAGTAAGAGAATCACCTCTTCTGACCAGCTCTTCTAGTCACATGTAATGATATCAAAAACTACAATAATTAGTGATATTCAGCTCTTCTCTGTTCTGTAGTAAACAATCTACTGGGAGGAAGCAGTAAACCCTCATTAGCAAGATCTTTGTTATTTTTAATGGTATCTTAAAGACTGGAGGAAAAAAAAGATAGCTACAAAATAACTATCTGTCATCAGATTAAAAATGCCCTGTTCCTGAAAAATAATTGAGATATTCTCCTATTCTTTGTTTCTGTGAAGTCAGCTGGAAAAGGAAGAAAAGGAAAAGAGGATATCATATATAACAACTTACAATGGCTTCTGTTACACTGGCAACAGAGGCACTCCTCAGACTGTCTGGCACCTTCCTAAAATGGTTACAAAATCATCTGAATGGCACCTTTAACATAAAAGGACTATACTATGTGAACACATATAGACCTATGTTTAGAGAAAATACTGTCTGGAAAATGTTTTGAGAGTCTTGGGAAAGTTGGCCTCATGATTTACGCACTCATTTTGACCAGAATTTCTGGAACTGAAACTATATTTTCACTTTCTTTTCAGAGTCTGTTTCACAGTCCAAACATTGATTAAAAACAGAGGAAAATAAGTAATTCCTCTGCATGTGACTGATGACTTTCTGACATTAAGATTTGTGATACACAGTATTATCCCTTTCTCTTGAACCAATATTGGTAAAACAAAATACAATATTCGTTAAAATCCCACTGACATGTCTTGATACAGTCCCTTTTTTTGTTTGTTTTAAATAATAGCTTAAAGAAATTAAAAGGTAGTAGGTAAGAAGTACATTAAAGTATTGGAAATACTGATGTATATGAGTAGAATGTGTAGGTGCTTGCAAGGTACCCTGCATCAAATTTTGTTGGCAATAGGCACCTAGCAGTCTGATATTTTCCAGGAAATTGAAAAAACTTTTATTTTCTTATACAACGGAATTCTCTTTTTGTTTTGTCTTTTTTCTTTTTTTCCTTTTAGAGACAGAAGAGAAGTTGGTTATGTTACCATGATGTTAAGGAAAAAAAGGAGAACTGAGTGAGCAACATGTACATCTTTTGTGCATTTTCCCACAAGGAAAGAAGCATTAGGCCTTGAGCATATTTATAGCTAAAGAATGCAAAACATGTAATACAGAGGGAGAACAATTATCATGTTAATGATATTAGAGTAGAAAATTTATCATGTGTCTGTGAGTGCTGGAACTTTAGGAGTGACAAAAGTCAAGTTATCTGGCTGAGACTAGCCAGAATTACATCAACAGTGAATATGATCCTCTCCATTTAGGTGCGTCAAGGTCGAGAGAAGTATTGTTATCACACAATAGACACAACCATGTTGTACCTTCTTTGTCTGTGCAATTTACAGTTGACATTTCCTCTGTATTTAATTCTATTACAATCCTTGGATACAAATTCTAATATTTGAGATCCTGCTCCCCCAAGGATAATACTAAATATTCTCAAGTGAATTCATATAGAGCAATGGAAATTCAGGCTGAAATATAGCAGAACAAGCAAGAGAAAATCCTGGACAAGAGCAAATATTTTTTTTTCTAACAGCTCAGAAAATGTTTTGCTGTTATAAGCTTTTACTAATATTACAGGATGTCAAGAAATGGGATTATCTTGATTTAAAATCTTTAGCTTGTTTCATTTGTGACAGCTATGTAGGGGTTGCCAAACACTTGTTTTAGCTTTGGGCAATAATGTGGTGTAATGTCGTGTTAATTACTGGATAGAAATAAAATACTCGGTGTAGAATGAACTGTCTATAACCCTAAGAGGAGGAGGAAAAAGAAAAAAAGTGCAGAAAAGCAAGGGTGATGGATAATACCAGAGACCTCAAAATGTAAACACAAATCACAATAGTCAGTTACTGATCAATAAGGAAGCAGAGCTCTGGAAGTAATAGCCCTAAATGGACCCAAGAGTGAGGGAGAAGTCCCACATATGTCTCTCAGCAAAGGTTTCAGGATGTTAAGAACTGGTGTAACTACCTCCCTACCCCTTCTTGAAGCTGTGGACTATGAGATTGAGAGTGACATTTAAAGGGTGACTGGAGGAAAGGGTTAGATACTAGAAAATTTGTGCATAGAAATCAACTGTATTTCATTAACTGTAAGTGTCAGTATAATTGGACTAATAACAACTGGTACACAATTTGGTTAAATTATTCAGGCTTCATTAGACTAACTATAAATTTTTGGGTAGAGTATGTTCCCTTTTTTCAGCACAAAATTTTTAAAATTTCTAAACTCTGATACGCAATAACCATCATAATGTGAATCATATCAGAGGATACAGAGGAAGGCAGAGATAATTCAGTGCACAAGAGGTCTTTATTTTGGATAGCAATGACGACAGCAAGAATGACTATTTTGAAATACTTCCACCTAGTATTTCCATCTGGTCCTCCTACTCCTTTCTCACTTAACATAGTGCTTTTCTTTTTAAGGGCTCTTCACCCATTTTCCTAGTTTTAGTTTAAACAAAATTTCATCGGCAATTCTGTTGATTATTTCATATAATGTCAGAAGCACCCACAGTGCTGAAGCTTATTGTAGTTAGTACTTTGTTGAAATTGCATGCTTTTTCATCTGTGCAACTATATTTTACAATTTTGACTTTAGAGAAAGCACAAAAGCTAAAAAGATATAAAAACAGCCACACATTTTTAGATATATATTTCCTTTGAGGCAAATGGGATTTGGAGGAGTAAGAGGTATATGAACTCTGACTGTACCTCCACAGGGGATCCATATCAAATTTTGAACTCAAGTTCCACTCCCAATGGACTTATCAAGACAGAAAGCCAAGCAGAAATATCAAGGTGGCTTGAGAATGAAGAGAGTGTTTTCAACAATGAAAGTTCTTATTTTAAGAAACAATGTTGACAGCAAAAACATCTGCCAGTTTGCCAGTGTTGATGGTTATTGCTGCTGCCTTTTATAGCTACGAGTTGGTTGTTTCTCACTCAGATCTCACACAGTGAAAATAATATCACTTATTTTTATGTACTGTGCACTGCAACTACAGAGGGAAAATGGAAATAAACTCATGTTCCTTAAAACTCTTTGCCACTATGAGACATACAGAAAAGCTAGATTATGGTTATTTGGGTAATTTGCAAGTATTACTATTATCAGTTTGATCAGTATTCGTGTAATACTTTCTCATGCTTCAGCATTCTCAGCTTCATCCCTTGTCAGTTATTTTTGGCTGGAAGCTTTCAGAGGAGGGGCTATCTTTATATAATTTATTTTCACCAGAAAATGAAGGTACCATTTTCAATTCAAGTAAATAATAATGCATCCCCCACCACTGAAATAGCTACTACCCATCCAAGCAGACTGCAAACCAGCCACAGTATACCTCAGCTATATACTAATCTATAACCAGGTAGCCTGAAGAATTCTTAGTATTTTCTGCTTATAATAATACCAGATCTATGCCAGGTGACCTCGTGGCTGCCTGGTGTCACATGTGAGAAGACACATCCTGAAGTTGTTTGTCCTGTTTTCTAGCTTAAAGAGGCTCTTATACAGAACTGCTAGATTCTGCTGTGCCCACAAACATTAATACATTAAAAATGTTGTTGGAGTCACAACAAAAGCAACCCTGTAAACATACTGACAGAGAAGCATATCTACTAACCTGGGATCCCCAACACATGCCTGACAGGCTCAGATGAGGTGTAGTTTGATAACTTTGATAGGCATAGAATGTGGAGACTGTGATAAGGAGCTGTCCTAGGAACAGAACATCAGCATCTCTTCTGGGAACTCATGTCCTACTCCTACTTATGTATATAAAGCAGGAGATAAGGAAAGGAACCTGATATCTGCCCCAGACAAGATCCTCTGCACAAGCTTCTTTTCAGGAGCTTCTCTGTGTGAGATCTCCCAGATAGACCAGGAACGTGCCAGCCAGGGACACCTGGCTTGCTCAGGGCTGCATCATGCAGATCATCTGTGAAGAGAGACTATTCCATCATCAATCAGCCCCACTCCTTGGAGCAGTTTTGGTGAATGTCGTATAGTTAATAACTCATAAAATATATTTATAGCCACATATTTAGATAAATTATCATAAATATATGCATGCTTCGCTAGTGGAATTTCAGTAGTAATGTGTAATGTGTGGTTGCTTTACTCATGGTAGTTTCGGAGTAACTTGTAGTGTATATTTGTTTTATAGTAGGAATAGTAGTAATATGTAATGAAGAAATTATTTTAAACCAAACCTCAGTGTCCTTGTCTGTTGTTTAATCTTATAAATCCACAGCTGCAACCTTTACACATTCACAGGTCCGGTAACCCTCCTAGGTCATGGCTATGACAGTATACATATGTCCTGCATTCCTGCTCCCTCATCTCATAGGTAATTCACTGCCCCCTATGGTTCACAACAACCATGTCCCCAGTGGTTGGTGAGAATGAGGATGGTCATCTCTTGTCCTTCTTTTGTAGATGCCCTTTATGATAGTATTAGTGGAAGATACCACAGAATCCAAAAGGATTCCTCACATAAACTCAACTGAATATTTGCAGAACTAAGGCTGAAATAATTACCTAATCTGAGTTTTCCTTAGCTTTACATACTGTTTTTGTTCTTCCAGAGAGATGTCCTTCACATCAATAGTTTTCTTTCTAGCAGTCAAAACTCAAATGTGTTATATGTTTTAAAGAATTTAGCCTGCACATTCTCTTTAATTTCCCCAATTGTGTTTCAAGGCTAAAAAACACTCAAAGCGATCTTTTTGGCCAAAATTATTTTTGTAATCAACAACTTCTTAACATAGGTGCTGTGAAAAATTAATCAAGATTTTACCCTTCGAGTTTGTTTACTAGCATATAAAAATAAAACAAATAAGCACTGTGGATGAAGACTTTTATCAAGGTATCTAAAAAGCTGTAAATTTTGAAAGTGAGAGGCTATCTCCCAAAACCCAAATTTTTACATCTGATTATCTTTTTTTTTTCAGTTGTAAAGTTGTAATACATATAAATTGCATTGTGCAACCTCAAAATCTTCTATTTCACTTCCATAAAAACAAAATATTATTCCCTAAGTATGTTTTTCAGATGAAGGTGAGTAGTGAGGACATCTCAATTTTTTAGAGGCACTTAATTTTCAATGTAAAGAAGAATCTTGGAAAGTAACTGAACAATCCCTCAAAATGCATCTTATCCAGCTCTGCATGCAATCATTTTTTCTGTCACAATTTTACTATTGTCAGTGTCAGAGCTTTAATTGCAGGCAAGACCCAGTTACCAATGATAGTTTATTTTGCAATAGCTATGTCGCTACACATCTATTAATGTATTATACTGTCAAATAAGTACATCATGTCACAAACCCATTTTCAAACTGCAGACAAATTGCTATCTTTTGGACAGCATCACAAGCTCTGTGGCCTGCAGAGAATGCAGCTGTAGAAACAGCAGAATATATGGACACATTACAGTCTTCTCTGTTTTTTGTTGGTTTTTTTTTGCTTATGTTTTTTTGACTCTGTGAGCCCTGATGACATTGTGTCTGAAGTTAAGACAGTGACTGTGAATGCCGGCACTGACGTTTAACCCATGCTTTGATTCTGACTGTTACACATGGCATATAAAATGAACATACAATATGAGCTCTTTCAAGCTTTTCAAAGGATTGTAGAAAGCCAAAAAATGATTGCTGAAGAGATTCCAAATATGCACAGCAAAAGTAAATGAAAACAGAGCTGAGATGAAAATGATTGACAATTTATGCCATTGAGGAAAATAACATTGAAATAATGTTAAGACATCTCAGAAGAAAAAAAGAAACACAGCTAGAACAAAGTTTGATATGGTTGTCTGAACTCTTGCAAGGTTAGAAATCATAAAAAAGAATGCCATACATGGAACACATGCCCAGTGTTCTCTGATTCTTTTTATCCTCAGTTAAGAACAGAATGCTGGGCACCATATGAGTTCTTTTTGAAAATTTCCATACTGAGGAAGACTTCCTTCTCAATAGAAAGTTCACAATGTACTGCTGTTGTCCTTCATTTTGAAAATGGTTTCAATGTCTTGGAGTTGTCCCTTATTTTCAAAATAGTTGTAAGTACATTAGCAGCTGCTGTTATATGTACCTACACTAATATCACATTTGCATTGTAGAAATACTCTAGCTAATTCTTTTCTAGATAATTTGGATGCAAGATGCCATCTGGAATCACAATAGACTGATGACATTCAGGAGATATGACGAATGTTTGCAGCTTTGAGTCGAGTCTTTTTTACACTTTTCTTGGTAATATCAGTGATGAGAGGAGCTATTCGATACTTATTAATACAAAAAAATGGAGTTCCATGTTTGGCTTTTCCTCTTGTGAGAGCATTA
This sequence comes from Penelope pileata, assembly GCA_013396635.1. NCBI lineage: Eukaryota > Metazoa > Chordata > Aves > Galliformes > Cracidae > Penelope > Penelope pileata. The sequence continues at coordinate 47,597 of WBMW01001275.1, read as the reverse complement.
ATAAAAAATTTTTCTCCTCTGAACTGCCCTCTATATTTCTGAAATTTACAGAAACTTAACATCTTTGAGGCTATTTGTCTCCTGTGAAATTTGGTTAAAATTAGCAGATTGGTTTCCAAATTATGATATGGAATGAACAGAATGAAAAACACATGAGAAGATGAAGAGATCTTTTTCACCTTGCCAGAACTCCTCAGAGGCTGAGGAACACAGCTAGTTAAAAACATTAATAACCACAAAGTTTTGAAGATGAAGGCTGCATGGCAGGTGTATATGTTATAGAGTTGAGACAGAAGTAGCAACCCCCGTTTCACAGAGGTCTTCAAGATTCCAGAAATCAGATTTCATGTCAAATTTGAACAAAACTTCTAAAAGATTCTGGAAAGGCAAATTTATCGAGAACTATTTAAACTTCAGGTAAACGAAAGGAAACAAATAGAAATGAAAACAAAGAAACAAAACCACCTTTCACATGCTTGACTTATGATTTCGGAGTCTACTACAATAATGAAAATAAAAAAACTTCACAGGACATTTCCAAAAAAACCCTTTAAACTCTTTAATTCTGACCTTTTCACAGCAGGAAAATTAACTGCTTTTTGTCAAATTTGGCAAAATTTTACAGAATTTTTCACCCTTTGTGAAATGTTCCATTGGAGTAACTACAAGCTGGTGTAATAATATGAACTTTTCCTATAAAACTACAAGAGAATTTACCCTTACAATGTGAGATAACCAAACTTAACAATTTTAACTCAAAATTTTCTTCCTAGATTTAGGAAATTTTCCACATTGAAGACAGACCCTGATATTTTACCGTTGCTGTCACTAGAGACAATTGAAGGCACTATAGCATGATAACACCAATATCAAACTATTTTTAAGCTCACCTAAGTAGCTAGGTACTGAAGAAGATTACCGGTTGAAGATAAATGGTCATGCCCTAAGAGAAAAAAGAGCTAATCTCACTTTCTCTCTTAAACACTTAAGCAAGATTAAAGCTGAAAAGGAATGAACAATATGGAAGGGCTTTGCTTATTAAGTCACATCTGAGCGCACATAGTACACAAGAAGTGATTCATAAGATGACTTTTTTGTTGCAAAATTGTATTTTAGAATGGAATTACAAATCTATCTACAAAGAAGCATATCATCGTACACTTTATTTTACGTACTAGCATGTTCTCTATAGGCTTGTAGCAAAATCCTTGGAGTGTCATCGTATTACTTTGGAACCAGTAACGGAACGATCATGTTGTCTCTATGGATTTGCTGTGAAAGTGTTTTGCTATTGCAACTTCATATTGTAATGGTTTCATAATGGAATCCCCTTAGAGTGATACTGAGATCATCTTGCTATCATTATCTCACATTGTAAATGGCATCATAATGGGGCCTCCGTTAAAGATTTGCATTAAAATCTTATTGAAATTGTTGCTGTGTTATTGTCCTACCAAACTGACTGGGGGTACAGTTTGAAAAACTACTGGTAACAAGTTACTTTTCAAAATGATCCTTAGTATTTCTAATACAATATATTTTTTTTATTGCTTTTATTATTTCCATTATCACTATAATTTGTTGGGTTCTCTAGTGTGCTTTAAACACTATGTTTCTTAAAATAATTGTGTGTAATTTTTAAGTGTTTAAACTGAAAGACACTTATTTTAAGAAAAATCAATAGTAGTATTTAAGAAGTATAAAAGGGGCTTATAAGAGTACTGTTAGAAAAGCAAAACTGAATAATTCTTTCTTCTCATTCTTGCCACTGAAATGTGTGACAATTCAAATCCAATTCTGTTGAAAGAGACAAAACAAATCAAACAACAAAAACTAACAGTCCAATAAGGACAATCTCCTTAATCTCAAATGCCAAGTTTTGGTTTTTTATTACAGTAGTTGTAATCATACTGTTATGCTCAGGAGATACACCTTCTGAAAATAATGCTGCAGCCTTTTTTTTACTTATTTCTGTAACCAACTCAATAGCAGAGGAGAGAAAGAATTCTAATTATGCATTAAGCTACCTGAGATAGAGCTATGGAGAGAAAGAATCTTAATTGCTCTTAAGACACAGCTACCACCCCTTAAATATAGATTTACTTATGATTGAAATGAAACAATTACTAAAACCTTCACATAGAGTGTAAAGATAGATACTCCAACAGTTTCAGGACAGGGAACAATGGGTGCAGAACTGGGGACATGGTTTTATTTGTTTTCTGTGTTCAAGTACATTCAAAGCTGTGCCACTGCCACAATGTTTTTTTCAGGGTCAGGGCATTCTCACAACTTTGTCATAGGCTCCACATGTTTGACAAACATCGTGCAGCTCTACTGTACATATAAGAGGCCTAATAGAGGCATCCTTTTGGTATATTTTTCAAGATGGGCATTCATGGTTAATATTAATCAGAAATGAGGAATGTCTCAGAGGATCCAGCATTAGACTTGCTTGTGAGGATTAGTAGTGGCAAATTATCCTAGGGATAAATAATGCATTTAAATTACTCTGGGTCTGAGTGATGGCAGGGAAACACCAGTTCTGTATTTCACTGTCTTGAAATACTTAGAATAACCTTCTGACTACTAGAGGAAAAAGTTGGAAGATACAGGAAAAAAAGAGAGGTGTTAGTAAGAAAGGCCACTAACACTATAATGTCAAGTTTTGGTAATATTTTATTTAAGGTAGAAATTAATTAATGTTGAATTACAATAGAACTCCTAAGGAATTACATATTACAAACCCTTGAATACCGAGAGAATTCACCATGATTGATGGTATTACTGTAAATAACAAATAAAATACCAGAGGAAGGAAGAAGTTTTTGTTACCGGCTACATAGCTTTATTTTATTTCTTTCACTCCTTCAGGGCCTTATTTATAAAAATACACACAGCTATCAGACACAAAACTGTGGCTATTTGTATATACACGTATGTATTTCTCTGTGAGCATAAATGCATACATGTATGAATATGAAGATGTCTAATTTTTATTTATATTTATTTTTCACATCTTTCTAAATGACAACTGTCTCCAAAAGGAGCACATATTATTGCTATACATACACTTGCTCATCCTATCAGACAGTCCAAAAGTAATTCTAGCAAAAGCAAATGTTGTTAGTACGTTTAGTGCTGTATTAGAAAAGTGAACAGGGCCTACTAGTAGTGTGAAATGATTAAGTATGTTAGAATGAGACAGAATCTAAAACTTTTTGTCACATAGCTAGATCTTACAGCTTGGGAAGAAATGCCTGGAAACTGCACCTCAACAACATGGAGATTTGAAGGAAGAAGATAAGCTTGATATTTGAATCTGCACAGCTTTAAGCTCTTTGCAAACCCTGTCAATCTAGAAATATCAGTTTCCATTCTGCTTTCAACAATATAGTGAGAAATGTTCTTTGGAAAAAAAAAAACACGACAACCTGTTCAACTTAATGACTGAAGGTACATATGTAGTCTGGCATTTTCTCAGAGTCACTTTCTGAAATGTAACTTTCTAGACAGTATTTTTCAATTTTTACCAAAAAAAAACCCAGAAAATTTATGATTTTATTTCCTAACAACCACCCAATATTTCATTTCATTTCATCTTCTTGTGTTCTTACTTTGTTATATCTTAGGCTCTGTGGAACCTAATCAGTGGGTTAATCAAATCAAATTTATAACTTGCAATTTGTTGTTGCATCTGAGTCTTAACCCGAATTAAAATAAAAATAATATAATATTTTCATACTTATTAGCAGGCTATCAGTTATGTTTTTTTGCTTCTGTATTCATTTTTTCTTTGTGTTAATTACAGTATAATTACAGTACACTGTGTTCAACAGATACCTTTCAAGAAAGAGACCCGGTTGTGTGATATTTGGGCACAATGCAAGGAGTCAAAATAATGAGGGTGCAAGCTGAGGCTCTCTTGAGGTATTTGGCTCATCAGCTAATAAAGAGGTAAAAGAGATTGAAAAGCTCACGTTACCTTTGTAGGCTAATTAACATTTAGCAAAATTTTATCCCCAAAGGCAGATACAGCAATGATTAATTATCATATTTTGATTAATTCAATGATATGATGTATTTTCTCATTATAGGTAGTAACATTCAGCCAATCTTCAGAGTTAGCCCCAGGCTAAGGTCAGGAATCTGTTACCTCAAAATGGATAATACTTGTAACCTCTATTTGGGCTAACACATTCATATTACCATCCTTCATTATTGGCTTAAGATCTCTTCTGCAAGAAACCATTAATGTCTCTTTAGATTTTAATTTTAAATCATTTGAACTTCCCTTGCAGTGTATATGGATTTTCCATTGAGCATTGACAAAATTACAAGAGGATTATAGTGTGGGGTATTTTTGTTTATTTTAAGACATGGCCCTATGTTTTTTGCAATGTTTGTGATTATTTGGACACTCTCTTAACTATTGGAGTTGAAAAATCCACTGTTAGTAAAGATCTTTGATCTTTTGATTCTTCTTGCTTTAGAGCCCCAGGCTGGTCACAACTGCCATTATCTCATCAACGATATTATTTTCAATATTTTAACTGGTAGGACTAGCAGTGGATTTTCTCAGCCTGTTGAAAGATTTTAATTCATCTGAACATAGTGGCAGCTGCTACTACTGCCTCCAGCTACAATTACTTCAGCCCTAAGAAAGTCTTTTTTTTTTCATATTAAATATGTAGCATAAGCATCAAGTTATCTTCAGCTTGTAACAAGTTTTTGTGTATTTCTTTCCTGTTTTATTACGGTGTAGTATAATTCTCAATACAAGGCAATTTAAGCAAGCAGTACTATGAATGCTGTCTAGCCAAATCATGAACTCCCATCAAGAAAATATGAATATCTAATTAAGAGCCAAAGGTCAAAGTTTTCCATAATGATGTAGCCTGATGAAATGCGTTCCAGATTCCAACAGGAATCTGAATGGTTAGTCTTGCATTAATATCCATTACAGAAAAGCACTTCCATGAAGATATTTCTTTATAACCCTAGAGTCAGGAAGACTTCTTTCTGTTTTCTTGGGTTTTACTAAGTAAAATCTTTTTAAAAAGTTAGCTCACTTCTCCACTCCTCAAATGCTGTGATTAGAGATCTTTGGCACTCTTGAAATTAATGAAATGTCAACATCATTATACAATAGGAATGACTAAATGGATTCATCAAAGCTGTTTATAAATTATATAACATTTTAAAATTGTGTAATTTGGAAACTGGAACAGAGTATTTTTAAGGCTTTTTAAATTATAGATTATTCCTCAGAGTGAGCTATTTTGGATATTGTATCTAATAAAAGCTTTCAAAACAAATTCTAAAAGAGGCAGTTTTAAATTGATACTTTAAAATTGAAAGATTCATGCCAGTGAGATAACATAATGATTTAGTAAACAGAACAAAAGACTGTGACCATATCCAATGTGAAATCTTTTCCAGATCTACCACCCTTCATTAATTGTAATGAACAGAATCATTTGAAGCTGTGATGTAGACCACTAAGTGATTTTTTAGAGCTCATCCAGATCAGTATAGCAGTGAGTATTTTATATTATCCTACGCTTAAAAGCATGTGCCTAAAATCATGATGTTGATATTCAAAGAGAAGTTATGTAGGTATGCATTTGATAACCTTGTTGGACTAAGGCTGACAGAATGGGCTAGACAAAGATGTTCCAAAATATGAGTAAATAAGGTGGTACTAGGCCATAAAAGGTTTTGAAAATGAGATCAAGTAGTTATATTTCACACTTAAAATACTTATATATCTTCACTGGAACTGACATTTTTTAGAGAGGAAAAATATAATTCAGCTAGTTAACATATTAAACAGAAAATTCAGACAGCAAAACATTAAAAATGTGGTCACAGTGCAACATTAGAACTATATAAAATGCTCCAGATTACTCTTTCCCTCCTAATCAAGTAGTTGCATTCAAGGAAAACAAGAACCTAACCCTGAATTCTGAAGAGATGTTCTATATAGTAGGAAAGCAGAACATTAACTCTAGAGGCAAAAAAAAAAAAAAAAAAAAAAAANNNNAAAAAAAAAAAAGGACAAAAATAAAAAAAAGGGTACATCTGGTAGGTTAGTTACATTTCTAGTTATATTAATAACAATAATGCAAAATTTACTTATTCTTCTGGCTGATGTCTCTTTTGATTTAGCATGTATTTTTATACATTTTTATGTATTTAAATGTCGTTTATTTAAATGACTGACCTGTAAAATTTCTATCCATATAGACTGCATTTGAAATGGATATTTTTAGCATATGAAGGAATGGGAAAGAAATATCTTGGAATCTATTTGTGCCAAAACTGTAGTTCTCTAACAATATACATCTTAGTTTTACTGCAGAGCTTGCCAAGGTTGTCTCTGTCATTGGCTGCATCACTAATATAGTGTTTACTAATATCTCTATAGAGGAACAGTATTTCCATAGCAACAAATGAACAATACTAGAGATATTAATCGTTTCTACATTAGCTGTGTACAATTTGCTGTAAACCAACATTTTTTTGATAATTGCAAGACTGGAGTGATTGTACATTATGAGATGATTAGCATAAGCACTTAAGAAGATGAAGAATGCCTGTTGAAAAGGAGAGAAAACTGGAGAAAAAGTGGTACTATATTGCAAATATTACCATAAGAATCAGCAGGAAATACTACTTTAACATTAGTCACTTCTTTCAGTATTAGCCATCTGCTATGGAATCATCCATGGAAGATCTTTCATAACTTTAGCAACAGGAAGAGATGCATCGCATTCAGGAATCTCCTTGTTTCTCTCTGCAAATATCTCTTTCAGCTGAAAAAAATTATCATTTTTCATCTTGGTGAAATCTTCCTGCTGTTAGGGCACCTAGAGGCACCAGGTCATCAGCTATACAGTGAGTGTCCAGGGCTTTAACACATGGTATCCTACAATAATTTTAAGCGATCTTAATTTATTTTTGTAAACAATTCATAGTGATGAAACTACTAGTTTTCTTAATATAGTAAAAATCATACTACTAAGGATGTATTTTTGTCATGCATTTCTTGTTATATTCAATTAGAAATACTTCATTAATTGTGCTTGATATTACAACCTTAACTAAATATGGTAGATTTTGCTATGGTGTGATAATGGTAGAAAAACATAAGTGTAGAAGCTTTATTTTTTTTTTAATTTATACACTTCTATATACTAACTATATAGGAAGAG
>WBMW01001275.1:26826-40283 GCA_013396635.1 Penelope pileata | reverse complement strand
AAGGGAAACAGGAGTGAAACAGAGAAAGTGAGGGATGGAACAGGAAGAAGGAAAGGGAAGGTTGTGTGAAAGGAAGGAGAGAAAGAGAGAAAGAAATGGAGAAAGGGAGGAAAGAAAGTGAATGGAAGAAAGAAAGAAGGAAAGAAAGAAAGACAAAGAAAGAAAGAGAAAAAGAAAAAGAATGAAAGAAAGAAAGTGAAAGAAAGAAAAAAGAAAGGAAAAAAAAGAGAGGGAGAAAAGAAGAGAGGAAGGAGGGGAGAAAGCAGATAGTGAACATTCAGCGCTTACAACCTTGTCAAATTGACAGTGACATAGCAAAGGCCCTCTGGGTATATAGTCTTAGGTGTGGATTCTGCAGGTTTGTAAAACAACTCTCATTTCCTATATATATTGGTATAAAATCATACTGACTCTGCCATGATCAAGAATGTGCCTTTACATTACCATAATTCAACAGGAACTAGAATCTGGAGCATATTTTATTTTTATTCTGAGCAGCATTGTTTAATAAAAATAGAATAACAGGCTACAATGTAGCAGAACAGAATGTTGTTCAAAAGCAGCTGCTAAGTAATCAGAGCCTCATTGTCTGAATTGTCTGAATAATGTTGAATAAGCTTGAAGACTTCATATGTATGTAGAAAACAAGTGTAAAACGTACAATGTATAATAGTTTTGCAACAAATATTCTGCCTGTTTGATGGGGTTTGTTTGTTTGTTTGTTTTGTTGGGTTTTTTCTGTGTTTTTTAAGTTCATTGAAACCCAACCCAAGATTGATTTAATGATGTCAACATAATAAGGAAACCAGTTTAAGGGTACAGGAATTTACAGAATCACAGACTGTTTGATGAGTGGGAAAGGACCTCTGGAGGTCATCTGATACAACCTCCATCTCCAGCAGGGACACTCACAACACTATCCAGGTCCATGTCCAGACGACTTCCAAAAATCTCCAAGAGACTCTACAACACCTCCCTAGGGATCTTCCTGAGGATCTTCCTGTGTTCCAGCTTGTGCCTATTGTGTCTTCTGGTGCTGGGCACTGTTGAAAACAACTTGGCTCTGTCCACTTTGCACCCTCTCTTCACCTATTTATAGACATTGCTAAGATTCCTCCTGAGCTTACTCTTCTCCAGGCTAAACAGTCCCATACTTCCATGATTGCAATGAATCCTGACAATGACCAGAATAAGTCTTATACAACAAAGTTAAAGCAGATATTCTAAGTGCAAATTAACTCTACTTAAACCTTTTCCTCAACAAATCACACTTTTTTTTTGCTTCTATCCTTATAATCTCTTGCTTTCTGCTGAAAAGTTAGTATCACATCATAGAACAGCCAGTTTGCTTTGCTATAGAGAGACTTGCATTTGATGTTTCACAGCACAAAAAATAAAAAGCATTTTAATATCAATGCTTAAGACTTAATAGAATGTGTCTGCTTCACAGACAGGATAAGTTTTTTATTGACAGATATTTACTGAAAACTGTAATTTTACCAGACTGAATAAACTTCATGTAAGTTTTTACTTTCTTGACTTTTGCCATGTGCCACTAAATGTCACTGTCATGAATACATACAATTATTCAAAGCTGTTGTATCAGAAAACCACAAATTCATTTAACTTCTTTTCAGAAGGTTCACAGAATAAAATTACTGTATTCTATTATAACTTTCTACTTTTAAGAGTTTGAACAAAATCAATTGTATATTTCTAATAGTGTCTATTAATTTTGATGACAAAATTCTACTTCTTTAGTATGTATTTTAGAAATCTTTTATCCATTTCTTCATAGTGCACTATTGCTAATAACAAAATCATATTGTTTTGTAATATTATATCATAAATTGAAGTCACAGTTTTTTCTTTCACTCAAAAGCATTTCATGAATTCCTTGGGGTTTTAGCAATTCCCAAAGCTAAGCTATATTATGCTTGTGATGCCTTCATACCTGGTGCCACTAAAAGACAACACTGATGCCTTACATTAAATTAAATTCTTATTTATTCTTTTTAAAATTTTTTAAGTGTACTTGTCTCTTAATAGTCTGTGTGATAAACATGCATGAACAAACAGTTATGAAAAAATTCAGTAAGAGTTTTGATAGCATTTCACAGAAAATTATGCACTGCGGCATTGATTTTCTTTTCGCACCACTCCACACTAAGTGAAATTTTAACTAGCTGGTATTGTGTTTTCCTGTAACTGTTGTTGTTATCAGCTGGAGATGTTTCCATGGTGTTCAGAATCTAACCTCTTCTCCACAGAATGTGGAACTCCCTGGTATCACCTCATCAAAGACTTGTTCGTCTATCTTTTTATATATTCTTCTAAGCTACTTATCTGTACCAACACATTTTTAAACTAAGACAGTCTTTCAGTATTCAATATCAAATCCCAATATCATTGGGAGAAGCACCCTTACACTTGTGGGATTTAATGTTTTAAAATTTATCAAAATCTATCTTGTTCTTGTTTATACCAATTCTGAGAACTCATTGCTTCTTTCTTTTTCATCTCCTTACTCTGCATCCAGATATATTCCTCTCTAAATAAGGGCATAGATTGTTGTCTTAATTTGAATCTCCCATCTCCCTACACAAACCTTCCAGTCCTAAACTTTAATTCACATGCAGTTTATCACTCTGCCAACTCAAAGAAGTTATTCATGGGATTCAAATCCTTAGATATTATCTCAAAAGGCCTTGATAGATAACTTATACTGTTCAGAAGAGTCAATCAAATTTCAAAAACTCTCTATTTCTTCTTATTTCAGATTGTTTCCCTATTCAATATTGAAATATTTAGTTTCTGTTATGATTTAGAATAGGAAAGCTTCCTTTATGGTCCATAGCTTTCCTTAGTTTATTTTTCCAAGCACTTACTGCCTAAATTTACTAAAAAATTCAGAAATGTTTTTCTCTTTCTTTCACCATCACTTTAGAATCACAATATCTAAATGAGCACGAACAGGCATCAAACAGCTGTAGGCACACATGAAGTCTGTATTCCACATGCATTTGCATGGCTTTCCAAAGAACAGCATATTTTACTCAAAATTAGTGGAAACATTTAGAAGGACTCTGGAAAAGTAGGCATGATACCACTGAAGCTGCTAGGCAAGAAGGGACTTAAGCGTGCTAGTACTGCTTCTGGAGTTGAATCATCTAGAAAATGGTTATTGTCTACTAGAAAAAATTTGTGTCATTACAGAACTTTGTATTCACAAATATTGTGCATAATATTATATCATGTTCGTCTCTTGACTAATGTGATGACAAACGAAAAGCTAAAAGTTTTTTCTGTCCATTTCCTTTTCTCTCCACTGCTCCCTGTCTTGGTTGTCCATCTAAAAAGTTCTTACATGTCAATCTGTAGTCTCAATGGATACATTTTCAGCTTACATCAAAATATATTCACCTCACAGCAAAATAAGCATCATTACTGGCAATATATCTGGCATTTTACTTGTGCAACTCTGTGAAAACGCAAATAGGATCTAAGATCAATCATTGCTTTGTTAATGCACAGATGAATTTTAATTTCCCATATATTCAAGGTCTAATAAAAGTCCTCTTGAGCTGACAATGTTTCATTATGTGTTTTTTCACTCTTCTGAATCTAAATATTTTTATTATTACCCTTTAGAGAAACTTCTGCTGGTTTTTATTGTCATTGTTGTTTCTATTTTATAGTGATACTGAATTTAAAAATAAAATAGATATCATTATTTATTCATAGGATTTGATTCACCCTGATTTTTTTTTTATTTCTGATGTTGACTGTTGTCGGTGAATAGTGTGGGAACCTAGAGGGCATTTATTTGACCATGAAATGCCATAAATAATAAACTGATGTTATCTTGTCTTCAGTTAGGGCTTTTTCGTCTTCAAAACATAAACAAACAAACAAAAAAAAAACATTAAAGTGAAAAGAATGAAATTAATGTTTCAGTTCTACAACCTCCATGTGAACTTTATGTCTTGCTATGGCACCCATAGTGTGCAAAGAGTAAATCTCGATAGAAGCATTTGGATAATATCTCTACAAAGGTAAAAAATAAAAACAGCAAAAAAGATATTTGAAATCCAGACTTAACATTTCTTTAAAAAGTCATTTTTAATTTTTTTAGTGGTGTGTGTAAAGGAAGTTTTTGTAATGAATGCAGAGAGTTAATAAATATATCACAGAATCACAGAATCACAGAATCACAGAATCACAGAATTGTGGGGGTTGGAAGGGACATTGAAAGATCATCAAGCCCAACCCCCCTGCCAAAGCAAGTTCTCTAGTGCAGGTCCCTAGTGCATTGAAAATAATAATATGTCAGAATAAATAACAGCTCTGTATTAAACTTTATTGTTTAAGAAAAGATGAAGCTGGTTTCTGTCAGAATCCATTATAAATAAATTCTAAATTTCAATCAGATTTTTCTTATTCAAATGGATAGAGAAACAGTACATGTAAGATCTCGAAAATAACTCTTGGTCTCTGGTCAAGGAATAAATTGTTCAGCAATACAACCACACAGTAATATATGTAAACAGAAGAGTTGTATCAATAACTGGTGGATTTAAGGACGAAGAAAAACACAGAGAATTTTAACTCATGTCTCAAATCCGAATAGATTTGAACTATATACCTTATATCCGTTGCAGGAGAAAACTTTTCGCATAGTTTAAACAAAAGCTTTTTTTTAATTATTAATTATTAATATACTTAACAAGCAATCAGTAAATTACACATTTAGGATCAATACAGCACAGCAGACAAACCACAGTGCTAGACAGTTACAAAGCATGGATAGACACTTATGAATTTCTAAACTCTCTTCTTCAGGTAATCTCAAGAGGCAATAATCACATACACACACACCCGCATGAACTTGCACATGCCTACATTCACACACACCTCAGTGTGCCTCACACACACCCTTCTTTGTCAAGCAGTATGGGTTCCCTGAGTTCCAGATCCATGGGGGCTGTACCAGGCCCTGGACATCATGCCCTGCATTGCCCATCTATCAGCTGTATGTGTAGTGCTTGTCCTGTCCTGGCACACAGTAATGCCAGGACAAATGGCATTTGTCAAACAGTACAAATCACTTCTGAGTTGTGGCTTGTTCCGCTGATGCAGGCTTGTCATCTTTAACATGAGCACTTTTGGCCATGTGTCCTCTCCTGGGGTTTTGTGTATTTGACCCAGACATAATGTTTGTTCCAGTATTTACGTCTTAGCAGTGGGATGCATTAAAAAAAATATGGCCAGCAGGGCAAGGGAGGTGATCCTCCTCCTCTGCTACTGTGTAGAGGACTACTATGAACAGTTCTGGGCTCCTCAGTTCAAGACAGGGAACTTACAGAGAGTGCAGTGGAGGGCCACAAAAATGAATAGGGCCCTGGAGCATCTACCTTGTGAGGAAAGGCTGAGACCTGGGGCTGTTCAGCCTGGACAAGAGAAGACTGAGAGGCAACCTTATCAATGCTCATAAATATCCAGTGAGTGGGAGTCAAGTGGATGGAACCAGGCTCTTTTCAGTCTTGCCTAGTGACAGGACAAGGGGCAACGGGCACAAAGTGGAACACAGGAAGTTCCATTCAAACATAAGGAAAAAATTTCTTTAAGGATGACAGAACTCTGGAACAAGCTGTCTAGAGATGTTGTGGAGTCTCCATCACTGGAGATATTCAAAACTCACCTGGACAATTTCCTGTGTAACCTGCTCTAAGAAACCTGCTTTAGCAGGGGGATTGGACTAGATGATCTCCAGAGGTTCCTTCCAACCCCTACAATTTCTTGATTCTGTGATTCTATGTGATTTTTACCATGGTTTAGCCATGACAGCACCCCTGCAATGTCCTTTTGTATTTTAGAGTCATAGAATCATTTGTGTTGGAAGGGACCTTTAAAGATCATCTGGTCCAATTCCCCTGCTATGAACAAGGACACCTACATCTAGGTTAGGTTGCTCAGAGCTGCATCAAGCCTGACCTTGAGTGTCTCCAGGGATGGTGCATCCACCACCTCTCTGGGCAACTTGTTCCAGTGCTTCATGTCCCTTATTGTAAAAAACTTTTTCCTTATATCCAGACTAAGTGGGGATTTTAAGGGAATTGTATTAAGGGAATCTGTATAATATGAACAAACTACCTGCAATGATAGCCACCATCAGAGATCATAAATATTATTCAGTTACATCGGTAATATGTTATAAAATACAGGTCTTTCATGCTTAATTTTATCAATTAAATGTTGTGATAGAACTGTTAGAAAATATCATAATTCCCAAATTCTTCATTTGGACTATATGCCTAAGCGCAGCTGATACACAAATAACTCCTAGAAGAAAAAATCTATATACTGATGTAGTTCTGTTTGGAAACATGTATGTGCTAGTTCTACATGGGGGGCTTGTTAGTGGAGGGCACATATCAAAACATTTCACACTGTGATTTGACCCTATCTTCTCTCAATGTGACTCTGGCTTCAGATGAAGTTGCATTATTCATGGCCAGTTTCTGAAATGAGTCATGGATTTAACATGCCTGATGGCTTTCATCTAGCTGGAAGGTGAATTTACAGATGTGGACACCTGCAGGTAGACTCCACCTACAACTGCTCAAAAATGTTTCAGCGGAACACTGTTCAACTCTAAAGACATAGTTTTGTTGAAATTGAGTTGCTCTACAGGAACATTTCAATTTCAAATAATTTTTTCACAGGAAACTGTCAACATGAATCATTTCATTTTTCTTGTTTCATTTTGATAATGCCAAAAGATCTCATTTCAAAAGTACCACCATTTCACTTCATTTGACATATAGATTGTATGCTAATATTAATTTTAAAACAGTATGTTTATACACTAGTATATATGTACACATATTGCTACTTTTAGATATAACTGTATCTGAATTGTCAACACTATAGTATTTCAAAACTAAAAGTTAACATATTATCAACTAGAACCTAGTTTTGGTGATAAAAAGACAAATAAAGAAAGCATTTGTTCCAATTTGGAGTGGTAGGATTTTCTAAAGATTATAATATAATATTTCTGACCAGTGGTACCAGAGAAACTATCAAAGCAAGATAAATCTAAGATATTATGGCAAGGCGATTATATCTGCAAAATATATCCCAAAGATAGAACACATTGAGTTGGTTTGTGTCAATTTAAAATAATCTCCCCACATTTACCAGTCATTTTTAAGTCATGCGGAAAAACTCAATGATCATCAAATCTTTGCAGATTCAGAGAAAGGGTGAATCCATGGATGTCATGTTTGTTTACCTTTATCATTACCTTAGCTGATTAGGTTCAGATGTTAATATACATCAAATCATTCTTTTTCTTTTGAATGTCTGTGAAGTACACTCAAGAGACAGAATTAGAGTATGAAAGCTTTTATGCACAAAATGTCTGTGGTCACAACCACAGCAATACAAGCTCGTGCACACCAGCCATTCAGGGAATCTTATATTTGCCTGACTAGGATCAGGTAAGATATATTGTGTAATAAAATCTGTGAAGCATATTCAGGCTTTGTCTCCTCTCCATGTGCAAAGAAGAGTGGAAATGAGTGCTGGTTCTGTGTAATAAATATCTAACAATAGGTATCATAAACAATAGCCACCACATTTGAAGGATTTCACCCACTATCTGCTCAGAGATATTTTTGCCCTGATATACACCACAGCAGTTAAGATCATAATTAGGCTTTGTTGTAGTAAAGATTTTACAGCTAATTAAATCATTTGGAAACTGGCTGACTGATTGTTCAGGTAGCTGCTGGAGTGGTCTAATGTCTCAAAACAGACATTTGCACTCAAAGACAATGGAAGTGTCCAAGAAAGTTCACACCAGTCTGGGTGATATTTTTTTCAGAACTGACAATAAACTCTATATCCTCCTGATAAATTAAACTCTATGCCAATATTTCCAGAGACCATAACAAAACATTGTCTCTACTTGTCATTGCTTCTACACTATTGACTAATTCTTCAGGTACTGTGACAATATTCAGTCATTCACATTTCTAAATTTCTGCATTGTAATTGGAGCTACAAATCAAATATGTTCATTTTAAAGTTTGGTCAGTCACCTTTGCTTACATAATAACTCAAATTCATCTCCAAATAGCCGTGAGGCTAACTCATGGAACAGGTTAACCTCAGCAGCAAGTCATGTTTAATTTCTATCACTACCACTACAAAGATTGTTATGGAATCTATTAAATTAACAGATGTCTTTGACACTGTTTCATTCCTCATTATAATGAAAAAGCAAGCAGCTAACTGCAGAATTTTCATCAGCTAATGCCTTCTAGTAAATCCATTAGAAAGCCATTGGTATCTAATTGTATAATCACAGCAAAGGCCTAAGAGTGACATGGCTGTAATGGGATTAAAGTAGATTGTAGTGCACTGCCTACATTATCTGATCCAGTATGGAGATAGCAACAACCTTCCAGGTCATCTCAGTTGATTTAACCAAACTCTAAAGAAAAGAAGAAAAAAGTGCTTTGATTAAATAGGTGAAAGAGGAGACATTGGTTTGTTCACAGCCAAAAGAGAGAAAGTAGACAGTATGGCCGGAAAAATATTCCAGCAACTTGAAAGTAACCTGACATATCAATGAAGATCTATTGGCAAAATGGAAGTTGTTTGTATGTAAGAAGTGGTTGCACTCAGTTGGATGAAGTAGGAAAAATTCTAGGTGTGCTGAAGGAGTTATCAAACACGAACCCCTTGAATCCAAAGTAATTTGGTCTGTAGCTCCAAGGTGAGAAGCAGCTTTATTGCCAACAAACGCCATCTCCTAAAGTTATGCAAGTGGAACTTAAGGATACAGATTTGCAAGCAATCATTCAGCCATTGTGAACTATTAGGCTTCCTCACAGAGGTTGCACAAGAAAAATGGGAACTGCCACTTTCCTGAAACCAGCTTAGGCACTTTGGAGCATTAGTTTGAAAACTGTCATGCCAAGCATGGAAGAAAGCATCTCTTTTAACAAGATAAATGATTTCTACAGAGTTGCTAAATATTCTTAGAAAATCAGTTTGTCCCGTTCTTTCAGAAATTCCTTTTGGAATTTCTCTTTAGTTACTGTCATAAGGTAATTGTGGCATGGTCAACAAAACAGTGAAGATGAGAGCGATAGATAAGAATATGGGCTGAAAAATCACTGCTAATGTGCATAATCATCGAAACTATGGACTCTAAGTTCACCTCACTTGTGTGGAAATATCCAAATTGATCTATCAATAAGGCATTATTATTTTAAAAACTGGGAACAACCCCTATCTTAATATAAAACATGTTGTTACATGATGATTATTCAAAATATTTCAATTTGTCTAAATGAGGCTGTAATGTTTAACATAATTACTGAAATGTATTATAGTATTTTCAGAAGAGGAACAGGCTATAAATCTGATTTGCAGTCTGAATAACGTTATTTAGAATCTGCTTTTTTTCCTTTTGAACAGTAATGGCAGCTGTGCCATGATCAGTGCTGGTTTCGGAGCCTACTAAATAATAGTTTAAGAAATATTATTTTGTCAAATAGGAGAAGATTAAATTAAACACTGGCCTTCACCAACAGAGTTTATGTTCAGATCTTTTAGATAAAAGTCATTATGGCTTCCAGCACATTTTGTACTAATACTCAAACTAAATATTTCATTGAGAGTATTTTTCACTTTTTCATATTGTACATGCCTTGGAAACTACAAAAAAAAAATAACAAAATAGTTGAATCAAGACATTTTATATGGCATATCTCAAAAGTTAAAAATACTTTTCAGTGATGAAAAGTCAATATTTCCTGATTTTTTTTGTCAGATCATTTTACTTGGATCCATTGGTTAGCATCCTTAATTATTGAGCATGATTCAGTGTAAGACTTGTGATATCTCACTAAAGGATCCGAGTAGAAAGTAAAGTAGAAAACTTTATTTTTTAAGAAAACCAAACATTGAATGTATTGTATCAGCAACGCTAGTCTGTGATGAAAGGAGTAGATATAAAAAGTGTTTTAGAAACAAGACATTGAAGGCAAACAGAGGGACAGAGAGTGAGATATATAAACAGTATATCAGCTTTGACAGGCTATCTCATACTGGACATGTCACTCATGCAGATAATTGGACCTTTTGAGAGCATGTCTGCAGCACTAATTCACTATTCTGAAATCTGTGGAAACTATTCTGATTGTACATTGATGTAAGTGACTTCATGGATTTTCACCTCATGCAAGCAATAGTCAGAACAAAACTACATCTAAATGAATAAGACTTGTCCAGGTTGTACCTGCTCAGAATTTGCTTCTGTAGTTTTAAATTACTTCTTTGTTTACTTTAGCAACTCGATAATCTAAAACAGGCACTATGAAAAGAAACATGAAAGATTTAACTGTGCATTTATTTGTTCATCCCAAGTCTTCAAAAGTTCGAAATTGGAAATCTGCGTGCAAGACTCAGCACACTTCTTTAGAGTAATTGGTTGCACTAGATCTAAAGAGTCCAGGTGACACAGTGTAATTTGTGTCTATGTGTGATATTATTGACTATGCTTATGCTCTACGTACAAATTGAAGAGCTGTCTAATGCTTTTAGCATGACAAAGTTCTTCATAAATGGCCTCATTATTTCCTTTATGTTTTTGTTTTAAAAATACAGAAGCAATATACTCAAACATCTGTCCACTAACAGATTATTCCCATGCCATTGAAAGACACTGTTTTCAACACTATTACTTTATTTAATGAACAATGATAAGAAATGAATTTGCTGAAGGTTCAGTCATTTTCAGGTTGCAGCATACGTTAAGGTGTCAACAGTGATAAAGCTGTCTCTAGAACTTTTCTTCCCTTCTGAATAAAAAATTTCAAACACCTTTTAACTTTCCTCCCTTTAATTAAAAGTTGACAGCCTGGCAGTGCCTCTGTATTGTATACAGATATAGGTCTGTGCACTGGTAAGGAGGAACCTCAAATTTAAGGTGTAAATTTAATGTATCAAAATATATTGAGTTCTTTATATATCAGATGTATCAATAAATTAAGATTCCTTCATCTCTACAGCTAATTAATAAAGACCTCACTAATAAAAGGATTAAACAGGATGGCTGGACTTAGCATTACTCCCAGTAACAGGAGAACGTAAAAAATTATTATAAATCAGAGCAGGTATTTGGAAAACTGCTCTTTTCTGCAGGAAGAGTTTATGTATGCAAGGGAGGGGAGGGGAGGGGAGAGGGAGAATTCTTACAAAAAGGTATTCCACCTTACTGTGAAATGCAAGGCAATTTCATCCTGCAACATCAAGTTCTTACTCAGTCTTTTGTTGTTGTGCAACACCTGGCTGCCGATTTTCACAAATTCTGTGTGCTCTTTCTTATTTTCAGTTTTGGATACTGCAGCAAAGAAGGACACTCCATCCAGGCTGTTCAGTTTCCAGGATGGATTCACAGATTCTCTTGTTTGGGTTGATGACATGTACCCGCATTTTGCACCTATGTTTGACTTCAACAGTGACTGTGACCATATCTATCAATGTGCTCTAACATCCTTTAACCCCTTTTTTCAAAATTCTGACTGAAAGGACATGCTTTGCAGCATGCTAGGGAAGCTAGTAGCTTCAGGCACAATTCCTCTGGACCTCTTGAGATGCTGATGCCTTACTGAGAGCACTTATTATTGTCACTACTGCATGGAGTTGTAGGGGAGATCACATCCTTTTATGTAAATTCACATAACAAAAGGCCCTCAGCCTCTCCATACTCTATTTACCAAGTCAGTGTGCTATTCATTCAGCAGTTCACAGCTGGCCTCTGCCTTGTTAGGAACTTACCAAAGAAGCCAGGAGGAAATCTCTGTACTCAGAATTTGAGGAAATCTCAAATGTTAAGTATAGTTATGTGACAAAGAGAAAAAAAAGGTAATCCACATGAAGTTATACTGAATTGGTGTTCTCCAACTGGTAGACCACTGTACTTTTCACTAGCTGAACTTCTAAAAGGTCATCCAGCAGAAGGCCAGACAGAAAGTGCAACCATGAAAATAGATATTGTTAAGACAAAGATTAAGTATGTGTTATTCAGATAGAGTATTCCAGTTGGTCATTGGGAGATTCTTCCATGTGAAGTCTGTACTGGAGTTTTAGTGATGATGGCTCTTTAAATAAGACAATAGATAAATCAAAACATATTGTGGGAAATAGTTTGTAAAGAAGAGGGGTAGATGTTTTTGTTTCTTTCAGGTACCAGACTACATAAATATTACAGAAACGTTTCTGTCACTGACTTTACCTACTGTGTTTGTTTTTTGTTCAGCATTTCTAGGGGGAAGTGTTATTTTACCATACTTTCTCTGACATATTTCTCTACTAACCCCTACAAACATTTGTACAAGCATATCTGAGGTACAACACAAGGGCAGGAGAGTCACTGGTTGAAGACAGAAGGCAAGAGTGGTCAAACTGTACTGCTACTAAGGGATTTCTTCGAGTCTCAAGTCTCAAAACATGAAATATATTAATGATTTTTGTTTGTTTTGTTGTTGTTATTACAGTATTCAAGACAAGATGAACAAAACAAGATGTAATATGATCCAGATAAGGAACCGTGTTAGTATCCCTGGTAATAGGACTGCTGAACCTTGCTTAGCAAGAAATTTATATTGCATGAGCAAAAAATCGAGTGAAATTTCTCCAATGCAAAAGGAGCCAATATTAGTCCAAGAAGCAGTAGTTTGTTAGCCATGGTCCAGTGCCTGAAGTCAAGCTATCCAGTCACATTATGCCTCAGTGTTTCAACTTAACACCAGTTTCTCAGAAGTGAAATTCACCTGAAAGGCAGAGACAAAAGATTTACATATAAAGCACACCACCAACATGTGTGAGATTTAAATTGCTTATAAGCCCAGGGAAAGGTCTATAAGTAGGGGGTGGATTCAAAGCAATATAACTTGATCTTATTTATTTTGTGATGAATAGCTAAACAGTTAAAAGTCTACTGAAAAGAATTCAAGATTTCAATTAAGCAGATGTAAAAGAAAGGTTAATAAATGAATCAGTGGATGGATTATAAAATAACAGATTTTATAGATTGCTTATAATTACTCTGACTTCTTTGATATTCTTAAAGAAACTCTGAAACATACCATTAATGTATGATAACATTGGGGTATTAACTCTGGAACCTTAACAGAACCAATGATCATACTTGCTAAATCCACATAGCAGTATTTAAAAATGAGTTTAGAATCAGCAAAGAATAATCATCATCAAGTAAACTACAATTAAACATTACCAAGACAAGCTTGTCAATGGCCTTTGTTATGAAATGATGGAAAAATTGTAAATATATTCTGAAAAGCCTGACCTTTTCCCCTTCAGAAGACTCAGAAGCAAAACAATTCCTCTCACTCACACCCCTCCACTTGCTTCTC
>WBMW01001275.1:0-26820 GCA_013396635.1 Penelope pileata | reverse complement strand
CAAAAAAAAAAAAAAAAAAAAAGATTTAAGTAAACAATTATTTTCTGACTGAATAGATTCAATTGCATCTTGTGATGAACACAAAAACCCAACAACAGCTGTACTATACTGAAACATTACAGTTTATCATACTGAGAGTAGAGTAGAATGTAACTTCTGTTTCTAAGGTATGTTTCCAAATTAAGCACAGTAAGGATATATTTATCCAAATAAAATTTTCATGAAGTTATACATTCAGAAATTGAAGGAACATAAAATTAATAGATAAGGCTCAATGAGAAGACAAGAAAAAGTTGTATAGTTTCATAGCATTCTTGATTTTCATAGTAATATTTTTACTGAAAAAAAAATTCATCTGAATAAGACACAGCAGTTAAGTGCTGTGAGAAGTCATGAAAGTGTAAAGAAGATATCTTGTGAAAATTTTTCACAAATAGCATACCAGTGAATCTAGGAGTGTTACTGAAGTATGAATATCAAATCTGCAACTACAGTGATTGTGACATTGTTCTCCTATCTCAGAGAAAATGAACAAAAGTTAATAAAAAAGAAAAATAATCTCTGATACAGAGGAATCATTATTCAGTCTTTGGAAGAAGATGAGGGCAGGGGCTATACCTTTACAAATACGGAAAATTATGAGGCAGAATGAAAACTTTCCACCCTCTGTTACAGCTTCATAATTGCCTGGTTCATTTCCAAAATTAGGTTTCAAATACCCTAAATGCACATTTTCTCTGCATTCATTTGGAAAAAGTAGGTAATATGGATAGATTTTTTTTTTCTTTTCCTAGAAAATAATTATTCTGCAATTATTAATGTGTTAGAGAAATTCTTGGTCTTGTGTGGTAACCATGGGATCAGTTTTAGGACTAGTTATTAATGCACAGAGGCCTACGACTTAATATATCAGTCATCAAACCACATTTTAGTCCTGGTGGTAGGGAACTTTGGATTAATTACCTGACATACTTCATCAGCAATTAATAAATGCTGATGAGAAAGCAGGCTGAGCCTTTCCCTTCTAATAAAAAACTTACTGTTCCCTTCTGCAAACCAAAATTGATAACGCAGGAGGAGCAGCAGAAAACATTGCCAAGTGTAAGAGCAATTTCTGTCACTTTTGCATTCTGTAAATAAAGTGGTAGTCCCTCTTTCCTGCTTTTCTTCCAATTCTCATGTTCCTTCTCCTGTTGCTATGTCAGGGAGAGAGCGAAGATGAAACTTCTGCAGAACTTGCTACAAAAGGTACGACAGAAAGATCTGAAGATGTTTTGAGGAAGCAGATTTGAAGAGGACTGGGAAGAGTTGAAGGGATTTATTGTGCTTGCTGGGGTCCAGAACCAATATGCATAATGACGAGGATGGAACTGCAACAATTTTTTCAGCTATGAATCTAGTTGGTTTGCTCTTCACAAGACAAAGATTGAACTTATATAAGACTATAATTTTGTAACTCATTGAAATACTGAAACCATAGTTTGAAAAAACAAGACTGCGTCTCTGTTAAGAATGACCTTAAAGTGATCTTTAGAAGATTTATCATATTTCAGACATCCCTAAAAAATATTACTAACACTTTAGCTGTTCTTTAGAATTTATTATTTCTGCTTTGTTGCTTTTTCATACACACTTCAGTGTCCAAGGTCACTCCTTGTTGCATTTGTCACCCAATTTACTCAATTTAAATCATTTTTTTCAAATTGACTATTTGTACTAGCATTGTAGAAATTTCCTCATTTCTGCTGACCTGTTTGAATTAAGAAAGTGTATCCATTTTCCTTCAAGACTAGAAGTTTCTTTTCTTAGCCCACAGAAGTCCCTTTTGAGCAGTTCAGTGTATACTTTGTTTGACTTCACATCACCTTAAGGAAATATTTTAATGATTTCTTTTACCCTTGGTACTTATTCTATGTGACCGTTTACCAAATGAACAGCAGCTCAGAGGTCTTTCAGTGCCCATAGACTTTATCTTTATATTTCTTACCTGAAGAATATTGATAGTAAAGACATGAAGGATGAGTATGGTTCAGAGACTTCTGCTTATACAGTACACTCTGCAAGTAATGTTGCCACTTTACAGCGCCACCATAGCACTGCAGTGCTATGAATTTTTTTTTCCATTCACACAGCATTCCATCAACGACAATCACACTTTTTTTTTTTAATCTATCCACAAAAGGCAATATTCACACAAGGACTGCTCTGAAAGTAATGCCTCCTATTTTATTATATTGGCCCACAGAGGTGTGGATGTTGGTGGTATGGCAGTAGAGATTGAACCTTCTCACCAATATTCCATTACATTTTGTTGCCGTGTGACAGATGGCAGCAGAGGGGCAGTCTGACAAAATGGTGTCTGATATGGACATGCATTTGAAGAAAAGGTGTGTCACTGAATTCCTCCATGTGGAAAAAATGGCACCCTTTGACAATCATTGATGCTTGCAGAATGTTTCTGGAAACAAAACAGTGGATGTGAGTACAGTGAGGTGGTTGGTAGTGTGTTTGTGTTTCAGCAGTGTTGACAGTGACAGTGGCTCACCTCCGCTGGTGCAGATTGTTATGAGCTTGGCATGAGGGTTCTTGTTCATCGTTGGTGAAATTGCATAGCTAATGGTGGTAACTACATTGAAAAAGAGCTTTTTTTGCAGCTAAAGATTGCTCTATCTAGAGTTATTGTGCTCTTTGTATCTGTTGTAGTTTCCATGGAAATAAATAGGAAGCATTACTTTCAGAGCAACCTATATAGACTTATACAATGTAGACAAAACATAGATGAAATGAACTGATCAGAAGCAGATACTGAAGAATGAATTCATTCACTAGAAAACACCAAGATCCCCTAAGCAATGCGAAGGATGACTCCTTCAAAAGATTAAGAGGCTAGGGACTTCAGCAGGATCACCAAGCCAAAAAGATCAAAAAAGCTTGTATTTTAACAGGGTATTTGTTTTCTAATGTACAGAAAGAAATTGCTGACACATAAAATATAACCTCTGCACCAGTAACTGCTCTTCACATCCAGCATCATGTGAGTTCATGGGCTTTATCCTGCTTGTCTTATTTGGCTCATTCATTTCTTTTTTCCTTTGGATTCATTTTGCCTATTTTATTATTTTTCTTAAGCTTTTGTCTTTAAATCTAGTGTCACTACAGGAAGCCAGAGAGCAGCAATTTTCAAACTCAACAGTAATCCTTTCTCTCTCGAGGTTTCAAAATTTCTACTAATGGAAGTAGAATCATTTCTGAGGGAATATTTTGAACTGTTTAACAAGAGCAAAGGATGAGCTGATATTCATTAACTTCCAGATTTTTCATTTGAAAGTAAAGAACACAAATCACTTAAGACAGGATGTGTGAAAAGTGCTACACAAGAAGGTGCTTAAACTCAGAAAACTATTTCTTAATGATTATGCATATTACTTTTTTTTTAAAAAAAAAGAAAAGAAGAAGAGCCACCATCTTTTTCAGCACACACAAGTGTACTGGCTAATATATGTTAAACAATAGATTATTTATTTTCTTTTGTGTAGCTTAGATGAGACAAATGCAGATATTATAAAGCATATGTAATGCAATATTCAGCAAGACAGACAACTCAAAACCTCTTTCAGCATCCAGGAAAACAAATGATCAGAAAATAAATAAATAAATAAAATAAAAGACATAAGTTTATTCCATAGTCTAGAGAATTTGGTGATGGCGCAAGATGTATATTGAAGTGACATTATTTACACAGAATAGGAGAAAAATAGAAAAGGGTAGAAAATAATTCAAATAGAACGGTTTTCAGAAGTCACAAATCTCCTTACATAATTTTTTTAAAGACAAGTGAAATTGTAATATTTTGTTTCAGTAATTAGGGTCAGTTGTGTTTAAGACAGCTAGACAAAGTTTTGACTGAGTTTGTGATTGTACCAGGTCATTTAAATCATGGCATTTGTTCATGAGAATTCAGTGCCTGGTTATACAAAGGCGTCATCAGCCTGCACTCAGCAACTGCATAATGATACAAGTGCCCCAAAATATAGGACTTTGCTCTGTCACACATAAAAATACCTGTGTCTTTTGATTGATTTATAGGTTCAAAATAGGAACTTTTTAAAAGAACGTCACAAACTCATGCATGTTAAAGAGATTGTTTTGGAAAAGATGAGTAGGAAATGCATTAAAGTGAACGAGATGCAGAGGTCTACATGAAGAGTGAGAATGATCTTCGGAGGCTTTCATCCTTTCTATCCAATGGAATTAAATCTAGCATCATTCCATGACACACCAAAAATGAACAGTTGTTTACTGGCCTGCATAATATAAGTCTATAGATCTAAACAGTGGTGTGTCATATCTTTATTATTTACACTACCAATAAATTGGCAGAGTTGTTGTTAGTTGCCTCAACAATGACACGCCCATTTCATACTGCAAGGTTTTCTTGGAGCTGTTAAGCAATCCTCAGCTATTTTCTCCTCATAGAAAAAATTCTACTTTAGTCCTCCTGGAGGGAATTTCTCTGTAAAAGTATGACCTAAATAACAGCAGCCTATCTGTTTTATTTTTTTTTTTCCATCTGCCTCCTTCTCCCCTAGAGCTTATTAGAGCTTGCATGCTCCACAGATATAACCCACACTCACTGTTTTTGATGGCCAATTTGAATGGTGATGCTTGAACAACAACTCCAATATCTCATCACAAGTCTACGAAAAAGTTATCAATCAATCATTAGATTGCAACCAATATTGAGATTTCTTTTACTGGCAGTGCATTTAAAGCAATATAGTTTCCTCTCTCTGCACAAATATTTTTCTTTCTATTCCTGAATACTAATTAAATTATTTAGAAAAATGAAACAAAAAATCTATAAATCTTTTTGCTACATCATGAACTGCAGCACAAGATAAAATTCATATGAGACTCTCTATGTTAACTCAATAGGAAAATATTGAATATGCTTTCTAAATAACTTCAGTAGCAAAATTATCAGTGATGCTTTTCTTGAGAAATCATTGTGAGAACTCTATACAACAAACTAAATACCCAGAGTAGTGATCAATGGATCAATGTTGAGATGGAGATCAGTAGTGAGTGGTATCCCTCAGGGGTCTGGACTGGGACGGATGCTCTTTAATATCTTCATCAACGACATTGACAGTGGGATTGAGTTCACCCTCAGCAGGTTTGCGGATGACACCAAGCTGTGTAATACAATTGACACACCAGAGGGATGTGATGCCATCCAGAGTGACCTCGACAGTCTTGAGCAGGGGATCGAGGAGAACCTCATGAGGTTCAACAAAGCCAAGTACAAAGTCTTGCACCTGGGTTGTGGCAACTCCCACTATCAATATAAGCTGGGGGGTGAAAGGATAGAGCACAGTCCTGCTGAAAAGTACTTGAGGATACTGGTGATGGCAAGCTGGACATGAACCAGCAATGTGCCCTTGAAGCCCAAGGAAACCTAGGCTGCATCAAGAGAAGCGTGGCCAGCAAGTTGAGGGAGGTGATCCTGCCCCTCTGCTCTGTGCTGGTGAGACCTCACCTGGAATACTGCGTCAAGATGTGGAGTCCTCAGCACAGGAGAGACATGGACCTGTTGGGAGCATGTCCAGTGGAGGGCCACAAACACCACCCAAGGGATGGAACACCTTTCCTTTAAGGACGGGCTGAGAGAGCTGGGGCTGTTCAGCCCTGTTCGGAGAAGGCTCCAGGGAGATCTGATAGTGGCCTTTCAGTACCTAAAGGGGGGCTACAAGAAAGAGGGGGACAGACTCTTAGCAGGGTCTGTTGTGACAGGACAAGGGAAAAGGGGAAATTTAGGCTGAATATAAGGAAAAAGTTTTTTACAATAAGGGACATGAAGCACTGGAACAGGTTGCCCAGAGAGGTGGTGGATGCACCGTCCCTGGAGACACTCAAGGTCAGGCTCGATGCTGCTCTGCGCAACCTAACCTATATGTAGGTGTCCTTGTTCATTGCAGGGGAATTGGACCAGATGACCCTTAAAGGTCCCTTCCAACTCAAACAATTCAATGATTCTCTGAAATACGAAACAGATGACTGCTGGGGTTTACACAGTTCTGGTGTTGGACTGTGTCTTTTCCTACTTCACCTTAGCTGCAGTCTCAAATTTCAAAAAACTCAAAGACTGATCATTCCTTTAGGGTCACAGAAATATGGATACCCTTGACTTTCCACATTTTTGAGAATATTTATTTGTCTTGTTGCTTCTATTCTTGTGACAATTAAGTTGCCAAGTTCAACAAGTCTGAAAGATGTTCTGAGGTGATTGTGCTCCATTTGTACTTCTGAAGTTCATTCCCAATTGACAGAGCAGTTTGTTGCTTGTTTCAATTTTTCTAGTTCTGATTTATTCTATAGGCACTGAAAATTTGGAGATACACGGAGACAAAAAGCATCAGTTTACCTCAATGTCAGATAGAATACAGATTCAGCTACTGAAAGTCGCCTGAGACCACAATCCCAGCTCTTGGAATGCATTTAGAATATTAAGTATTAATAGCCAATATATCGACAGCATCTCTGTCCATAACTGATCGCTCATTGGCAAAACAATATCCAAATTAATGAAGTTTAATAGTTCTTGAAATTTCTAAAAAATGTCAATGGACACAGACTCATACAATCTTATCTCTTGAACAATACAGATGAAAAAATGACCCAATACTTATTTTCTAATTTTATTAATGTCAACAGCTCTTTTTTTCCCCGTGAAATCTGTTCTCATAGTAAAAAAGATTTTCTTCAGCAAAGCTTCAATAGATACGCAAGCTCATCCTGCTAGTCTGTAGCCTTTAACAAATCCTTATAACATCCTGTGAACATAAAAACTGAGTATTTTGTTGCATGTTGATTCTGCAGTGTAAATTTTTACTATTTGGAGGGGTAAAAATATCTATTTACTTAGACCAATTCATTACTTAATCCGGGTTAACATAATAAAGCTTCTTTTGACTACTTATTTAGTGAGAACATATTGACACACACAGTGGGATCCTTGAGAGAAATGTATTTATAGAATAATAGCTTACTCTACCTCATTTGCTATACAGAATACATCCACAAACACAAAAACCTTGAAATGTGGAGATGTGTGAGCATTGTAAATTTGAAAAGGCTTTCCAACTGTAGTAGTTTTAATTGTCTGTGAACATAGTCTTTATAGGTCAAAATTATTCATGTGCTATGATTCAGACTGTTCTGAAAATTTACGAAGGTTCGATGGAGTTATTTGTTCTTTATATTACTTCTGATAACATGCACAAATTTTAAATAAATAGAATCTTAAATCTGTAATTGAGAAAATCAGGAATTCAGAGCAACGCGTGTCTCCCAAGTCCACCATCAGAAATCAACAGCCATGCTCTAGTTTCCAGAAGGAAAAAATACTTAGCTGTTGCTAAGTTACACTGAATACTCATTGAATTACATGTGAAACTAATGTTAATTTCAACTACAGTCATTATGAGTAACACTATTACAAAGAACACTGAATAGATTTAAAAAAATAGAAATACAAATTAAAGAACTATCATCACCTTTTGCTACATTTTCCTCAGGCTTTCTGGACTCTTTTTAAAGACAGATTCACTGTCAAGTGAAAAAAAATAATAAAATAATTTAAAAAATTAAAAAATTAAGTAGCTTTATGGGTCATTTTATAGTAGAATCCAGTTCTCGGCTTCTGATATAGACAGCAACTAAAATTTCAAAGTACAAATCAGAGAATGAAAACAAGGAAGAACAGCTGGGCTATGCTGATATATACAGTAAATTCAACAACAACAACAACAACAACAACAACAAAAGCTATATTTTCCTGTGCTTTTAAAACATATTCTAACTTGTCACTGCTTCCTCTGCCACTCCTGGAATTATGGCTTGGACTGAATCCAAGGAAGTTTTAAAGTAGGACACCTCTTACCAAGCAGGTGATGATAATTACTCTTCACTGCCATAGTCCTGACAGTCCTATCTGTGGATCTGTGATTTGGAGCAGTGCGGCACTTCTGCAGCAAGCCAGAGTTGCACTTGTTACCAGCATTTTCCACTGTAAGAGAAATATTGCATCTGAAGACTGTAAGAAAAAGAAATCTATTTTCACAGTAAGGGTCTGTAAGTATCTACATGGGATTGTATGCAATAGTTGCCCTGGTAGCAGAGGTTGAACATGGTGACCAAGGAGATAACATCCAGGCCTTTGCCTGTTTTGCTATGACAACTTAATCTTCAGTTTGTATCAGTTGATTTATATCACTTTTATGAAATACATACAACATTAATATACTTCAGAGTTAAGAATTTGGCTGTCCTTGAAACGCTGCACTATTTCTTTAAATAAGACATCAGATCCACAAGATTTTGAATTGATGGTTTCGAAATTAACAATCATGCTTGCAAATACATGACTTGTGGCCCACCTCGCTATTTCAGCTTGGACTGCCTGTAGGAAAGAATACTCTTTGGGCCGAGGAAAACATACAGATTATTGTATGGAAAATTACAGATTGCAGCCTGAACAGGGGACTAGCCCATGAGAAAAGGCTTATGAACACAAGTACAATGTCTCAGTCTGCTCTTCAATTGTCTGTGAGAAACTGTTCTGTAACTGTAAATAAGCACTCTTGCTTTCTGTGAACAATCTTGCTTACCCAAAAAGTGATGCTGTATTTGTCCCCCACTGTTAATATTTATGGCTACAATACCATGGGCAGGGGCCATACTGAACCCTCGCTGGCTTGTTGCTGCTAGCATCTGCATCAGTGATCCCACTGCCAGCTTGTCGGCCCCAGCACTTGGCAGACCCCTGCCGGCCCTTTGCCACTAGCATCCCTACTGCGAGCCCTTTGCTGGCCCACCACAACTGGCACCTATATTGGCAAACCCTTTACCAGTCCGCCTCCATTGGCATCTGTATCAGCATAGACTACCAGACAGCTGTCCCAGCAGTGTAAGTACCCCTCTCTATTAAACTGATCAATCTGAGCTTACCTCCAAGAGCTTTCTTCAGAATTGGTAAACCTTACCCAAAAGCCCTGTCACTTTTGCACAACATTATAAATTTGGTTTCCCAAATGTATGTATCCTTAGAAACCTATCTTAAGACATATACTGGGAGAAAGAAGTAGAAGGTGCTCATGAAGGATGTTAGTCAGTTGCACATAAACCATGTCCTCTGTAAGCACCTGGCCTGGTTTGAGCTGGGACATAACTGATTTTGTTCATAGTGTCTGGTATGATGCTGTGTTTTGGCTTTAGGAAAAAACTATGTTGATAACACACCAATGTTTTAGTTGTTGCTGAGCAGTGTTATACAGAGCCAAGAACATTTCAGTTTCTCAGCTTCTTGTACTGCCCTGCCAGCAAGGGGCTGGGGGGCACAAAGATCTGGGAGGGGACAGAACCAGGACAGCTGACCTAAACTGACCAAAGGAATATTCTATACTATATGTTATCATGTGAAAAAACCATAAAACTTAGGGGAGTTGACTGAGAGGCAACCACTACTTGGAGACTGGCTGGGCATCGGACAGCAGGTGGTGAACAATTGCTGTGTGCATCACTTGTTTTGCATATGCATACATATATATTATATTATCATTAGCATTATTTCTCTCTTTCTTTTCTGCCTTAGTAAATAGTTTTATCTCAATTCGCAAGTTCTACTTTTTTCTTCCAATTCTCTCCCACATCCCACTGGGAGAAGAAGGAGTGAGCGAAAGGCTGTGTGATGTTCAGCTGCTGCTGGGTTAAATCACAACAGCACAAGAGCTTTGCAGATGACATTATTAACGCTCTAGTCAATAACTGCATCAGTGAATATCATTTTCTGTTTTCCTATTGAGCTAAAATTCTGCTGTAACTGAAATGAATATTGCTATTTGCACTTGTAGGTGATGCAGCAGTATCTGTGATAACTCTGTCCACTGGTGGCAACAAAGCTGTAGTCTTCAGAGGGTTCGCCCTCTCTTTGAATGATATTTCAGACCACAGATTCTACTTCCATAGCTTACACATAGCTGCATGTGTAAGAGTGCTGCCCAGAACCTAACAAGTGTTGAAAAGACCACTGTGTAATACTTTCAGCAAGATCTGCCATGTTCTAGTATTGTAATTACTGTGCCAGCTTGCCACTGATATGTCATATTGCTATAACAGTTAGAGCAGTCCCTCTTCTGAAAAGTTTGAGCTTCATGTTTCTTTCTCATTCTATTATCAGACAGCCCCATTGCACTGTGTCATGATTTTCAGCTCTTGGGTTTTAAGGAAAGACTTGCAAAAGAAAATTAGTAATTACACCCGCCTCACTGGCAGAAGTGAAGATATGTCTCTGATTGTGCTTAAGGAGTTTAGCAAACACAGGGTAAGGCTTAACTGTTTGAATATAACATTCAGATAAGTAGTTGATAGCACAGACAGTAAATGGCAAATGCACAAATCTGCACACTCCCAATTTCTTCCAGATGTACACCAAAGCATGGTAAATTCCATGATCTAAAATGCAAATGTCATGTCTGAGGAAACTGTCATAATTTGACTCACTGCAGTGCTGACAAACATACTGCTTTGTTCAGGTATTTAAAAGCATGACTGTAACAAGCTATCAGCAAGTAGCAGCTTCCTTCATGCTCAAATAAAGCAGCTGCCAGTTCTTGTCAGACTCTCTGAAGTATATCACTAACCACCTCTGGTTCTTTGCAATTTTTACCTCAGCTAGTTTGCACAAATGCAAGATTTTCATAGTGTTTCATCTGTTTGTATCTCTACAGCAAGTTAATGAAATAAGTATCTTGACCACTTTTAGAATTGTAGCATATATTCACAAATACTTTTCAGATTGATTCCATGGATAAACTTGGATAAAGTACCACGGATAAAGTCAGGTGTAGCTATGCTCTACAAGCATCTCTGCTTTTTTCACTGCAAGAACCTCACAGATCTTGTCTAAAGGCAAGCTATCTTAAACTCATTTTTGCCTCTGAAAGGCAAAAAATTCTTGTGTTGTTGCTTCTTTTTCTTTTATTCTTTTTTCTAGCTAACTGGCAGACACAGATAAACATGATAGCACTATATAAGAAGCTGCTCCAAAAGGTGTGTTTCCTATCTTATTATGTTGGCCACAGCGTCAGAGGTGGATGTTGGTGGTATGGCAGTAGAGGTTGAACCAATTTTCACCAATATTCCATTACTTTTTGTTGCCGTGCGACAGATGGCAGCAGAGGGGCAGTCTGACAAAATGGCGTCTGACATGGAAGTTCCCATGAAGTGTAGAACTTCATGGGTGGAACTGAATTCCTCCATGCAGAAACAATGGCACCCATTGACATTCATTGAAACTTGTTGAATGTTGATGGAGACCAAACAGTGGATGTGAGCACAGTGAAGTAGTTGGTGGTACTTTCCAGCAGTCATGACGACATATCTTTGTTTCTAGCTGGAACAGAAGATGTTTTTCTCATAGCATCTGGTATGAAGCTATGTTTTGGTTCTAGATGAAACAACAAGCTGATAGCATACCAGTTGTTTATATTTGTTGCTTGGCAGTGTTGAACAGAGGCAAGGATGTTTCAGTCTTGTATTACTCTGCCAGTGAAGTGGCTGGAGGCGAGGGGGGGACACAGGGAACTGGGAGGGCACAGGATCAGGGAGGCTGACTCAACGTGACCAAAGCAATATTCCATAACATATGACATCACGTAAGTATAAGGGGGGCAGTTAGCCAGGGAGGGGCCACTGCTCAGGGACTGGCTGGGCATAGATCAATTGGTGGTGAGCAATTGCTTTGTGTAGCACTTTTTGTATAATTACTGCTATTTCTATTTACTTCCTTTTTTGTCTTAGTACATAGTTCTTATCTTAATCCACAAGTTCTGCTGTATTTTCTCTTAATCCTCTCCCCACCCCACTGAGGGTGGAAAGGTGAGTGAATGACTGTGTGGTACTTCGCTATCTGCTGGGTCAAACCACAACACAACAACAGTGCGTAACCTCTGCTGGTGCAAGTTGTTAATAGTGTGGCATGCAGGCTCTTGTTTATCACTGGTGACAATGCATAGCTAATGGTGATGGCTACATTGAAAAATAATGGTTTTTAGCCTAGAATTTCCTCTATCAAGTAGTGCCATTGTGCTCTTTATATCTGTTGTAGTTTCTATGGAAATAAATAGGAGACACTACTTTTGGGGAGACCTACACATACAAATATATATCTGTTACACCACTTTTGTTTCTTCGCCTGCAAAAGCGTGCAAGCTAAGGTCTGCTATCAAGGTTTACCATTTGCTGCTGTCATTCAGTTTTGTGTTATAGCACTGAGGTTTTGATATGAAAATCTGAAAGGCTTGTGCTCCATGTGTTTAGGTTTTGTAAAAAGCACTGTAACTTGTTCCTGGTCATTTTGTATGGAACTGGACCTATAGAGATGAAGCTTATGATTCTTGCAAGTAGTAACAAAATGTTTCCTTCTGTGCTATTGCATATCTTTTTTTACAATTATGCTTCTCTTATAGATGCAATGGAAGTGCCTAGCAGTACTTTGGTATACTGTTGTGTTCTGTTTTCAATGAATTTATTCTGGGATGTTTTTTCAAAAGTGGTGGTGCCCTTTGCTTTTGGCGCAGATCACTGATATTGAAACAGCTTGTTTCTTACTTTTCCTTCATGCTTTCAGTACTTCTTTTTCCAGATCTCAGAGATGCTCTCTGAACTTTATTAGTCTCAGTGTGTATTTTAACTGGTCATCACCTCAAAATTTCTAGGTTTTTTGGATGGTGTGAGGACTATTAAATACTTTACTTTTTTCACTCTATGGGATCAGTTCTGATGCATTCTTCTCCTAAGAAATGATCAAAGTGTGCTGCTCTGCATATGCGCTTCTCTGATTTGCATTTTGTTGTGATTTGGTTTTAGGTGACATTTTCTGCATTTTTAAGCACCATGATTAAGATTTTGTTGTGCACTTTTCTTGTGCTTCAGAGTACTAAAATGTCATAAAAGTTATTTTGACTTCCATCAGCCCTTCTAGTATGTCATTCTTCTGGAATATCTCTTGTATGTACTGGGTACGCTGTACACTGAATGCTCCTTTGAAGTGCCATCCAAGTGGTGAGAATGGTTACCTTGCTACTTTCTTCCTCCTGACTTATCTTCATACTTTGGGACTGATTATCTTCTGCATTGTAACACAGCACTGTTGTCAAGTTTTCATATTATTATTTTGTTTCAAAGATCTGCTCTATTTGATGCTTACCTACCTCACAAAGCTAACCTGATTAAATTGTTCTTCCATTTTCCTAGGAATAAATACCCAGTGCTGGAATTCCTTGTCGTATTTGACTCTAGCTTTTTGTGACAATTCATGTATTTCAGTAAATACTAGCACTGGAGTCACAGGAAGTGTGATTTTTCATTGCTCTGGTAGATGCTCCTTACAACATAATGCCTTGTGGAATCATCATTTATTTTCATTTTCATTACTTTTATATTCATTCAGTGATGTGTTATCTACATCTTTTCTGAACTCTGTTTCAGGGTTGTAATTACCTTGGTAATTTGAAAATTCTGGGTTTTAGAATTTTAGACCCCTTTAAAGATGGTAACACCACTATTCTTAACTGCCTTGCAGCCAAAAATATGAGGGTCACTCTGAAAGTAATGCTTCCTACTTATTTCTGTGGAAATTACAACAGATACAAAGAGCACAATAACACTATTCGATAGGGCAAATTCTCGGTTACAATACATTCTTTTTCAACATAGTCATCATCATTAGCTATATGCAATTTCACCAGCAATGAACAAGAGACTGCGTGCAGCACTCGTAAAAATCTACATCATCAGAAGTGACCCACTGTCACCTCTGCAGAAATGCACCCACTGCACCTACTGCCTCACTGTGCTCACATCCCCTCTTTGGTCTCCATAAACATTCAGCAAGCATCCATGAATGTTAGTGGGTGCCATTTTTCCCACATGGAGGAAATCAGCAACACACCCTTGCTTCAAATGCATTGCCATGTCAGATGTCATTTTGTCAGACTGCCCCTCTGCTGCCATCTGTCACACAGCAACAAAATGTAACAGAATATTGATGAGAAGGTTGTCATACTACGAACTGTCATGGTGGTATGCTGTCATACCACCAACATCCGCACATCTGTGGGCCAACATAATAAAATAGGAGGCATTACTTTCAGAGCAGTCCTCCAATGACTGCTGCTCAGTTCCTCTTCTACAATGTATCCTACAGTTACCTCACACTGCATGCCTTTTCTGCTGATGTGTGCAGCATATTCTTGCCACCTAGTTTGCACTGTGACATATCATGACCATCTTCCTCAGTTTTGCACTTGCCTGGTGTGCATGATGAAACTGAAACATGCTACAAGCCTGTCAGTTAGCACCTTTGCTGTATTTTTCCTTGGAATAATATGCATAACGTACTGTCCTGAACCTTTCCCTTCCTGAAAAATCTCATCTGTCCTATGTACATCTCTGTTCTGTCTTCAAAGCAAATTTTGTCCACGTAGTTTTTTCTTAAATGGCCTTGATTTTGATCTCGTTAAGATTGCATCCTCCATTATTTCGTATTAGTCTGTGAAATATGTATAGCCAGGTGACTCTGTATTAAATGTCTCAGTAGGTCCTGGTTCCCTGTATAGAAAACTTTTCTTACTGTGGGCTGTATTTTTGCTCCTGTGGGCTTAACTTTTGAAATTCATGTTCTGCAGAGATTGTTGTCTATTTGTCCACAAGGAAATAAGCCTCAAAAGTTAACTCAATTACTTTCTTCCATTTGGGTCACTTCTGCTTGGGGCTTCTGATTTCCAATTTCATAAACTCCAGTGTAGATTTCATTCCACATTCATTATATGCTTATTTGGTTGTGGGTGTTTTTCTGACTCTTCTTCTTTTTCTATTTTATTGTTTTTATTTATTTTTAAGCCTTTTTAATAAAGATACTGAGTTCTACAGGACAAAGTAAACCATATATCTTTTTTTTTTTCTTAAATTTTTCAAATCAAGTTACTTGTTAAAATTGCAGAAGTGATGTTCACTTAGAAAATTCTGTTAGAAACAAGTACAGAAACATTTTGTTTTGCAATGCAGTTTCACTTTCTTAGGGATTACCAATATGTATATATTAAATAATGTTTTTCAGATGAAGATCAGGCTTATACAAAGCAAATAAGATGTTCTGGGAAATTAGAACACTGATTGTCTCAGAAATGAGGAATTATGCAGGTGATTCTCAAAATGAGCTGAAGCAAATAAGGAGTTTGGGGGAGGAAGGGGTGAGAAGTATAAGCAAAGGGAAACAAAGGCAAAAGAAAAAGTCAAGTAAGAAAACAGAGAAATACAAGAGAATTAAAGAAAAGGGTTATTCATACTTTCCACACACTTTTGATGTAACCAAAAAAGTCCCATGAAGGAGAAGATGTATTATCTGTCTTAATATACAAGCTGAACGAGGCTACTTGAAAAGTTTAGATTCCACTGCATCGGTTTCTTACCATTACATTTCTAATCTCCTAAAACGTGTCCTTATTTCAGACTGTCTAAAGAAAAAATACGTGCTATCTGCACGGTTGTACTGTTTGATGTTTTGCTTCCAGATTTTACATACATGATAAAGTAGTCTGAGAGTGTTAAATGTGGTATTGCGCTTAACTCTCAAATTGTCCAGTCAGATATTCCCATCAAAAGGAAAAATAAACTAGACATACTACGTTTTCCTACTAAGTCAAATCAAAAGAAATTGGGCCTTCTTTGTCCATTTCCGGGAGCCTTTATCCAACAGAGATTATAAATTCCATTACGACAAGTTGTGCATCTCAGCATGGGGAAAATTTTATATTTACAGTCTGTCAATGAAGTCAGACAGCAGCTAGGGGACTCTTTCATTTTCACCATTACTTTCAAAATAATAGAAATAAAGTTCCAGGAAGATACAGTTACAGATGACAGTTCAACATGCTTCAGATTTAATCTGGGTTTATCAAATTTAAATACCAGTTTAATAAAATTAGTACTGTCGTGCACTCATTTCTTCAAACAGTTGAGATCGCTGAGTGAAAACTTACTTCTTTACATGGACCAAGTACTAAGCTGTCCTCTGTCCTGAATGTCATGTTGTATCATGATTTTTGTTTATTCATTATTCCTCAGATTTTACCATTGCCATAAATTTTTAATCTGTCAGTGTCTGACCTAAAGATCAAGGCTTCGCAAGTGACAAAAACGTCTAAGTGCTTCAGACTAGTGTATTTATTGATTCCATTTGCTTTCCAGTGCCCTATAAAAAATACCATTCTTGTTCACAAGGCTGGGCTTTTCAGGAAATACTGTATCAATAAATAAATAGTCACACTACACCCCCACCATTCCCCCTGGGCTCGAGGAGTTGCATTATAACCCCACTGTAATAACTGAATTTCAAAACATTGCTATTATAAACCCTGTTTATTTTTTCTCCTTAGGACACTGACACATGCAATTTCCCCTTCTTGATTATAGTCATTGTGCTGGGGTGAGAGCTAGAGCACAAGCAAGAGATGTTCAATAAAATATCATCCGTCTTCTGTCATTGTCACTGTCAAGAATATGTGTGATGAGTGGCTTGTCTCTGTCTTGCAGAATAAGTAACAACTTCATTCTTTTGAGGGGATATTTTCAATTATTTTTCCCAGTTGTTATTAGAGAGAGATTTCCAGCTCTTCTCAGTAAAGGAAGAACCAGAAGAAAGAGAAAACCCCTAGAATTATTAATGTGAAACTGTAAGTTATTGAGAAAACAAACACAAAGGATTGCAGCTTTATTACATGAGAGTTTGCCAGAAAATGAAGCTTAGAGAAGGATGGTCTGTGGAAATGCCAGGTAGTAACATTGTCTACATTCATGACCTTATCCAAACTTTACCCTTGGCAGTCACTTCTGTGAGTGATTCAAACTCCAGCTCAGATTCATCAATTTTTAAATCAGTGTATCAGTGGGAACAAACCAGCATCCTTTCTTCTATTATCAATCTTTGCATGCTCCTTGCTAAATTATCCTGATTGTTGCAGAGAATTAAAACTGTTTTTGTGTCAAGATCAAGGTTTAATAACTGTAAGTCGGCTCTTTGAACACCATCAAATATGATGCCTTTTATTCCAGGGCCAAATGACCGTCTTACTACCAAGCAGTATCACATCCAATTACTCACACAGCAGACAGCTCTACATGACTTCAGCAAGGTCCAAAACACATTAAACATCATCTAACCATTTCTGTTATTAATTTTCAATTTGCCAGGTCAACATAAAAATATAGATGTATGTACACAGCCTAAGAAGTCTTGGCCAAACTATGACACATCCTTGTTTGATGTTTTCTCGGACATTTGTGTTAAACACAGATCTACTGCTGGTTGTCATAAAGGATTTGGAGATGGCAGATGTCTTTTTTCTCAGGTACTTTTCCATTCACTTTGTTGTTTTGTTTTTGGTTTTGTTTTCCTTGCCTCTGGCATCAATTTAAAGCACAACGAACAGTAAGCTGAAAAACAAACGTGAGCAAAAAGAAAACAAGAGAAGTGAGAGAATGAAAATGAGACAGAACCTAGATGGGAAAAAATGGAAAGAGTGAAATTGAAAGAACAGAAGACAATGAAAAATAAAACAATAAAAACAAGTGAAAGGAAAAAATTGAGGTCTGTGACAAGCATTATTTAGGAAACAGTAAATAAATTTGGCTCACTTTGACTGAGTTTCCCAATGAGGTGAATTGTCTTTACTGTATTCTGCATGAACTACAGTCATATGGGAATATCAAAGGGATGTTATCACACACAGAACCTCTCCTTGATTTAGACTTCATGTGTCCTGTCCCCATTGGCAGTGACAAATTAAATTTTTCCAATAATAATCACAGTCATTTGTCTGCTTGCACTCTGTTGCAGCAGTTATTTGCTTGTGTCTACGTGCCACACCTTTTTCTGAGAACCTTCATTCATTTAATATAATTAATATAAAACACATCTTGAAAGAAAAATATGAACACTTTTGCGTGTTTTGTTGTTGCTATTGTTGTTTTACAGTGAATGCAGTGAATACAATGACTCAAAGTCATTGTGAAATATCAATATGAATACACTCCAGCCTATCCTGTCTCTTACAGCCTGGAATTTTCTATTTCAGAACTTCTGAGTTCTATGGGCTCCTACTTATCCAGCTAATTAATTCTCACCTCAGAATAAGGCTCCACTCATCAGGATGACCTTCTCTGGAGATACAGTTTGTGAGGACTTTATGAGTCCACAGGATTAGAAAACAGACAACAACAAATAATGAAGTGAATGAAGTACAAGAGTACAAGCATTGAGATGCAGCAGAATTGTGACCAGATAATGAGGTGGATGGTCTGCACAAAGGCTGAAACTACATTTGAATTTCCCTTAGTTCCCTTAGGATATTCAAATTCACAGTTATTAGTGAGGATAAGTTGCCTATTCTTTCTACAATGGGCAATTTATGTGTCTACAACTAATAGGGAAGTATGAAAATCTCCATTTATTTGTACTAGTAGGGCAAAATTCTGACATCTCAATGGAACACTTTTACTCTTTCACTGTGGTAAACAGAAGAGGTTCTTGGCCTACTAAGGAAAGGATATGTTATATGAGAGTCTCTGTTTCTCAGTTAGGGTCATACTAAGAGAATAACATTTCAGAAGAATTTATTGCAAGGAAAAACAGGCTAAATGCACATGTTATTTCTTTATTTTCCAATAAATGAGCATCTTCGTGAGCAATGTCACTAAGCTTGAATTTTGATTGGCATTAGACACAACATTGCAGACACAAAACAGTGTATTGAATGTATATTTTATTTGGGTTGCATTCAAGTAAACTGATAGCATGCTGTTATTTTGTAATTTAACAAAAGTTCTGCACAAAATGATTTACTCTATTAATTCAATATTTATAACAATAACGTAATTATGAGCTTATTAAACATAATTTATTCATGGAAACAGAT
The DNA here is from genome assembly GCA_013396635.1 of Penelope pileata. Taxonomy (NCBI): domain Eukaryota; kingdom Metazoa; phylum Chordata; class Aves; order Galliformes; family Cracidae; genus Penelope; species Penelope pileata. The sequence continues at coordinate 7,786 of WBMW01001275.1, read as the reverse complement.
TTATATGGAACTTTATTTTCTTTGATGGTGACCCTACTCAGATATTTATTATTATTCATATTCCTCTCTGGAGGTAAATTGTGCTCTGCATTATAATTTAATACTGTATCTATAGTAATCACATTGAGAGGACCTACACTTCGAGCTGAGAAAGATTACTACAGGAAAAGCAATGAACCATTTCCTATAGTAATTTCAGTTTACACACAACTCATACATTTTTAAGAAAAATATTAACCTTAAAATTGAATCATCATCATCATTTTCATTCTCAAACCATTTTAAACAACTAGCAGGTTGTGTAAGAACACTAACAAGTTATCAGTGGCAAAAAAAATGCACAAATTGCTCACCATGACTGTCAGTGGAACCACCAAAATTATGTAAATTCAGAAGCGACATCTACCAGCATTATTCCACAAAAAAGACTTTGTTCAGAAAAGAATATCTAAATCATATCCTGAATTTAATCTTATAATCTTAATATGTTTATTCTCTTCATCATGAAAAGGAATACTCCTGATTAAGGTGATCTTATTGAAAAAATCAGTTTAACTTCTAAACAGAATATCATGACATCTTTGACTGCATCTCAGCTATTATAAGAAAAGAAAGAAAAAAATTATTATTTTAGTGAAGGAAAAAAAATTCTAAACAAATTTCCAGGAAAGACTGACTCTAAAACTGCTGTGCTTCATTGTTCATCATTATAATTTGATGAGCTGATGATTTCTGAGACTAACACAGAAAATGCTTTATAGCATAAATAATGTATTCTGTCTATATGCTTTGCTACTTTGCATATGATTCCTGACCACCTGCTAGGGATGAATTGTGAGAATTAGTGAACAACATGGAATTGGTTAATACTGTATAGGAAGCCTGAGTCAGGTGTGGGGAGTGTTTTTTTCAGCAAATTGTGTTACTTATGAAGCACTTATTCAGCAGGTTCCTTTTAAGAAAAAGGAAAATCTTTTTCATCTTATGCTGTGTCTCCTGTGCATATTCAGTGTTTAGGTCTAAAACCCTGAGATACAGACCAGTACAAACAGATATCTTGACAATAATAGATTATTTGAGGGCCCGGAAGAAATCATTTGCTCACACTTTGCAGAGGCTGGTGAAGTTTCTCTCCTGAAATCAATCTGTGTTCTGTAAATAAATTGTTAATAAACACGCCTGCTTATTGGCATCAGCCAGAGGAATAGACAAAATCCCCAGCCAATTACTCCACTGCTCTAGCAATCAGGTATTTTGCTGATTTGCAGTCAGATACATGGTCTTTCTATCCTTTGGGGGGTTCTTTGCGGGAATGCTTTCTGAACTGAATACATATCACCCTATCAGAAGAGAAGGAAAAAAAAAAACCTTAGCAAGCTGCAACTATCTAGCTCACACGGTGTCAAAGGAAGAGGCTCAAGGTGCCAAACTTTCATGCTCACTTTCCTGAGAGACACGGAATTTGCTGCTACTAAACCAGGTCTGTTGAAAAAGGACAGCTCATGAAAGTGGCATGAAGGAAAAACAAGTCTCTGATGGCTCTCCCTAGCCAGTTGAAGAAACGTGTTTGATTTCACCATTTCCATTGACAGGAGTTCACACAATGCTTTGTAGATGCGGTTGCTAGCTGAATCTTTTCTATGTGAAAATAGTGGATTAGTAGGAGAAAGTTTTTATTGTCCCTGAGATGGCTCCATTTATGATGGGACAATTGTGTGGTGAAATTACATTGCTAAAGCTGGAGTATAGCTTTCTGTATGTCTTTATAAATAGATTTGAAAGAAAGCCAAACTACCTTCCTAAAGAATTTTTCCCAAGTCCAGAAGCTCTCATGGAAGTCATGTATAAATACATTTTATTTTGCTACTATACTGAGAGAATGATTCATTATGAATCATTTATTAAACAAGTTTAGCCTCCTTTTCTGTCTGTAAAATGTCTATAAACATATCATGACTTTCTTGCTTGTATTTGTTATTCTAAATTATTTGACAGATCTTTTTTTGTTTGTGAATTTGTTTACTCTGTGGATTGCAATGTCAATTCTGAAATAATGACTTTCCTATCAATTTGTAATTGGTTGCCTAAATCAGGCAACTTTGTTTAGTTTCCCTGGTTGTCAGAGCGCTCATTCTATGTGGGACAAGTCTGGTATGTACACTGCTGCATCTGAAGTTAAGGATGCAGCTCCATCCCTATGTGAGTAGTCCTCCAGAACAGAAGCAGAAATCTACTGTGAAAGCACATGGTCAGAAATTAAAGTTTTTTTTTTCTTTCCCATTTAGTGTTTTTTTTTTTCAAATTGCACTTGCACTTTAATTACATATGCCAATAATCTGGTAGCCAGTGAATTCTATGTTTCAGGTAAACGCTCTTGGGGGAAACAATAAATATAAGGAGTTTCTACCTAGATATGAAACTTCTTCTGAGCATGATTCAAACAGATGCTAAGTGATAATGATTCTTATAATCTCTTAGATACATAGGAACAGGTAGGATTTCCAATGTCTGCCAAGACCCTTCTCATCTTAGCACTGCATTTCATTTATTAGTTAAGAAATAATGTTTTCCTTAATCCAAGGCAAATAACAGTGTTCCTAATAAATTGGAATTCTGGATTCATCATTTAAAGAATGCTTTGAGAAGAATATTTCATATAAAATAATCTTGCATTGTCTTCCTAGGTGTGTCTAGAGAACTTGGCATAACTGTGTTTCCAATTCTCCTGTCCAATCTCTGTAGAACTGCTCTTGGAGACTGCTAAGACACATACAAAAAGATGGTGAAACTTAAAAGCTGATCTCATATTTTCTTACCATTTTCATACTGAAATACCAGAGAAGGAAGACTTTGGGGTATGAGGAAGGGAAGAAAAAAATCTTTGTGAAATATTTGTCCATTATCCTATTAGAGATTAAGCCAAAATGGCCATCACACACTGAGCATTCATATTTTAAAATTAGCAAAAAATTCATTTCAAAAGCCACCCTGAAATAGAGGGAAAATGATCTTGCTGAAATACTGAGTGAATTAGCTGTGGATTTGAAAGGAATGGGAGCGATTGCTTGATTTCTAGGCAAGGATTTAAAACTTAAGGACACAATTAGATTGTGCTCATTTCCAGATCTAATTTGCACCTTCACTTCAGGAGAAGGAGGACTGGCAGAAAAGCAGGCCTAGAAGTATTATCCTCAGTGTTAACAGGCATAGGTTGCCCCAAGGAGAAAGGAAGAGAAACTAGAAATATAAGATACATTAGAGCTGGTACATACTGCTGACTGAGAATTAGGCACTGACAGGCAGCAACTGCAGGGGAGCTGTCAGTAGCTCCACTAGGCTTTTCTAGCAGGTGTCATTGTAAGACTGGGGCATCAAACAAGCTGGAGACAGGTTAGAGGAAAAACTGCAAAAGCTGCATAATTGAGGGGATGTCTGTGTGTGTGCACGTGGCCATATGTACTTAATGTCTTTGTTGTCTGTGAAATCAGATTTAATAACTAACCTTTCTTTCTATGTAATGTCTTCCTCCAATAAAGAAATAACTTGCAGCACATTACTGAGATCTGTGGGTTTGTTTTTTTTTATCCATGCTTGAAGATGCAGAATCAAACTAAAGCACTTGCCTGTTCACAGGTACCCTGTGTGGTAGACAGAAACATAAGGAACATTGTGCCTGGACGCACAAAAGCAGAGGTGAGCACATGCACCAGTATGCTTTTCAAAACCAGCCTCGATGCATCACTGTTGTCAAGTCTAAACTGAAGGCAAATCAGTTTTGTGCTGTTTCTGGAACAGCCATGCCTATCGTATGAAGCATGCTCCGAAAGTAATGCCTCCGATTTTATTATGTTGGCCCATGATTTCAGAGGTGGATATTGGTGATACAGCAGTAGAGGTTGCACCTTCCCACCAATATTCCATTCCATTTTGTTGCTGTGTGAGAGATGGCAGCAGAGGGGCAGTCTAACAAAATGACGTCTGACAGGGAAGTGCGCATGAAGAAAACGTGTGTCGCCGAATTCCTCCATGTGAAACATATTGCACCTATTGACATTCATGGATGCTTGCTGAATGTTTATGGAGACCAAAGAGTGTATGTGAGCACAGTGAGGTGGTGCTTGCTGCTTTTCAGCAGTGGTGACAGTGACAGTGGGTCACCTCCACTGATGCAGAATTTTACAGGCATGGCATACAGGCTCTTTTTCATCGCTGACAAAAATGCATAGCTAACGATGGTGACTGTGTTGAAAAAGACTGTTTTGTAGCTGAGAATTTGCTCTATCAATTAGTGTTACTATATCATTTGTATCTGTCATAGTTTCCATGGAAATAAATAGGAGGGGTTACTTTAGAAGTGACCCACATATGGTTTCAAGGGACAGGTCTATTCTGTTTTTAGGCTCTACTCCTCATTTTCTAATTTTCTCTCATTGCAATATAATTTTATTGTGTAGGTTTTATACTTCTCACTCCTCCATTACCTTGCCCTTTAGACACTATTTCAATTTGTGTTCTGCCTGACTGGATCCACAGCATCAGACGTCTCCTTGTCAGGCAGTCAGTAGAGACTCTGGTTTTATTGCCCATAACAAATAAAAGTTATCTTCACTCTTTAAAGCCTATCTGTGACTTGGGGAGTCTACAAGTTCAACAGCACACTGTTGACGGAAGGCTGTAATGCCAATGAGCAGATGAGACAATTAGACTGTAACCATTTGTTTAAAGGATTTAGGGTCTCTTTACAGCCTCTGTTAGCCGTTATTAGTATTTTACAGCTTTGTCTTGTGATGGAAGGACACATTATAAAAAGATAATTTTTCAGTTTTTTCAGATAAATTCACTAATAGGTATTTCCGGAATTTATAAACTACCTATGTTGTACCTGGCATACAGATACAGAGGGGAAGTTGCCTCCTGTTTGGAAAATATTCTATAAGAAAACCAGTCCTTTCTTCCTCTTTTTTTTTCTGAGTAACAAAACAATTTTGTAATCAAAAAGTCTGTGTTGCAGTCTTTCCCTGAAGTATGGTACTCGTCCTCATTTCAGCTTTGCTGAGAAGTCATGTGCATATATGATTAACTAGAAGTCATTTTATTACTTTATTTTGTGCCAATTACAGGAAAAAAATTTGTTCTCAATCCTGCAAAGAGTGGAGTTCAACAGAGAAGGAGGGATGGGGTAAGAGGGCTAAATACCAAGACCAAAAAGAAATCGATTTTTCAAAGGGCAGAAGATCAAGCGTGCAGTTTTTTATCACAAACATCTAAATATTGACTATAGTTCCCAGGATCTCAAAGAGCTCAAGGGCCCTAGCCAAAAATGGCAGATATGCAGGTCATGGATAAAGGTGTTTTGAGCCAGTGCTGAACTCTGCTTCCACTATCACGTATTTGATAGTGTATATCATGACAGAAAATTGTTCAGATGGCCATCTGTTTATTGACACATTACAAAAAATTCATTTTCATTTTCTGCCTCATATAAGAATATTTCCAAATAAAGCAACAACATTCCATAGGACACAGGGGGTTCTCTAGCTCACAGTCTGATCCAAGAAAAAATGTACGTTTGAGGACTTTGAGATGCTCAGGCACTTAAAAAAGACAGCCCCACAAGCTACAGTATCATTTAATGTTATTTTTCCCTTTAATTTTTAGTCATCACAAACTCCAGAGTTCAAAGCTTGTTCAATCCTTTCAGCTTGAAAAGTTAAGAGCTTTACAAAGCAAACATGTTTTCATCCTCAAAGAATGACATTTGAAGAAAGTGACTTAAAGGCTAATAGTGCACTTAGATTTTTGCCTATATTTCTAGGCCAAATAACATAGTATATTTTTTTTTTTTTCTTTTTAGTGTATTGTCAGAATATTAATGCCTTAATTTATTTATTTTTGACTTAAAAGAAATGAAGATAAGAATTTTACAGTAAAATAAGCAATCACAGGAAGACTGAAAACATGACATTGAAAAAAAGTGAAATCTGTAATTGCCTATTATCTTATGATGAAAATTGTTATTTGCTTCTACTTCTAATTACTACAAGTAAAGCTAGTCAGCTATTTCAAATAGCTGTGTTAGAGCATCGTAGTGTAATATCTCGGTAATTAATGTAATGCAAATTAGGAGGTTCAATTAGGATTCTGCAAATAGTATGAGGGGTACAAAAAAACTTATTTTAGCATATGTAGGAAAAACTAACCTGGTTTGCATCAGTCAACTGTTTGTCCAGAGGTGGACATCACCATCTAAGGAAGAAAATAGACAAAAAGTCACTATTTCCTATTCATTGCTAGTAACTACAAGTCACCAAGAAAGGAAAGTAAAAGTCAATAAAAATTAAAGGCTAAATGTTTAATATGGAGATCATTAGTACACTTAGAATATCTTCATGGTTTAGAATGTTTTCATCAACATCCTCTTTTGAGGACAATAAGTAAGAATTGGATGGTGGGAATGGTGATCAGTTTGAAAGATCTATTTTCATCTGTTAAAGGGAGAAACTGAAAGCAAAAAGGAGCCAGTTCTTTGAATAAATAGAGTATCTGAGCTGAAATAAAAGCATGATCTCAAGGGACCTCACCACTTGAGGTGAGAGCAGGGACAAACTCTGATGCACTAAGGAACCTTAAAGCAGTGAGGAGGGTGTGCAGCAAGCTCTCTACCTTGGGCTTCAGGAGAGCAGACTTCAGCCTTTTAAGGAATCTGCTAGGTAGGGTATTGTGGGAGAAAGCCCTGGAGAGGAGAGGGGCCCTAGAAAGCTGCTTAATATTCAAGGATCACCTCCTCCAAGCTCAGGAGCAATTCATTCCAACAAAGAGGAAATCAGGCAAAAATGTCAGGAGGCTTGTGTGGATGAACAAGGAGATCTTGGCCAAAATCAAACACAAAAGGGAAGTCTACAGAGGGTGGAAGCATGGGCAGGTAATCTGGGAGGAACACAGACATTGTCCAAGCAGCCAGAGATTAAAGTTAGGAAAGCTAGAGACCAGATTTAATTCAATCAGGCCAAAGGCATCAAGGGCAACAAGAAGGGTTTCTGGAAGTACCTCAATGACAAGAGGAAGACTAGGAAAAAATGTGGGCCATCTTCTGAAGGGAGCAGGAGAGCTGTTTATCTGACAGAGAAAGATGAGGCACTGAATGCTTTCTTTGCTTCAGTCTTTACTAGCTAGACTGACTTCAAGGAATCTCAGGACTCAGAGGCCAGGCTGAAATCCAAAGCAAGGAAAATGTATCTTTGGTGGAAGAGTGTAAGGTCAGAGAATACTTGAGCAATCTGGACATTCATAAGACCATGGACCCTGATAGAATGCACTCATGAGTGCTAGCAGATGTGATTGCAAGGCTACTCTCAATAATCTTTGCTTGATCATGGCAACAGGCCAGTGAGTCTCACCTCTGTGCCTGGGAAGATCATGGAACAGATCCTCCTGAGCAACATATTAAGGGACATAATGGATGAGTGGGTGATCCTAGATAGCCAGTATGGCTTTACCAAGGGAAGGTCATGTCTGATCAATCTGGTGGCCTTCTATGACGGAGTGATGGCATTCGTGGACAAAGGGAAGGCAATAGATGTAATCTACCTGGACTTGTGCAAGGTCTTTGACATGATCCCCAACCACATCCTTATCTCTAAACTGGAGAGATATGGATTTGAAGAATGGACTATTCAGTGGATAGGGATTGGTTGGAAGACCACAGTCAGAGGGTTGTGGTGAATGAACTATGTCCAGGTGGAGGCTGGTAATGAGCAGTGGCCCCCAAGGGTCTGTCTTGGAACTG
>WBMW01001271.1:102290-124902 GCA_013396635.1 Penelope pileata | reverse complement strand
GGCTGCACTGTACTGGGGCCTGGCCTGTGCCTATCAGACCCTCCTCAAAACTATTCAGCCCCATCCAAAGGAAGGAAGTGCTTCTAGATCTGGCCCAACCTCTGCGGCTGTTGCCCCTATAAGTAAGACATCAAAAAAATGGATACGAAGGTCAGATCACGTAGTAAAGGATGAAGAGGAAGCAGGGCCATCACATGTAGGAGAGGAGGAAGTCATAAAGGAGACAGAAACCATCCAGCCCCTATCACTGAGTGAGTTACAAGATATGTGAAAAGATTTTGGCCGCCATCCAGGTTCAAACCGGTTCAAACCATAACACTGCCCCTCTGCTACAATCTGTTGTACAGCAACAAAATTTAATGGAATACTGGCAGGAAGGTTCAACCTCTACTGCCATAATACCAACATTCACCTCTGATGTTGCAGGCAAACATAATAAAACAGGAGGCATTACTTTCAGAGCAGCCCTTGTATTTTGACATTATTAGAGAGCTCTTAAATGTAATTTCCTTTGAGCAAATCCTTGACATTCTGAAATGGTATCAAATTCAGGTTTGTATTTCTGATTAGTTTTTCCAGACACCACAGAGCAACTTGACATAAGTGTTTTAAGACTGCTTCTTTGTAAATCATACAGTAACTTTGAAGGCAAAATCATAAAAGCTTGCACTTACAAGAGAAGAAACCATAGGTTTTTAGCACCTGAAATTTAATTCAAAAAAATAATAATAAAAAATAAAAAGATCAACCATTGCATGGTACAAATTATGACAAAGAGATCTTTCAATGGCTAAAAGAATTCACTTATGTCCCCATATCTGAACCTTTTTTGAGATACTACTTCAGAAAGTTTATCCATTAAAAAACAAAAACTTTTCTCAAATAAGTTAAATAGCAATGTACTTACATATTAGAGCATAAGTGAATGCACTCCTGAAGGAAGCCCAAGTGTTGATGATAAGGCAGGCTATTTAAGGCCTGATCTGCCAATTCTACTAATTCAGTAAGATTCTTCTCCCCCTGGAAAGTAAAATGAAGAGAAAAGGACTATCAGAATCAATATTAAAGATATAAAATGTTAACGCATAATCATTCACAAGTTATCATCAATTAATACATCTACTACATGGGGATCGGTTCAACTTCTCACGGAGATGTCTATTTTAATCTGATTAACAAGCTCACTGTATTTCAGAAAAATATGTTTTTCTATCTTCTCCTGTGAGCTGAAAACTCTTCAGATGCTGAATCAAGAAAAATTTCTATAAATTCAGTGGGAATAAAGAGTATCTAATATTTCACAACATAAACACTCTAACACTATACAGAACAATTTCTAAAGTGCCCATGAATAAAGTATAAAAAAGTTAAACTTTTATTAACAATTCACTACTTACATTACAGTAAGCTTTTAAAAATAAATACAATAATCTATGTACATGTGTCTTTATACTTTTGACTAACAGATACATTATACAAGCCACTTAAATTTGAAGATTACAACTTTGCTGCAAATATTTTACAACTGAAGTACTGCTTGTATTAAGTTCAGAATCTTTTAATGTAAGGGATGGATTTACTCACACTTAAGACAATAGGTCATTTCTATTGCTGCATTTTATTCATTTATATTTTAGTAACAACGGAACAAGCATTTTGCACAAGCAGGAATTACTTCTCCGTTTTAATAATGGAGAAGAATATTTTGGTACCGCGCTGGAATCTCTTAAGTAACAAAACAGTATATTAGTTGCCATCATAACAATAAGTGAAACATGCAGATTTCATGCAGTCTAAAAGTAGTAGTATATTAGAGCTAGAATTGACAGGTAGTCTGGAATTTAAATACTCTAAATATAGTAAACTGTATATTGAAAAATAGTACTTGCTTTTACTTCTTTGTACATAACAGATCATAAGGCCACTTGCAAGTGTCTATATTTCCTTGGTTTTGCTTAAAGTTTGTTTGTTGATTTTATGTTTTTGCTTGTTTTTTTCTTTTAAATAAACAAGCAACATGAGTAATATTAATGAAAACAAATAGAAATTAACTAAATCTGGAATGCTATTAAATACTCATGAGCTTTCTTTGGCAATGCTAAAATACAGTTTTTACAAGAGAAAAAGAAATGTATAAATTTGCTTTATTATTAATTAATAAAAATATGCTTTATATAATAAAATTCTACACCTTCTTATGAACTTTAGTCATAAAGCTACAAGTGCATTCCATTGAATAAGCAGCTTCTGAAGCTTTTTTATAAATACTGTAGTTCTCAGAACTCATCTGCTCCAAATAGGCTGCAGCGGCTTCATGAATGCTTGGATATTCCAAGGAAAAGGGCACGTCCAGAGAGAGGAGAAACAAAGCATTCAGCAAGCTCTTTTGTAAAACTTTACTCGCCTTCAGAAGAGAAAACAATTTTCAGAATAACACAGTCTGAAAATAGAGTAAAACCAACAACAGCATTTGCAGTCTTTCAGTTAGTACAATCATTGTTGCTACTAGGCAAAATTTAGAGGAAGAAACACAAATCAAATGAGTTCTCTGTGAAGTTCTCTACTTTTTAACTATTATTGTTATAAAATGTAGGAATCCAGTAAATGCCAGTCCTAACACCAAACTTAAAACCAACCACAGAAGACGTGCCTGACCCAGTCACAGCACGAACTTCATACATTCGCCAGGTCAGTTTACCGTTTAACCACTAGATGGCAGAGAATACACAGACCACGATTATTTCCGTATCTTAATAATGAAAAGGTGTGTACAATTCTACATAGTAATAACACATACTAAGAACCAGGATTTCTGTTATTTCATTTTGTTTGTTTTCTTACTGCAAGTGTTCAACGTTCATTCCACAATTTTGACCTCAAATACAGTAATATTTTTTCAGTTCCCATCATATGCAGAATTAATTTTATATTTTTTACATTAGAGCATGAAAAGAAAAATTCTAAAGTCATTAGATTAACATGTCTGCACTTTCTTTCAGGGATAAGTATCTATTTAATGTTCATGGCAAAAAAAGAAAAATAAATCTGCTACTAAAGTTGAAGAATGTCTAAAAAACTACACTGTAATATAAACTGACAAAAAATGTAGACAATAGAGGTTTTTAAAGGGAACTTTAAACGTCTTCTACCACTTTGCATCCCACAAAAACTTTCAAACATGGGACCATCACTGCAAATAAATTCAAAGAAAACAATCCAAGAGCTACAACATCGAACTTTTATAAAGAGCATTAGAAGCAAACAATACTTTAATTCAGCATAAAACGTAAAACTGAATTGCTCACTACGTTCCATAAAATTAAAAGTGGTGATTTTAAACAGCACACAGTACTAATATACAACGCTAACAACAAACAAGCAGGAAGGGGGCAGCATAGCTTTGTAAACCACTCACAGTACTAGAAAAAAATGCTACGGGAAGAACACAGAATTTTGCAAACCTCATTAAACAACTGTATAAAAATATTTTTAAAGACCTCTATTCTGCAGCAGATTCTGCAGAATGCACCAATATCTGAAGAAAAGACAAAGTTCCCTTCCACAATCATATATCAGCCCATGGAAGTCAGATGAATTTCTCTGTCCAGTGGCTATTCTCCCAACATTAATCACTGAGGAAGGTACTCCTTTACGTCCTCTTTAAATGCAAAAATCAAATAGAATCACTTTTAAAATTAGCATGACCCACCTTTTCTACAGGAAGAAGTGTTTGCAGCAGTCTAACAGTGAAAAGCGAAATGCTAATAAATGCCATTCTGTGATGAACCATCATCACCTCGGGCTGCTCTGCGCTTGTATTGGTTTTGTGATACAGTATAGTTTCTCCAAGCAAACCCAAGACCAGAAGCAATTTGTCTTTCTGAAAACAAAATCAAGGACAAAATCATTAAAAACAATTGACATATTTTTACTGTATCTTTACAGTGTTTATATAGTATCTGTAGAATCCTTAAAATAATTATATTAATTTAAAAATGCAGGGATGGTACAACACATACAGTATTTGTCATCTGAACAGAACTAGTTCTCTGAACCTCAGTTTACCTGCACTTGTAGTTCTGAATACTTTGTGCAGTAATTACGCGTTATTGGTTACTGTCTCTGCTTTTTTTTCATTTTTCTTCTTTTCTTAATTGCTGCTCACTCCACCTTAGAGCTTCTAGCACTTTAAATATTTTGAAGTCCATTTTTCATACAGAAATATTAGGATCTAGTTTGAACCTACTTGTGAAACCTTAACTGAAAAATTAAAAAGAAAATAAAGAAAATCTTTGAGAATATCAAACGTTTTATGAGATCGTTCATTCTCAAAGGAAACAGCAGTACATTCCTCAGATTATATAGCATTCTAACACTAAAGAATCATCAACATTTGGACAGATTCAGCTCACATACATTGGTGGGAGGAAAAAAGTTGCTAGAATCTGGACATTTGGGGGGGGGAAAAAAAAAAAAAGAATTTTGTACTTGGAATGCCAGTTCCAGAACACCATTTTTCACAATGACAATTAAGAAGGCAATATCAAATGTGAGAATGCGCTTCTGGTTTTCCCCAAGGCTAAATAGTTAGTTATAAATACCACCCAGGAATGTGCCCTGAGGCAGTGTGGCAGTGGGTGGCAAGGAGTTTAGCCTCTTACGTGGAGGCTTTATGGCCAACTTGTCACATTTGGTTCCTCCAGTGATTTTGAACTTCACCCCAAACAAGTGCAGAATCTTAAAAAAACTGAGAGAATGTATGTCCCGATCTCAGCAATGCCAGAGTTATAGTTTACCACACTATGCTGGTGACTCTTGTTATGAAACTGTCTTCCCTATGCACACTGAGGTCCTGCTTCCCAAGATGTGGCTGAACAATGCTTGCTGATGCAAAGTCAAAAATAGTCTCCTTTTGCTTCTGCATGGCCTTTGTTGTTCTGCGTTTTTTTTTTTCTTTTCCTTTAATTAAACCACTCCTTACCTCAATCCATGAGCCTATTTTAATTTTATTTTCTCCCCTTGTTCTTTGGAGGAGGTGGAGTGAGAGTGCAGTGTGGTGGAGCTTAGCTAGCCCTTGGTGTGAAACCAGCACAGTCTTTTTAAGGACTCTTCTTCTACGTTTCTTAAGTTAAATGTTCTGCAAGGAATCTTCAGTATTCATAGAATCATAGAATGGTTTAGGTTGGAATGGACCTTAGAGATCATCTTGTTCCAACCCCCTTGCTATGGGCAACGACACCTCACACACTGACTTAGTGGTGATTAACGACAATAGATTTTAATAGATCAGTACACTAATTCCAAGAAAAAAGTTCTCATTCACTGCAAAATCCTATAATCAATATATATATATAATCATTTGTACAGTACTGAGTAGGTAAGACTCCTGTAATGTTTTAATTAATAATTATTGCAATACCTTTGTTTCATATGTAGCAGTATCTTCATGAACTCTAAATTAAGTCACTTGCATTTTAGACTACGGTTAACTCAAGTTTTTAGGCAAGTTTCGATTGGTATGTTTGCATAAGCATGCGCATAAACCACGCCAACTAAAGTTTCAGCTTTCTATCACCTTCAAAAGAGCAAGTCACCCATTGCTACTTCACCTGTTAATCACTAATCTGATATTTCATGTCTATAACAACTCCCAATTGCATTTAGCATGTATTTCCTGTAATTTAAATTTTTCAGTCAACAGCACTAGAACATTTTGAATCTCTTCTGAGGCAAATAGCTTTCTCCTTTCTTTCCCAGCTAAGCAACAAAGAATACTTGAAATCTATGCAGGAATCTGTAAGTCTTACGTAGGAAATGGACATGAAGTGCTTAAAAATTCTAGTTTTGGATCTAAACAGTTATTCCTCTACTTACAAACAAATAGTCAATAAGGTGTAAAAAAAAGTTAAAATTGTCATTTAAGTCAAATTGTTGTTCTACATTTGTAGTCAGCACTTTTGCTTTAGATTCTCTCCTACATGTGTTTCTCTCAATGGCTATTTAACAGCTTTTTTTTTTTTTTTAACAAGACAAAATTAATGATTTATTTTCCTGAATTGAAACTTCAGCATATTCTAGCGAAAGAACTTACATTTAAGATGAAAAGAATGTGTCAGTGGTAAAAATCAGTAATAAACTATTTAAGATTTTCAAAAGCATAGCTCAGCAGAAGATTAAATATGTATATTAATCACTGTAAAAAAAAGTCAGAGGTTTACCAAAGCAGACTATTAACTATAGCTGACCAAAGCCTAAAGAAGTCTTACCAGTTCCAATCCAAAAAGGCTCTCATCTTCCCAAACATTCTCCGAAATAGTATCACCAATAAGGTACATGTCTTCAACAAGCAACTCAAGAACTTCCATCGTCATCCTCCTGCTGCCTAATACAAATAAGAGGATAAATTCAAAAACGAGCAAAATAATATATTATGATATTCAGACAACACCGTGTTGAACAAAGGATTATTCTAAATCTGAAATTCTAAAATTTTAGTTTTCCTGTACACCTCTACTAAACTAATGCTAACTATCCTCAACCAGCTCTAAATCATGAAAGACAACAACAAGGCAAAACCACAGTAAAAGAAATTAAGCTAATCACATACATTTAAAAAACACAGGATTTGCTTATAACCTAGAGTACAATATAAATGCTATTACAGCTGTAAATCCAATCACTGGACTTCGATGAAGTTCAGAATAGTCACTTATTCCCACCACCCACTGAAAGAGCTAGGTTACTGACATTCAATATATATTTTCTATTCCTGTTAATCTGTATTTTCTGTACAGCAGGAGTGGCTGTTCTGTGTAAAATCTTCCTTTGACAGGTAAGGAGATGAATACCCACTTTATCTGTTTGTACTCTTCCCCACAACATTTTCTCCCCCTTCTCTAATATTTATTCTTTTTCATTACTCCTTCTGACTCAGTATCTCTTAATAGAAGGCTAATGAGGTCCGTTTATTAGAGATTTTTCACACTTAGTGCAGTTTTAAGTTTGGACATCAGACCACAAAGCTTAAAAATACGTAGCCTACATTTATTACAAATACAACCCCTTCCCAATGTCCACAAATAATTCGGGAAGAAGCAATGAAAGCCACAGATAACAGAGGATGCCAAGGATGTCTGGCATCCTAGGGAACCATACAGTGACAGTTTCCCCCAAATACTTGACATAGCTCAACAGTTGGACTGATTACTTCTTCATGGTATGTTTCTATTTAAAAGCCCAGATGAATTCTACATACCACTGAATTTTCCCAATTCATTTTTGAACTATGATAAAGACTTAACATCCCTCAAGATCTATTTTAAAAATTAAAAAAATAAAAGCAAGCTCTATGGCTTGTTACAGCGTGTATTAAAAGAGAGAATGAAAAATAATTTATCTACTTTTTGTAGATTTTACATGATGAAGAAGCCTTGTTGGTATACTTAAAGTAAAAAAAAAATTGTGCGTCACTAATGTAGTAAGAAGGGCGAAAGTTCATGCAATTTGCAGCTTCAGCGTTCTGCTTGGAGAGAGCATATGGTGGAGAAGAGCGCACGGCCTTTTTGAAGGCTTGCTTTTTCCAATCTGACAGAAGTGCTGCATTCCATTTATTTTAGGCAAATATTGCCAGTTTGAAAAGTATATGCCTGAAAACTCCAAAAAGAACTTTTTTCTCTCTTCACAATTATTTTGCAAAATCTTGATCGAATTTCTTATGCCTAAAACTATTCGAAGGCATTTTAATAAATCATTTAGGAATATTAAAAATTTACAATTATAATGCAAGTATTAAATAATGATGCTTTTACTTTGAACTGTAGTTTCAGAAAAATTTGATGTCAAACACTAAATATTACACCTGAAATATTACTTTGTTGTAGCTGTCATGATCTACAGACACAGACCATCTGGTAGTCCTGAAAAGCACTGCATGTCCCAAAGCTTTTTTGCATGTATACTAATTGATATAACAAAGGAAACTACTTTCATCTAACAAAACCTATTCTGCTTATATTGCATCTCAAACTTTGTTGCTTGATTCCAGTAGCCAGACACCAGTCTTGGACAAAAATTGTTTTCCCAGTCAAGGAGTGACTGGTTCACACCACACCAGAAATGAGTGCAGCGACATCTGATGATAGGGAAAATACTTTATAAACAGTAACAGAAATATCATGATTAATTAACAGAAATGCTGACCCCACTGTTCCTACTTTATAGGCTAGCACAAACTCAGGAACATCATACAAACAAGTTGACAGAATAAGCAGGCGGTAAATTTTGTTTTCCATTAATGAATAGGATGGAGTCAGTACTGAACTTTTTTTCAGAATCATTTAGCATAATTAATTAGCATATTTTAGCATAACTACTATTTTAAGTTCCTACTTAGACTAATATAAAGAAATATATGACAGATTCATTAATGAACAGCCAAAGATACCCCATAGTTAATTCAGCCTACTATGGCCTTCCTCCTAGGTAGACTCCAGAGATGACCCGCCTGTATTGCTCTGATCTCAACACACTTATACACCTGATTTTAAAAGCAAGTAACACAATTACTAGCAAATTACATTAAATGTAGCTTGCACTCACTGTGTAATATTAATATTTCTATCAAAGAACACAGTAAAGGATATAGAATCATAGAATCATAGAAACAGAAGGTTGGAAAGGACCTACAAGATCATCTAGTCCAACCATCCTCCAATCACCATCCCTACCCACTAAGCTACTAAATCATATCTCGTAGCACCTCATCCAGACAATTCTTGAACACCACCAGGGACGGTGACTCCACCCCCTCCCTAGGCAGGCCATTCCAGTGCCTGACCACTCTTTCAGAGAAAAAGTTTTTCCTTATATCTAATCTAAATTTTCCCCTGGTGCAACTTGCGGCCATTCCCTCTCGTCCTGTCATTAGTTACCTGGGAGAAGAGGCCGATCCCCTCCTCATCACAATTTCCCTTCAAGAAGTTGTAGGATGCAAATTATATATATAATTAACCCGATAAAAAATTCAAAGTTAAAATAATTACATACAGCTATACACGCTGACTAGTTTAGTGAACTTTTTTTAGATCTGAAGATAAATTTCAAAATATTAAATGAAATGCAAACTCAAGTCCAATCAACTCTCCCTGCAACAATCTGTTTAGGAGCTATCACAGACGAAAACATGAGTACATCACATGCAGTCATACCCACAGCAACTGCAAGTAGTGCTGCTAAGAGCAGCAGATATCATGAGCCATCAATGTGAACAGACATATACACATCTATCACTGCTGGTTATTTTAAATTATGCACTACAATTCTTCTTACAGACCATCACTATTGTTGCTATCCATGTTAATCAGAGGCAGACAAAGACCAAATACAAATGCATGTGTAAAGACTAAACTCCTAATCCTGCCTAAACCTGTTAAACCTGCATTAGGTTAGTATGATATGATGTCTGACATGATCATGGCAGATCCACAAGACAGGACTTTAGTCAAGGAGGAAAACGTAATTCTAAATTGTTGCAATTATCTCTATCACATGTTATATATAGGTTCACATAATAGCATCCCAGTTTCACCTACAAATTGCTACAATAACAGCAAAGAAAAAGAATTGGAAATTAAGTAACAGAGCTAGTCTCCAACCCTAATTCTGATCCAGCATAGTTTTTGTGCCTACATTTGGCTAGTAAAAGCATGTTCATATCTACAGAGTTGGATCAAAACCACATTGAAGGGTTCGCAAGAAAAACTAGCCAAATAGAGGGGGAGCAATAGCATATTAAAATATGCATTTGTTTTGCTTTTTAAATGTGTCTTGCAAGTCCATTCCACCATTCCCTTACATGAATATACAAGATACTAATTTTTCAACACTTGGGGCAATCACTATCTGTTACGAGTTCATTATTACTAAATGCATAGTAAGAAGGATCTATAAATGATTAAAATAAATCATCTGCAGTATAGATTTAAACAATTGTCTTTTAAACATTCAGTATTAACACTGGCTTTAAATCACTAAGCTTCAGACAAATATTGTAGCTTAAAGCTAACCACAAAACTAAAACAAACGAACAATAACAACAAAACAAAACAAAATCAAAAAACAACCAACCAATAAAACAAAAAAAACCCACACAACTATTGATATCTGAAATGACTTCATGTCACAAGACAGGTCATCACAAAAGAAAAGTTCCAGTCTCTACAAAGAACAGAATTTGACCTTAACCAAAAGATATTATATTGTAAAAAACAAATGAGTGAATTTTACAGTACACTTACTAATTTCCTTTTACCTAGTAATTTAACTAGCTGGAAGAAAAGGGAGAACTATATTATACCATTTAAGCGGTGGTAATAATACTAGTAAAGGTGTCTGTCAATTTTACTAAAAGATAAATTCAAAAAAAAAAATCAGAAAACAATACTATATGAGAACAGTGCATTACTGTATATCAATGTCTCACAATGTCACAGTGAGCCTACACATCACAGGATTTCAGATCCATGGGAAGGGGATAAAAAAAGGTTTTCTTATCCATGTCTCATTACAGCACAGTGGAAAAAGAAAGAGACTAAGAAAAAGTACAGAAAAAAAACCTGAGGGCAACAGAAAAGACCAACGTCATCTGAAAATAAATCTCTTTTAGTTCTATGATAAGATGCAAAGAAAGACTTCAAACAAACACTCCTCAATTACGAAAAATTCACTAAATACTCTTTAAGTCTGTGGATTTGAAATGACAGGTGCAAGAAACGAAGAAGATGGAAAATAAATCTTCTACAGTTTCACATCATAAATAAAAGAGATAATGCCAGAAGTCATGAATGTGCCTGTGAGGAGTTAGTATTTGAATACATAAATTTTTCACTACTCTGAAAGGAAAAAAAAAAAAAAAAGTTAACATGAGTTTGTTTTATTATCAAGACAATTTGGACTAGTGTTCCAGTTACAGATCAATACATATTTTCATACCTTACACCTCTTTTACCAATACCTGTTTTGATGACAGTTTTACAACTAAATGCTATTTTAGACAACCGAAGAGCAAAAAGATTGTCTTACAAAAAGTTTTGGAATTTAGAACGTTTAAATTAAAATAGAAATCATTAGTTGCAGTTAGACTACATTGACTAACATTTCTTACTTCATACATACTTATAGTCTGTTATTACATATATAATAAAAACATTTTTCCAGAATTTTTGACTATTATTTCTTGAACAGGAAAATAACCCACATGCTTAAAGAGACTAGGACACACAGTGTGGTTGTTTTTTCCTTCCTCTTGAGTGACATTTTATTCCACCATGCCATTTTTCACCACACACTCCTGCTTCTTCCTATCAATACTTACCATCATCAGTAAAAAGTACCTAAAACTTCTGAAGCAAATTTGAAAATCAACCAAAAGATTCAATCTTTATGACCTGAACAAAACCATTAAAAATAACTGCCATGTGTAAGCTATAGTCATCTACACGTCATAATACCAACTTCCTAATAGGTTGGTATAGAGATGGAAAGGATAAACGGAAATATTTAATTCAAAATTTTCTCACCTGTTCTTAGAAGAGGTATAGCATTTTCCAAGATGGAAACACAGAACTGAGGAAGGCTAAGCTGCTTCATCTGTAATTCCAAAGTGTCCTCATTTTCAATATCCGGCAAGTCAGTATGTCCTACATCAAGTGGAGAGTGCAGAGAGATTCTCGAGTTTGCATTTGCTTGGGTACTGTTTCCACTTAAAATGACAAACAAAAACAAACAAAAAAAATTAAAGAGAGACAACATTAACTCTTGCTAAAAAAAAAAAACACAAACATATATGTACAGATGTTAAAAGCTGACAACAGGTATTTTAACGTCTCCCTTCTATAAAACATACCCTTCCTCCCACTATTTCTGAAATTCACCAGTGTTGCAGGAAGTGCGGGATTTTGCCTGATTTTTTTTTATTTTTTTTTTTAATAGTTACAATATTGTAAGAGAAAAATCAGTTGATTTGTAACTTTTTGTTTTTTGATGTACAAAGTCTTAAGAGTTGCTTAAGGCAAGGCCACTTATTAAATCAAATTTCAACTTAATTCATACCTACTACATTAAGACCGTTCTATGCAGCCAGCCAGAAAATTCATATAAGTAAAATGGACTACCCTTTGCTAAATAAAGCCTGGAGGTCTTCTCTTTTCACTGTAGAACAGAAAATATTCCCTTCCCCAAGAATGCCTAAGTGCAACCCAAAATAATACATTATCCAAAAAAAAAGTTCAGAATTTTATTATTTTCCATCTGTTTTCAGAAGGAACTTAATTCTGCTGTCTGTATTATAATTAATGCAACTCTGAATTAATTTAACTAGTGTCCTAGACAACATTTAAATTGCTTTGAATCACTTTAATAACCAGTATGCCTTTCATTGGGTTTGTTTTGTTGTTAAACAAGCTGAAGAAATTGAACTGTGGCATAACTATATTACTTTGTCTACCTGAATGTAAAAGGTGTCTAAAAGCTAACAGATGAGGATACAGAGGATGACAGATGACTATAAGCAGGATAGAAGAGTTCAACAATATGTAGTGGTTCTGATTGCACTTACCAGAGGGTAAGAAAGGAGAGGTATCAATCAGAAAATTCAGAAGAGGAAAGATTACATTTCCAGGCAGAATTTGAAACAGACAAACAGATAGGTTGAAGAGTCTCAAGATTCAAGAACAAGGAAGAAAGAGTTACTTAGCCAATGGCAATAAAGAAATAGTTTATAATACAATTATGTTGAAAAAGACAAGATTCACTGACAGTAGCTGTTCCATGTCAGAATTAAGAACGTTAAAGCAACATAGTCATTTCTGCTTCACTGGTTCCTTTAACATTGTTTCTATTCAACAGTATGTTTTTCTTTATGTTTTGTCTGAGCTAAATTATATACTCATAAGAAATGTAATTCAGGAGCAGTTAGCAGCACACAAGATGCAAGGACATAAAAGTGTACCTTCATGAACAGCTCAAAATATGGTCTTATACTTTTAACAAATTATCATTACCTCATTACCACCTTAACTGACACTTATGTAGATTTCCTTATAACACTGACAGCCAACATCATCCCTCTTTCTTGTGCAATACACATTAGCTACTACTAAACTGTTAACTGTTAAACTTGGGAAAACAGCCAGATCCTAGAGCGTATAAAGCATGGAGGTCATTTACAGTGATGTATTGGCTACATAATAAAACCTGAATATATTAGACTTAAGGTGAGTAAAAATAACGCTTTAACAATGACTCTTGAGATGCATATACAAGTAAGAATGTGAGCTGTTCTCATCTGTAATATCATTGTATTTGAATACATAAGAGTTACTCAATCATTAAATCAATATGCCATAAAGACTCAAAAGAATTTCCAATAAGGACATAGTAAAGATTCACAGAAACTTTTAAGTTCCCAAATATTAACCAGTAACTAAGACAGTCATTCTGGACGAGTAGCTTTAAGTCCGTTGTGTCAAGGTTAAGTAACATCCATAGACAAATGACAACCTGAACATTTTGAGGATATGCAGAAAATTTATAATTTCATCTTCGAGTTGCATTTTTAGAAGATGTGCAGTTGAAATTTGTTGCTAGATTTAGCACCAAGGTTTATCTTTATACGGTGTAGTATTTTTGATGACATTGTACACTGTTTGCTACATGATGGTCATACAATTTTTAAGAACCTGTGGGATTATCTGCTGAATAGAAAACTCCAGCCTTTACAGCTATACTCTGAATAAATAGTTGTCTTACAAATATATGTCTTAAAAATACATGCACAAACATAACAATTGTTACTAAGAGATTTTGTTAAAAGTGTTGGTTAGGTACAGAATTACAGAATTGTACGGGTTGGAAGGGACCTCGAGAGATCATCCAGTCCAATCCCCCTGCTAAAGCAGGTTTCCTACAGCAGGTTGCACAGGAAAGCTTCCAGGCAGGTTTTGAATATCTCTGGAGAAGGAGACTCCACAGCCCCACTGGGCAGCCTGTTCCAGTGCTCTGTCACCCTCAAAGTAAACAAGTTTTTCCTCATGTTTGTATGGAACTTCTGTGTTCCAGTCTGCATCCATTGCCCTTTGCTCCGTCACTGGGCACTGCTGAAAAAAGCCTGGCCCCAACCACCTAACTCCAGCCCATTACATATTTATAAGCATTGATACAGTTACCTCTCAATCTTCTCTTCACAAGGCTGAACAGTCCCAGGTCTCTCAGCCTTTTCTCACAACAGAGATGCTCCAGGACCCTCATCATCTTTGTGGCCCTCCATTGGAATCTCTCCAGAGGTTCCCTGTCTTTCTTGAAATGGAGCGTCCAGAACTGGACACAGTACATCAAATGTGGCCTCATCAGGGCACAGTAGACGGGGAAGATAACCTCCCTTGACCTGCTGCCCATTATATTTAGAATGCACCCCAGGACACCATTGGCCTTCTTAGCCACAAGGACACGCTGCTGGCTCATGAATATGGAAGGTATGATTGATCTTATTCTCAACACTTATTCTCAACAATTTAAAGAACTGTTTGATTCTTTGTATCACTTGATTACTTTTCATTAAAATGATCTGAATTTTAGCTGGTTAACAAAACTCTAACATGATCCCAAATACTGGCAAGGAGTTGATAATGTAATCCTATACTAACACTTTTAATTAAAATGCAAATTCATTTCCTATTGTATTCACCTAGAAGATGCTGCATCCCAATCTTGACCATCTCCTCTAGGACGCTGAACAGTCCGTCCAATCACAGATGGCCGAGGACTACTACTTCCAGGTGATGGATTCTGTGAACGAGGAGGACCTCTTGCTTCTTCACAGTAAGATATAGATGAATTCTGGGAAGCTGTGCCTTAATAAAAATTATAAATTATCCATTAAAGGAAACATAAAGAGTATCTTACCTTAAAGATACTATAAAGTCAAGTAATGGTAAAACTAATTAAGGTGGTACATGAAAATCTATAGGTAAACATTGGCAAGCTAGGATAACCTATCATGGGACGTAGCAGAGTCTGGAAAACCAATTCCAATGCTTAAATACTGAAATTTATGGTTCAATCATAAATCCTAAATATGTATTTTTTAAAAATCAATAGAATAATTTAATGCTGCAGTTTGGTAATTTTGTTTTAGACTTAGAACTGCACATTGGAGAAAAACATTTTGAAGTTGCATAAGCTTCAAATAAATGTTGCACTGGCTGTGGTTAAAGAAACCAAGTTACAGATGTCAACATATCAAAAGAGAGCTATCGTGAAGACTTTCTTAATAATAGACTAAAATACAAACATGGTCTCTGACTAAGGCTATTGGATTTCTTGATGTTACAATAGAATTAGCAAAGACAGAGCCAGTAGAAGTTATTGAGGTCAAGTCACCAAACAGAGGGACAATCTTCTGAAGAGAACCAGACTAGCATTTTAGAGAAAAAAATTGATTAAATTCATCTGACAAAACGTAAACAGAAAAATCATTACAACTAATCTACATTATTAAATCTACAAAATTTAAGCACTAAGAACATCGTGAAATAGCCCTAATAATTGTAATATCTGAAACAATTATTATTTCCAGGCATCAGAATGCAAAAAAAGATTACTACGTTAGAAGCAATTTGTAAGTAAATTGTTAAGCACTAATAGCTCTAAAACCCGAGACTATGAGGCTGCCTACTTCTAAAGATTTCATTTAGCTTTATTTAAAATCCCTCCGCCTACTGACATAAGAACAGTTGATGCAAGGAGAATAACAGGAAATGATACCAACAATAAGTTTTAATTTTAAAAATCTTTAATATTTTTGAATAAAGCAAGTACTCCAGAAATATTTACTGACTTGAACAGTACTGAACACCATCAATTAGCAGAACATTTTCATGAGATTCCATTTGCTATAAAGTGGCGCACTTTTTTTTTTTAAAAAAAAACATTATAGACAATCTCATCTCTAGCAAAAATACAACAGTATTTCAAATATTAAAAAATTTCTACCTTGCTCTGTGGAAAAAAAACTTGGATCTCTGTGAAAGTTAAGTCTGCTTCTTAAGAAGATGCACAACTGTTGCAGGCATGACACAGCTTGTAAAGCTAGCCGATGTCTTCCATCTCCTCCAAAAGCCAGGTTTAGTAGAGACAAAAGGCTCTGCAAATAATACAAAACCATTAACATTGGTAGTTGAATAATAATGCACTTTCGTGACCAATCATGACAAAGACCCTTGCACTAAATACAGCTCGCAGGTGTTCCTAAGTGTTTAAAAATCACAACTAAGAATAAATAGGCTTAACTACTGTTTTCTTACTGAATACAAGACCATCAGTTCCTAAGAAGTCTCAAGTCCTGAGTTCCACATATTTCTCGTGAAACCATGGCTTTCATTAAAGGAAAGGAGCCCCTTAAATGGTGTAGGTATGACAGGGACACAATTTTACCTTATCCAGATGAAGTGAAGTTTTACTATACAATACACTTTATTACTGATCAACAATATACATTATTACAACCAAAATAATTTTCTAAATACAATATATAGCTAATGTCATTTTCTTCTGTGCATCTAGAGTTCATATGGACTTAAAAGGACAGGCCTTCTGTTAAGCTATTTTGTTTAGAAACAAGTTGTAGCATTTACATCTGTTCTTATTCAGCAAAACTAATTGCATAACAAAATAAAAACCTTAAACTTGGATGTTAATTCTTGCCTGTACAATCTTTGGTCTTTGAAGGAAGATCTCAGCAGGAAAATCTTGCATAATCACATCCTGAAGAAGTTCACACGTACTCCAAATTAAACTTTGGTTGCTACTTCGTAAAGAACTAAAAATACAGTACATGTTTAAATATGTATTAAAAACAAAAAAGCAGTAATCATTAGCTCGGGCAAGTCTCTGCAAGAAAGAGATAATCACAACATTAAAGAACCTAACAAAAAAAAAAAAAAAAACACAAAAAAAAAAAACAAAAAAAAAAAAAAAAAAAAAAAAGCTGTAATTCTACCATCATACAATTCTTGAGTTATTCCTTAGCTATGTTAATTCTGTATACAACAATAAAAATCTCCATTCCCACCGTTATATAGAATTATGTTCCCAGAAGAGAAAAAACTTTATTGATTCTGAATTTGAAATTAAGATAAGAAAGTCTGGAAACTCCCCATGAAGCTAGTGATTATCTCAGTGGTACATAGCAAGCAATCTAACACTTACCAAGCTTTTTGCCATTAGCATGCCTCATGTACAACTTCAAAGCACTCAAATTACATATGTGGGAAGTTACATAAAGAAAGAAACCTAGTAGCTATTCTCTAAAATGTAGCATAGTAAATAATAACCTTTTCACTATTCTACTTAACTTTTCCTATTTTTACTGTTTTGGAAACCACTGTTAATTTAAAAATGTCCTGTTTCGAGGATCTAAGCTCTTTTTCTAGACTTAAAGGAGGTGAAAAATTAAAAAGGTTTTTCGGCTTCAGAGATCTTTTGAATGGTAAAAAGCAAAAACCTACTACAAGAAACATCACAGTTAAGCACGCTGTTAAGTAATCCAGTTCTTCACATTGCATTACTGTCTATGCTAGATATCAGGAATCCCAGCTCTCGCAAGGAATCCCAGCTCCAAACTTTTCCTTGGGTCACTTCAAACATTGGTTTTCTATATGAAACTTTGAAAAAAACATTTATCACTGCGGAAAAAAGATTTGAATAGTTTTGTGCCTGAATAAAGCACCACAACTAAACTTACTGGAGTATGCTTTGTTATGCTATTACCAAAAGTATGAATTTCTCTGCAAGTGGCAGTGGGGCGGTAATGATTTTGTTCTAAAATTAACGAGATGACATCTTTGATTCACTTGACAAATTTAGACAACTGAAGCACCATGAACCAAAAAATGTACTATGAATTAAGCATCAGGAAAGGATACAGATATTAACAAGATATCTGTCTTACTATACATCACTGCCTATCTTCTCTGCAAAACTACAGTGAAGTATTTACAATCATTTATCAAAAATTAACTCATTTGTTATTTACAGGAACAGCTTAATGATGCAGATGGACAGTCATTTAGAATCCTATTATCCAATAAAAATAAAAACCAGAACCAAACTGCAATGCTGTTATTACTCTACCTTTCACTTGATGAAAGAATATGTCTGTCTGTCGAAGTAAGAGCTAGCCAAGGAAATGTAGAAAATTTCAAGCATTTTGCTGCAAAAACAACAAACATGAGAGAACAGATATTTTACAGCACATTTTATAGAAGTAATAAACTGTGTATTTCTATAGCAAAGTCAAAACTTATGCACTATATGCTATCTGAAATAGAAATACCTTTTGCTAAATACAGACTCAAAAGAAAAAAAAAATCAAGTGCTGCAAATGAGTTTTCAGCAATACCAAAAAAACATTAAAGGCAAAAAAGAACAAAATATGTTTATGGAAATAAGTTTTAGCAAATGGAAAACACAGTATTAGCGGAATAGTAATAAATTCAGCACTCCATGCTTTCAATCAAATTCTAATTTTGTTCTGTCACTAAAGAATACTTGCATAATCTCTAAAAATGGAAGATTGACATCATGCTTTTAAAGACGTAGAAAGTAAAGTTGTTACTAAATTACAATACAATGTAACTTACAGTACAATGTAACTTTTTGACTGACATACTTGAAAGTTACTTGAAATTTAATTTTTGGAATTGTTATTCTACAATTCTAAAGATAGCTATAATGCAGTGATAAAAAGTAATCTAGTAATTTATACACAGTAACTCCAAAGTCAGTTTTTAAAATCTACTTTTCAGCAATATTTTCTATGTTAAATACGACACCAACATGGGAATTGCTACTAGCATGCCAATGCAGACAAAGGCTTGACAAAGTAAAATCAATCTACATTTATCAATGAAAAATTTTCATATTTTAAATAAATTAGAGCACAACAATGGCTTTCATTTAGGTGTAAGGTAAAGATTTCCAAAGCACTTTATCTAGTTCTCTGAAAAGTAGAAAGGTATTATAGAATTTAAGTTTTATTAAAATAAAAAGGTGACTTAAATCAGACATTTTTGATTATAGAACACAGATATCATGAAAAAGCATTAGCAATTTTTTTTTAAAGTACAGTACATTGTAAGATACATATTCCACTACAGTTATACTATATACTTAAGAAGAAAAAGATCTATTACAATGAATGTAATTTTTATAAGCATTATAATTCAAGTTTGTGATATCAGAATTCACAAAATAACAAGAAAAAGAATAGCCAGTAGTAATATCTGTAATTTAATTCAATCTAAATAACATTTCTAAGCACTTTCTGTAATTATCATATTCATAGTCTACAACTACACTTACCAAGTGTTCTTTTCAGAGGTATTTCTAACTGGCGCATATGACTTCTATCTTGACAAAAATATCCAGTGAATAATTCCTCTTGAGGCAGAACTAAAACAAATTAGGAGTANAAAAAAAAAAAAAGTATAAAAGTATACGGGTATCTATTTTTACAACTGTATTTTCCAACTGTAAAGTACGGCTTGGTTTTTTTTCATTTTGTTACACTACCACATGTACCATATAAACAATAGCAAAAACAATTACCCAAAATCTATTGCCTGGGAGAGAAATGGCAGCTAAGAAAATGCTTTTCTCAAATCTACCTATGTAGTAATAAAAGCAACACTTACAATTAACTATTAAAAACCTCTCTCTACAAAACTGCTGCCTTTTCAAGTCAGCTGAAAAGTTATGTCCCCTTTATGTAATATGTATATTAATATTTAATGTATGCAGTTAATATTGCAAACCATGTAACAAAACATGCACAACACTAAAAGTAATCTATCTCCCTGAAACACATTTGATTGCAGTATTTGGTTCAAAGGATCAAAACAGATAATGCCCAGATTACTAGTTCACAATTTTTTCCCGAAAACTGAGGTTTAAAGAAAAATATAACACCCCATTACTAAGCTTTCACATGATTTAATCCACATATATATCCAATCTAGAGTATAAAGAGGAACTGTGTGTGATATTTCAATTAGGGAAACAGGTTTATTTTAAGAACACAAATTATTACATTATTCCAAAATATTATTATTATTATTCCAAAATATTCCAAAATTCTCAAACACTGGCAAGCTTAGATGAAGATACGTAAAAAATACATTAACAAGTGGTTAATAGACACTGTGAAAATGGACAGAAGGTGTGATTACAAACAACAGCATTTTTCTCGTGCAGACAATTCCATTAAAGGAGTGGCACTACCTGACTGAGTTAAGATCACACTTTCTCTGGCAAAATCTGCTTATCATACATTTCACTAGACCCTCAAGAATACTAGACCCTTCACCTACTGTGCTTCAAAATGTCAGCTTTCCATAGTCTAGAAGCTGCTCACTTACTTTATTTTCATTTTAAATAAGTCACATACCCAAACATACAGTTTACCTGGTTGACCTACTGAAGGCTGAGACTGCGCTTGGTAACAGTCCGATAAATAACTAGAAGGAATTTCAGAAGGAAGTAAGAAGAGTCCATCCACAATTCCATCAATTACAGCCTGCAAGTTTGGATCCACATCAGAGCGAAGCTGAGCGAAGAACTCCACTGCACCAATTCCAATCATTTGCTGGGCAGCAGGTGGATGCTGCATTAAGACAAATAACTGACACAGTTAGCTGGAAGAATTTCAAGGGCTTTGAGGAGAAAGTTAAAAAAAAAAAAAAAGTTGTAATCAAGACTTAGGCTTGATTTGCACTTTATTATTTTAGATTGTTCACCAGTATCAAGGACGTGTTATTATTTATTTTTTAATTTCCTCTTTACATTGCTGGTTAGTGATTAAAACACAAGAATGGAAGCAGATTAAGATCTCTAAAACTTCTGCAAAGTTTTCTCAACATTTTAAAAACAAGTTGCAAAGTTCTTCAACTCTTCATTTTTCAGGAACGGTGCGATTGTCCCAAGAAGAAATTAAACACTAAACAAGAAATTGAAGAAGCAGAACGGAATCAGAAAGCCAGAAAACAACTACTTTTCCAGCTCTCCTTCCAAACAGGATAAGTCATAGAATTATAGAACCCTTGGAGTTGGAAGGAACCTTTAAAGGTCCATCTGGTCCAGCTCCCCTGCAATGTACAGGGCCACCTACAGCTACATCAGGTTGCTCAGAGCCCTGTCCAGCCTGACCTTGAATGTCTCCACAGATGGGGCTTCCATCACCTCTCTGGGCAACCTGTTCCAGGGCTTCACAACCCTTACCGTAAAAACCTTTTCCCTTACATTCAACCTAAATCTCTCCTCTTTAATTTGAAACCATTCCCCCTTGTCCTATCACTACAGACCCGGCTAAGGTGTCTGTCCCCCTCTTTCTTGTAGCTCCTCTCCACATACCGAAAGGCCGCTATCAGGTCTCGGATAAATCCCTCAAAGAGTTTTCATTTCTCTGTCTACATACAGATTTATTACTCCCTCCTTTGTTAAACACCAAAGTCTCACTAAAACCAAATTACATGCAGTTTTATTTTGCATTCCAAAGAAACAGCTTAATTCTAAATAAGTGTTAGGATGCCATACCTTGATCAAGTTGTTCACAAAATTTAGTACTTCCTCTTTCATTGGTACTACTGGAAAATTGAACCACTTCAAAAGATGAGGGAAAAGCACTTTCTCGTGGACCAGATCAGAGTAGGAAATCAGGTTATGATCTAATTTAAACAGAATACTCTTCAGAGATCGTTCTCTTATCTCTGCCAGTTCATGACCTGCCCCCAAAAAACGACAAAAAAAAAAAAAAAAAAACCTATTGTTATGGGTTGGCTCAGCAGATAGCTGAGTTCCACACAGTTATTCACTCACCCTCCCCCCTCCCCAAATGGGACGGGGGAGAGAAGTAGAGAGATATGCAGTAAAACGCGTGGGTTGGGATAAATGCTATTTACTAAAATAGTAAAGAGATCAAAAGAAATAACAGTACATATATATATATATATATATACACAAAGAGGATACGCAGAGCAAGGGCTCACAGCCACTGGTGACCCTTCCTCCCGGCTAGCCCCTTCCGTAACGAACGGAACCCGGAAAAACCACCAACCAATCACACCTATAAGATGACCTGGCATTTATTTGAACAAGCATAAGGCTGTCAAAGGCTGGTGAGAAGGCTGCCTTCATCACGCTGTCAGGATTGTGCACACCGGGAGGACAAACACCATTGCACTCCCCACCATGCCTGTATTTTACAATTTCGGCACATTCTGGTGCCAAAACAGAAGGCTGCCCTCCTTAAAGCCCACAGCTAAGTCCTGCTAACCTCTAACAGCAAACTCTGCGGAGACCACAAGCCGCCCCGGGCTCACAGTCCCGCTGACGGTTCCGTTCGGGAGGCGGCCCTAGGCGCTCTCGCCCACTCGGGCAGAGGGAAGGGGCGAGGAGCACGAATCGCTTTGGCACCGTAACGCAACGGGAACGGCCGGGGCAGCGGGAGGAAAGCCCGCGGCCGCGCGCCGGGTCGCTGCCCAACAGGGGACGGGCCTGCCGC
>WBMW01001271.1:68045-102269 GCA_013396635.1 Penelope pileata | reverse complement strand
CCGCGCTCGGCCCGGCGGGTGGGAGGGAGGGGAGCACAGGCCGGGCGCCCGGGCGGGCGGGCGCCGGAGGGAACTGGAGCCGTTACCCAGCTTCCTGACGAGCGAGGACAGCTCCATCGCGCCTCTCTCCCCGCCGAATTCAACCACCGCGCCGATTCCGCCAACCGCCGCGCCTAGCCAGGGGGGCCGCGGGGCACCTTGGGAAACGTAGTCCGCCGCGCCTTCCTCTTTTCCCCCGTCGCTTCCCCATTCGCCCTCTGCTACTCGCGAAGCATTCTGGGAGCAGGGAACGCCCCACTGCGCGCCGGCGGGAGGGAAAGCAACTACAGCTCCCATGGAGCCCCGCGTGGCGTGTTCTGTCCCGCTACGGCAGCCGGCGGGGAGAGCCGCGCTGCAGGCCTTGGGGAGTTGCGGCCTTGTGGGGGCTATCAGGGCGCAGGCGCAGGGCTGCTGTTCCGCGGCTGAGGGAGGTCCGGACCCGAGCAGCTTCACTGCAGCAGCGCGGAAGGGTCCGACCTCGCCGCCCTGGGCCTTGCGGAGGGAAACCTCTCCTCAGCGGGGTGTTCCCTTGTATTCCCCAAAGAAAAATAAATTCGTTTATAAAGCGACGCCGCTGGAAAGCATTTTGTGGGATTTGGGTTTTCTTGGCTGAAATAAATGTCTTTGGTGTTTCCTCACTGACTTTCCCTAACGATTCTGGTTTGGGAGGGGCAAGAATGCTTAACGGATTGACTGAGTCCCGAATTTCTGAATGAGTAACTTGGAAGCCATTGTAGAATTCCAGAATTTTGCGCAGTCCTTTGCTGGTAGAAAATAAATGTTTATGGATGGGTTTGCATTTCAGTAGCAGTAACTGAGAAGTCAAACATTTTGGTGAAACGTTCCCACCCAATGAAGGGAGTAGTGCCGGGTGCGGACCTGCAGTTACCAGCGTGCGTTTCCCAGCTGGGTGCTGGTCACCCCTGCCCACAAGCACAAACCCCTTCCACCAGTACCCCACGCAGTACCGAGGCCCAACCACGCAATTTACACACCTGTGTGTTTTCATCCTTACGGCTCTGAATGCAGCCGATAACAGAGTGGTGCTCCTGAGGTTGTGCAGCCCAACCCAGCTGGCTCCAGCTGCACTGGAACAGTTCAACAGCAGTTGCCATTCTCTGCCTGGGAGGGAGCTGCCACGTTGGTGTGTGTTCTGCCTGTAGCTTAAATCCGGGCTCTGCACCTAACTCTGGGGTGATAGCTCTTTGTGTCTTAAGTTATGCCATTATTTGATGCACGTTTGCAACATTATCTTTTGCAAATATCTTTTTTTTTTTTTTTTTTTTTTTGTCTTTGTCGCTNTTTTTTTTTTTTTTGGTCTCAGTCCAGACATGAATTTAGTCAGATGAGGGTCTGTTTTTCGTCTTTACTGCTCTCATGACCCCCATTTGGAAGCCAGAGTACGATTTATGTTGATAGTAATAACTGAGTATTTGCTAATGTTTCTTTGTTGTAACTGGCAGCACTCTGGAAATAGCTCTTGTTGACTCGTAAAAAATAGTGGGTGAATCATGAGGGGTTTTTCTTCTTCTTTTTCTTTTTCTTTTTCTTTTTCTTTTTCTTTTTCTTTTTCTTTTTCTTTTTCTTTTTCCTTTTCCTTTTCTTTTTCCTTTTCTTTTTCTTCTTCTTCTTCTTTTTCTTCTTCTTTTTCTTTTCCTTTTTCTTTTCCTTTTTCTTTTTCTTTTTCTTTTTCTTTTTCTTTTTCTTTTTCTTTTTCTTTTTCTTTTTCTTTTTCTTTTTCTTTTTCTTTTCCTTTTCCTTTTCCTTTTCCTTTTCGACCTACTCTCTAGGATTGCAGAGTACCACAGAGTTGCTGAGTTGGAAGGGACCATCTGGTCCTCCCAGAGCAGGGTGTCCAGGCCCATGTCTAGGCAGTTCTGAAGGCCTCTAAGGAGACCCCACAGACTTTGGGCAGCCCGTACCAGTGCTCCATCACCCACGCATCACAGAAGTGCTGCCTGGTTTTCAGAGGGAGCCTCCTGTGCTCCAGTTTGTGCCCTTGGCTCTCATCCTGGCACTCAGCATAACTGAAAAGAGCCTGGCTCCATCTCCTTTGCAGCACTCCTTTGAATATTTATGCACATTGATGAGATCTCCACTGAGCTTCATCTTCTCCAGGCTGTGGAGTCCTTGCTCTCTTAGTCTGGGGAAACAATATGTGAGACGCTTCAGTCTCCTCTTGGCTCTTCATTGGACTCTCTACCGTATGCCCATGTCACTGTTGTGCTGAGGAGCCCAGAACTGGAGACAGTAATCAATATGTCATCTCCTCGGTGTTGAGTAAAGGGGAAAGATTGCCTCCCTCAAGCTGCTGGCAATACTTTGCCTAATGCAGCCCAGGAGTCTCATGTTCAGCTTGCTGTCCACCAAGACCCACTGCTTTCTGCAAAGCTGCTTTCCAGCTGGGTGCTCTGCAGCATGTACTGGTGCCTGGGGTTGTTCCTCCTCAAGTGCAGAACTTTTCACTTCTCTTTGTTGAACTTCCTCTGCTTCTTGTCAGCCCATTCCTCCAGCCTGTCCAGGCCCATCTGGATATACTGTTTTGTTCATAATGCAAGGCAGTTTCAGAAAGCAGAGTGTCTTAAACATGTAGTAAAGATGCATAGTGCATTGTAGATTGACTGGAGGGTTGATTTTTGTTTCTGAAAGACTGTGCTTGGCATAATAACTGGAAAAAATGGTGATATATAGTGTACAAGTGGTGCCTGTTGTTGCATATATATGCTCTTGAAAAGTTTTGCCGTGTAACTGCAGATACAGTAATGAAGATGGCCTTATGATCTTCATGGTTTCTTTTTTTATATTGTGTATTGCTTAAGAACATAACATTTTATCTGCAGCCAACAAAAATTTGGAAAGTGCAATCATATGCAAATGATTTCCAGAAGAATACATGTCACTGCCCTCTCAGTTTACATCTAATATTTTTTCCGCCCTGGGTACCATCACTGTGCTATTATTTCAGAGCAAACTTATATTAATATCTTCTATCTGATATATCAAGGCTGTACTAAATTCTTAATGACAACGCTGAGCTGTCCATCATTTTGCAAGACAGTCTTTGTATCTGTGGAGCAGTAAAACAAAGGGATTTGTTTAATCTGGTTGTAGGCATACTATGTTTGCTGCAACCGTTTTTTTCCACAAGAGGCTGAACTCATGCAGATCTTTTCAAGAGCAGTTACAAAAGAGACATCACTGGCTGCTATTTCTTTTAGCTGTGCGTGAAGCGCTCTCATCAGATAGGTATAGGGCTGCTCACATTTCCCCAAGTACATTTGTTGGGAAAGTTTTGAAAATCTATAGTAATGGAATGGATTTGTCTCTCATTTGTTCTGCAAGGAAAAGGAATTGAAGAAGCCGTCGTTTCCCAAAGGAGAGTAAGTAAAAATGTTCCTTTTGGGAAGAAGCATACATCATTGATGTCTATAGGAGTGTTCAATACATAACTTTTCTCGCCTCTTTAGATACAGTCAATCAATATTGCATCTCAAAAACAAATGTTTTTCTACACTGTCTTCAGTGTTTGAATTAGTAGCTAAACAAAAGATTCATAGTTGTCCCCAGTGCACCAATGCACAGGTGACGTGTATACTCTCCGTTGCTAATATATTCTTCTGCACAGTAAGTGCTGGCATTTCATTCAGATTTTCTTAACTGAAGGCCTAATTAAGTTCAACTGACAAAAATATATTCCTACCTTTGAACAGTGACTTCATTTTTTTTGCCCCTGTTTTAGACTAGAAAGTAAGTTGTGTGTACCCAAAGCATTGATCCAAGGGCTTGCTATATCAGCTGATGCAATGTATTTTATGCTGACATGGATCACACTGCTATTCAAGATGATCAATGTGGACTGGATGCTCATTGTTACATACAGAAGAATGGTATCTTAAGGGTAAAGCATCTTCCTCTTAAGAAAAATGAATATAAACACACACAATCTTTTACAAGAGAAAGAAAATGAAAGAAAATGGTGGATTTATTCAAAAATTACTGCTAGGATTGTGAGAAAGTCTAAATTGGAGTAGACTGGTCTCTCGTTATTGGGAGCACTGAATCCCTGTGTATGCGCACCTTCCGTTTTGGACTCCCACTCCATTTTCTTCTACCTCCTAGTTTCCATTAGCTTACAGATTCCCATAACTGCTTTTAAAACTAGTTTGACTTTTTTCATCTTCAGTCACATTATTTAACGTGGACATTTATTCTTCCATATATATTCTTATTGATCTGAAGTCAAAATGTGTGGGAGTTTCATCACTGGGGAAATTAGTCACTGAATCTCATTTACATTGTCCCTTGATGCTTTCTTACTGTAGTCTACATAAGATGTACTTTAAAGAACTGCCTACTCCTATATCCTCACTTCCAATAACTTCTTTTTTTAATCTCTTATTTATCAGTTGGGCTTTGTTATAAGCTCTAATTTTGTGCCAAAAGCCATCTTTTAGCACTTTCAATACAGGATGCTCTGAAACTTCGAAATTTCCCTTCAGTTAAATGTCTTAGCAAGAGATGAGCTTGAAAAAAAAATTCTGAGTCTTTTATAAGGAGTTTTCAGTTTCCTTTTATTTATTTTTTAATCATTTCTGTGAATCATTCAATGCAGGATGCAGTCTTACTATCTCTCCACTCTTTTTTCAAAGTTGTCAATTCAAAATAAAAATTGTTTCCTTTCCTTACTGCTTTTGAGTTCTGACCTCTTATGTTCTTCAAGTTGCTCTGAAGATCACTGTATCAAAGACTGTGTATGACAGTCTTGATTCCACTTTTGATAATATTCTTACTGCACTTCTGAGCTTAAGTGTTGCAGTTTGTGATTCTCCATGAATTTTCCTTCACATATGCCAAAGAGCAGCAGTCGTAGGAGGAAACATCAGGTCATGTGGGATGTGAAATATGGTTCTATGAATTCCAGGTGCCTCTGCGAAGGGAATGCCAAATGGGGACTGTGATGCCCTAGCCTTGCTGACTGCTGCATTTAAAATTGACCTCACAACTAAAAGAAGATGGCAAAAAGGAAGCAAAGAGAGTGAAAACACTGGGAATGGAAGGAGTCAGAAATGGGCAGAGAGTTTAGATGAGGAATTCCTCAGCTGAGAAAATTATGTCTGTATATTAACCATCCTCTCACCCTGCCTTTATTAATTCCAGAGCCAGTTTAAAGGAACCCCTTCCTGTATGAAGGCCTGCTGTCACTCCTAGCTTTCTCATCCACAGCAATAGCTATGCATTTTCACCAGTGATGAGCAAGAGCTGCATGCCACCCTTGTAAAAACCTGCACCAGCGGAGGTGACCCACTGTTTCACAGCTGCTATGACAGCGTTGTTGCTGAAATGCACCACCCACCGCCTCACTGTGCTCGCTGCCACTGTTTGGTCTCCATAAATTTTCAGCAAACGCTGATGAGTGTCATTGGGTGCAACATTTTCTGCGTGGAGGAATTCAGTTCTACACCTTTGCTTCATACACACTTTCATGTCAGACATCAACATAATAAAAATGGAAGGCACTACTTTTGGAGCATCCCTCATATATTTTCTCCTCTAGTGAGACTTTCTAATTTCCTTTGTTTTTTTGCTTTAGCTGGATTTTCTTTGCTAAATTGCATATGCAGATATGCAAATGATTTATAGAATGTTGCAGAAAAACTATTTGCATCTATATAAAAGCTAGAGAATTTAATTTCATACAGATATGTTTACTCAAATCAAAAATCACATTTTTACACTGCAGGTAATGAACTTCTGGAGGTTGTTAACCCACATGGTTGTCTATGCAGGTAGTACAGGAAGTTCAAAAACAGGTCAGACAAATCAGTGGAGAGCAGCCCCATCCACCGCAGCGGTTTCTGGGCAGGCCAGGGTGCACAGATCAGAGGAAGCGACTCTCCCTAAGCAGCACCCGTGTGGTCACTCAGAGACAGAACACTGCTCTAGCAGCCTCCCCCAGTGAGGCACTCCTATTTTCTTCTGATGTGTGAATTTAGATCCTATCAAAGGGAATACACCAGGGAGAGAAAGAGAGCACAACACAGAGGATTCAGACGATAAGATGATTACCCTTTAAAACAGTGAAAAGGACCTCCCGCAACACATCAGCTTTTAGCATTTGTCAGGTTCCAAACCCTTCCAATGGGAGATGTAGCCCTCAGATTTTTAGTGACCTTTTCACAGGTAGTAAGCTGCTTCTTCCCTCAGAAGTATAAAGCCAGCTTAAATTGAATGTTGGCATGTTTAGTTTACCAAAGTGAAAAGGCTAGATTGAACTGCTGTACATTGTGTCTGCATCCACTTCACAGGGCTGGCAAGGCAGTGCCTGGCATACATAACTGGATTGCTTTATTTGAGGGCCCTGTGAATTCCACATGATTTTTGGCTCTGGATGAATACTTACCACATATATTTTCTCTTTTAAAAACAAATTCTAGTTATATAATTTAAAATCAATATACCTCTCCAATAAAATTGTAAATGTTATTAAAATATCGATCATTTTAGTTCGTATCACTGCACTTGTTTACTACTTTCTGATAATTTAGTGTATTGCTTAGTGCATTTCATAAAGACAGCTTATTCTAAAGGGAGCTGTTTCTGTAGTTATTGCTTAGATAATATTAAACATCTCAAGATGGTCTACAATTCTAGAAAACAATAATTCTTTAGAACTGCTTAGTTGTCATGGAGGTTAATGTTTCCTGCTAATACTAATGCTGTATGATACTCCCATTTTAGCCAACATTATGACATTTTTGTTTTCGTTCTGATGTAACTGTAATTAAATTGCCAATTCTAGGTCAAAACAGGAAATAATTCCTCTTAAAATACTGATGATTCCATCATATTATATCATATTAATTTATGGACTAGTAAACACGGAGTCACGCTTGTAGAACTGAAAGCAGTTTCAGATATTATTACTGTTATTTAATAATAATAGTATCTTCAAATGATATGATATTTTTTATTTGCCTGAGAAAGTGAGTTTTGCATACTCAAAAGCCTTTACCTCTGCACAAGTCATCCACGTAGACATGTTCACAGGTCTGACAATTAATTAACCACTGCACTTACTTGTCTCTGAGTTACAGGAAAAAAAGATAAGCCTACCATTTCATACTTTTCTCCAATACCTAGAACTGATAATTAAAAATGGCACCAAAGATAAAGGAAATAGGATTCTATTATTTCCATTATTTTTTTAAGAATCTACCAAGTTTCTCAAAATTATAGTTCTAATCACACACATAAGAGGTAGCCTTCTCTTAATGCACAGGGCATGTGTCCTACAAACATTAAAGATACACAATTGCATCAGAAAGAAAGGACAAGAGGGAAAAAATTACTGAGGCAAGTACTCTAGTGTAAATTGTAGCCTGTCTTGAGTAGGGCACAACTTCTAAGGAGAAAGAAGTACTTGTATAGAAGTGATCTGACTTGAGAAACACTTGGAATTGTACATTTTATATTCTCAACATTTCTAGCTTTTGAACAAATGTTAAAAATACAATACTGAAATATTTGAGTTAGATTTCTTTATGTCACATAGATTAGAAACATTTTCCATTGTCAAGATCCTCAAAATTATCAAAATATTTTTATTTCTAACCTGAATACAATGTCAAAGCTTTATATGCCTGAATTCCAGATTTAGACTTGATTTTTTATATGGATTGTCCTTTATACAGATCTGATTTCTATTATTTCTCCCAAGAACTCCCTAGACTTCCAAAGAGGATCTTGGAAACCAGGTATCTTGTGAGGTGTGTTGTCCTGTAACTGTTGCTGTTACTTTTGTTACTGTGTGCTTTTATAAAGGTGCAGTAACTCTTGGTGATTTGAGTACTGGTTATTTCTCAGCTGCTGTTTGTGAAGGCAGCAGAAAGTCACACGGCTCATCATTGCCCACAGATGTGACATCATGACATCTGCAAGATCTGTAATTGCCTGAATGCTCTTGGGCAGTAACGTGAACAGTGTGAGACTCAATTTTTGGCAAGCTTTCTGAACTTGATAAGACAATTAAACAGTCTTGGAATAATATAAGTACTTTTATGACAGTAGGTATTAGATACGAGATTTTTTTCTAATACATTGATCTGTAACTAGATCTAAACTATTTTCTGTAATATATTTTATATTTTATTCAGTTGTATTTCTTTTTGTGTCAGGAGACTCTTCTGTACGTGCCCTTTGCATGAACCAACTGGTTGTTAAATATAAATATGTATGCATATGTATTTATAGAGAAAAAGAACTTTAATTTAAAAATTAAATTCTCAGCTATTTCACTGGAGTCTCAGTCAAAATTAAGTCAGTCATCAACTGTTAGCAAGCTTGTGCTAGGATTTTTTTTCAGTTATTTGACCCTGTGATTTGGAGCTGCCAAGTGTCATAAGATGAGGCTGGTATCAAATATCTAAACTGCAGCTGGAGAAACATGCCTCCAGTGGAGTCCAACTCACGCTCTTCCCTTCAACTGCAGTAAAAATGTAAGAGTTCAAGCTCTTGACAAGCAGAAACAATGCAGTTCTTATTATCGCCTTCCCATGTGGATTTCACGGGGTTCTTGCAGCACACAAGCTCAGTCCACACTTGTAAAGGGCAAAACATTTCCCCAGTGTTACAAAGATGAAAACCAAAACAACTTTGAAAGCAGGGTGCAGATCCTCCATTGCTTGAAGTCTTTTGGGCTCCAGGAAGCTGAACTGCCAGCATGGATGGGTCACCTCTTCATGGGTCCTGCCTGAGGCCTGGGCATGGCCTGAGGCTGGCATGGCCTGAGGCCCAGCTCAGAAGGAGCTCTGCCCAAAGTGGTTCCTTGAAGACATCTGAATTCCTGCTTCCACCCACAGAAGGAAAATATATGCCTCAGTCCAAAGGCAGATTCTCATAGTTTGTCTGTTTTCCCGCTCAGCCCTGTATCTTTGTCTGAATTGCTAAAAATTGTAGACTCTCAGTTGGCTTGTTTTGAATGTCAGCTATTCTATTTTTTT
Source organism: Penelope pileata (assembly GCA_013396635.1). NCBI lineage: Eukaryota > Metazoa > Chordata > Aves > Galliformes > Cracidae > Penelope > Penelope pileata. The sequence continues at coordinate 93,231 of WBMW01001271.1, read as the reverse complement.
GTTGTCGTTGTTGTTCCTGTAAGCACATTTTAGAAAACATCTTACTCAGATTCACCTGTAATCCTTGTAAGAATTATAGTACATGCATGAAACCCATTTTCCATCCAAAACTGTTCTGTCCTTTAAAACAGGCATTTTTCCAAATACCCTGAGAACATTTTTCAGAAGTAAATTTGAAAATGTAACCATATGTATGCCTTCACCTAGTCATATTTTCTTAGCAGACAAAAATAAGTTTTCGCTAATGTCACCCTGCTAAGTCAGGGTAGCTGCCAAGCAGTGAGCAGGATGGGTCATATTCTGCCTTCAGAGATATCTGTAGAACTGATTACTAGCAATTACTGACACATGGAGGAGGAGGGCCATGGTCATTTTTCAGGTAGCTGAAAGCACTATATTCATCTGCTGACATGTGTCGCCTGGGAGAATAAATGAGACACTGACAGAGAGCCACCTAGCATGGCTGCCAGCCTGTCATTTCACAATTTTTTTCTGATCATAATTTCATTTGGTGAAGGAACTAAATTTAAAACACAGATGCTTCAGTCACACTCGGTCATGTGTTAAAATACTGACGCTTTGATGTTAGCACTGCTTGAAAAGTCAAAACAAGCCAAAGACCTGTGTTTCTCCAGCACTACAGGTTTATATACGTAGGCTGCTCCAAAAGTAATGCCTCCCATTTATTTCCATGGAAACTACAACAGCTACAAAGATCACAATAACACTATTTGACGGAGAAAAGTCTCAGCTACAAAACACTATTTTTCAACATAGCCACCACCATTAGCTATGTATTTTTGCCAGTGATGAACAAGAGCCTGCATGCCATGCTCATAAAAATCCACACCAACGGAGGTGACCCACTGTCACTGTCGCCACTGCTGAAACACTTCTCCCACTGCCTCTGTGCTCACTGCCACTGTTTGGTCTCCATGAATGTTCAGCAAGCGTTGATAAATGTCAGTGACACACTTTTGCTTCATATGCACTTCCATGTCAGACGCCATTTTTTCAGACTTCCCCTCTGCTGTGATCTGTCACACAGCAACAAAATGTAAGGGAATTTTGGTAGGAAGTTCAGCCTCTACTGCCATACCACCAACATCCGCCCCTGACGTCATGGTCCAACATAACATATGAGGCATTACTTTCAGAGCAACCCTCATATATATGTGTGCGTAACACGAGATTTCCACAAAGACTCCCTTCTCTTTCTGATTTCCACCTACTTTTGTCTCTGATTTTTCCAGGGCTGCCTGGCATGCATTATCTTAGGTTTTATTTTCAAATGCAACCACTTTTAAGGGATGTTAATAGTCTGAGACATTGATAAGCATTAAAACATGGTAAGTATTCTGCCATTAGCAGTGAACCACTTTTGTTTCATTTTCATAAATTACAAAAAAATATTTTTGCAATGCCTGGCAGTGCTTTTTTCTAGTTTCATATAGGAAAACCTTATTAATAGCATCCTAAAGACACCAGATATATGACACATGTTGGGCTAAAAATATTTTTATTCAGTTCTGAAATCCTTACCATCTTGGTTCCCACATTTGTCCTAATCTACCTACTAGCAAATTTTACACAAAATACTTGGATTTAACAGTGAAAATTATAAGATATTTTAATTTTCATTTTTTCATAGAACGACAATCAGTTTACAGTTAGCATCTAAAGATTTCATAGCTCTATATTCAGTGAAAAAAATACAGTTTTTAAAATAATTTATATCACCATGGCCATTGGGATTGCTACCACTGTTTTGTTGGGCAATGTTTCTGTTCTTCAGTCTACAGGACAAAAATCTGTGTTTCCTGATGTGATGGTATTTTTTATTTTATTTTTGATACTGTTTTTTATTTTATTTTTGATACTGTTTTTTATTTTATTTTCAATTTAAATTATATGTGTTGAATGTAGGCCATAGCAAAGTCTATAGCAAAGGGCCAGCTAGCCATATGTACCTTGCAATTCCTACTGTCAGGGGTAAAGGGAAGAGTAACCCAGTATCTTTCTATTGCTCTCTTCACTGTCTAAAGGAAGAAGGTATATACTTATCTCTAAGAAGTAATTTATTATAGAAATATTCCTTGAAATTGTCTCTCAGTCTGCACTAAGCAAATTTTCTCAGTTGATACTGAAAGAAACCTGGATTAGACAGCAACAGCAGAGGTCCAGCCATCCTAAAGCAGTTCAACAGCTCTTTTAGTAAGAAGGTTCTATCTGAAGAATGTGAAGACTGTTTCCAGTGCCGGCACATCTCTCTTTACAATTTAATTAGCTTTGCAATTAGAAAATAACTAATTTCATTAAGAATCCATTTGAGCTGTGTGACCCTTTCAAAGGCAGCATGTGGATTCTCTGTTGCTAGTACTAGATAATCATTTGTCCAATATGAAGCACAAATCACATTGTTAGGTCCAAATCTTTTCATTCTCTCGAGTCAGAGATCTGTTACTGGTTAGTAACAGATTGAGTAAAAATATAACTGAGGGTTCATGCCACCTCAGTATGTATAGATTAAATAACATTTAGCTGGTGATGTTTCACAATCAGACATTTGGTCCAAGACTGTGCCTCCCCAGATTCCTCTTTTAGCTCCAAGCTACCCATTGAACCATCAGAAAGCTGTATCATTGCATAGACATCTGTCAGCACAATGACAAGCTTTTCTCCTTAAGTGTGTGCATAGGAATGAGGATAAAGAATAGCATAGGCTTCTGTTTCCTTAGTTTACTCTGTTCAGAACTTGATGTATTTCATCAGGACCTGTCACAAGTGATGACAGAAACCGCATTAGTGGCCAGCAGTAGCTGTGACGCTGCTCAAGCAATTGTGCTGTTCGTGCCCAGATGTCCACAGAGCAGGATGGATATAAAGAATATGTGAGCATCTCTCCATAAGCAGCTGCTGCTTCTGCCTTCCCAGCAAAGAGCATCACTGGGAACTTTTGTTGGTGTACAGCTCAGTTTTCTCACAGCCAGCCTGAGGTCACAACTACAACCTAGCCTCAACTTGCTGCCTAGCAGGCTATACACTCTAAAATGCCATAATCCTGCTCTGCTTCGCCTGCAACATATTTCTGTCTGAAGACCAGCTGCAGCCTCATTACTTTACGTTTATAGACACTCACTGCATGACATATTGTTTACAATGCCTCACAACTAATGAAAAGGGAGTTATTTTATTTTATTTTATTTTGTAGTTTCTATTTTTAAAGGAAATGTTCTAAAAATGGAAGGGATGTAGGCCACCCCTCTGGGCAACTTAAGCCACTGTACAGGAGACTGGTGATGAAGACAATTTTTTTTCTTTGCCCTAAGGGCTGAAGTGCAGCAGAAGCACAACCTTGGAAAATGGGAAACACTCAGATATACAATAGATAGAAGCATGATTGAGCAGTGACTCCAGGAAATATCCAGAAGCAGAGGAATCTTCATCAAATTCTATTTGGCTACTAGGTGAAGGCCACATAGGATCACAGAATCGTATATTCATGAAGGTTGGAAAAAACTTCTAAGATCATCTATTCCAACCATCAACCTGTCACCACTATGCAATTTCTGTGCACATTCACTTTTACTAATTTATTTAATATATCAGTTTCTGCAAACTTTTCCTACTCTGAAGGAGTTAAGTTTTTATCAGTGTAATTTAGGAACTGCAGTACATAAAAATTCACACCTGCTGACACCATTACTGGTTGCACACAGAGGTCAAACCCTTATCTGGGTGATTTTGGCTGACTTAAGCTGTAGTCAAGTCAAAGGGTAGTTTTAAGTTGTTGCCAAATCATCAGCCTAAGATGTGTGTATTGATTATTTTTCAGAAACAGCATAGTTCCTTACACTTAAGAATTTAAGTTCTCTCTTAACCATTTTGTTGTCCATTTGGAAAAAAAAGAAATGTCAGATCCTCATATCAAAACACTAGGATTCGGGACAGAGGAAGAAAACTCAACACCAATAGAGGTGAGAAGTCTCAACACTATTCATTCCCCAAATATTTCTGTTTCATATTTTATTCAGATTGAGTGAGAGACGATTTAAGCAATGTGTTACAACTAATTTTTAAAATGTTTTCTAGATCTGAGGTGTCATATGGTAAACATTCATGCTGAAATTGTTTGACAATTACCAGCTTCAAAAAATGGAACTTCATGTGGTGACTCTGAGATAACCCCAACCACTCTGCTGCTTTTAAGACAAAATGAAAAAATTACATGAAAATATAGTCACACTTAAAATTCCTTCTGAGAAAATGAGCAGTAATTCACTACTGAAGACATTCCACTGACTTCATAAGCTGTGAAAGTGTGAGTACTCTGTGAAAGAATGCCAATAGAAATCCAAGAAGATCCTGTTACTTAAATATTTCATCAGAAGTTATTTGTTATTGATGTGACAGTTTTCATAGTTAGCACAGCAAGCTACCTCATCCAGCAGCAATAAAATGTCCTTTTCTAGCAGAAGCTCTGTCCTCTTATGTGAAGGATATTTCAGTAAAACATACAGGTTTGAGGGCACACACACACACACACAATCAATCATAGCCATTTTTTACTAACAACCCTCTCCTTAACCTCTGTTCTCAAGTCTGGCTTTTTATTAAACTGTCTCTCTCTATTTTTCACTTTTTAAAGGAATTATTTTCACAGTTCCCCTTGGATTAAGTTCATTGACTCAGAAGAGTCAAATACAGCTGTAGACTGAGATGTGTTTGATGGGGAGGAGGTGCACAAGGATGCCAAAGAGCCAGGCACAATGAGGTGAGTGTAGTCTTGCAAAGTCCTGTGAATTAAGGAAGCCTAAGGGGTGAGTTTATACTTGGACAATTTAGGAAGCAGTTACATCTCTTAAGCTCACAACAGTATTACACAATTATCTTGGTATTTGAGGGAGTAGTTAGACTTCCTTTTTAGATGAAGTATCCCACACTGGGCAAAGCTTTAAGTAGATTACCAGGTCTAGATAGGATGATAATCCAGTTGTTGATCAGGTATGATAAATCCTCTATTTGTATTTTTCACAAATAAAGATAAGTGTTTTTTTCTCTGTGTTACTCTTTGTTTAATCTGAGATCTTAACATTACACAATTTTGACTTTGAAAGATTCTAAATAGTTTTGAAGTTTCAGGCTCCAGTTGTAAATTAGAGGTTTCTAAAGGAGACACTCATTCTTTTGATAACAGATGAGTCAGAGAACAACGTAGACATGGGCTTCTTGCCTGTAAACTTATATTAATAGAACTTCCTTGTTTGAGAAAATTGTTCATAACTTCAAAAAGAGATACTGGCCCAGTTAGAGTAAACACTCTTAAGTGCCTGGATATTACTAGTTTTGGAAAGAAAAGGTATTGATATCAGAGATAATTCAGCTCAGCAGAGCAACACAAGAGTTGCAATGAATGGTAAAGCATTTCAGGATGCTTAAGTGCTCTTTAGTGCTTATTCCTGGCAAATGGAGTGGAAACAATTCTTGCAAAATGTGGAAAGATACAGTAAGGTGCTCTGGATTGCCAGATAAGTGATCTCTATGGACTAATTTTTAGTTTGGCTAGAACAATATGTTAATGAAAACAAAAATAAAATACCCTGTTAAGGAATTATGAGCAATCTAATCATAATGAGAACAGATAGAAAATATCTGCGCTTTAATTCTTAAATTGCTATTATATTTGCGTACACAGGAAGAGGTCAAATTTTAAAAGGTCTGATTCTTTTCTGGGGTAGAGGTCCTTGAGACCTTCACTAAAGGCAAAAAATACTGCTTTTTTATGCTTTACCAAAGCACTGATGTAGGTTTACAGCTTCATGGAGGATTTTATCCCCATGCATCACTGAAATCAGTGAGACTGTGGCTCATAACACTGGACCAGCTGGCCTGCTATGGATGCTACATCCAAGACACAGGAAGAAGAGGTAAATATACAATCAAGAAAACTGAAAGTTTTGCACTTTCTTATATTATTGGTCGAATATTACTAAAAAAATCAGACCAGTACTAGTGCTTCCTTTGTCCTTTTTTTCTTTTTTTTTTTTAAATGAAATAATACTCTATTCTGTGGTATCCCACATTATTTCTTGGCTTGTGAAAGCTCTGTTGGAAATCCTAAGCATATGGGAAGGTTCTAAATAGAAAGTCTTGATGATTAGATATAACTGCATTTATATAACTGACATAGGAAAATGTTCCTGATGATTTTCAAATCAAACTTTTCAAGCCAAAGAAAAAGGAAGATAAAAACAGTGTTATGAAGGAAATCTCTTGTCTTTCAACAGAGACATATTGTCTGTCCTCAGCTGTGTATTACATATAATAATTCTCATATATATATAGCATATATGTATATTAAAAGACAATAAAATTTACAGACAGGAAGAAATAGGAATGCAGAGAAAGTTATCTTTGATCATTATCTTGTGGATCTTATGTTACGCCAAAGTTCTCCATGTCTCACATACACATATACAGGATCATAATCCTAACATTTCGCATTTTTTTTCTCTAATATTAACAGCACAAAATAGATTATTTTTACATGGAAATGTCCATAATAGAAAGTCAGGGGACAAATGGTACAAACAAGTTTGGCTCAGAATTCATTAAGTTCTTTACAATGAAAATGTATTTTGTAAACAACTGCTGAGTCAAAAAAAATTATGTAAATTACAAACAGATCAAATTTATAAGACCAAACAGCCGATCTTTTTGCTATTACTGGACTGCTCTTCTTTGCATTCGCCAGCATAGCCCACCTCATTATCATTAAAAAAAGAGATTAATGTATGCTGAATCCCCAGTACTACAAATTTGTTATTTAAATGGATCAAACTGTCATGCCTAAATCTTTTGCTATTTTAGGCCAACTCTAAAGTGACTAGTGCTCTCCTCTCTGCTTTCTCCAAATTAATATAGCTTACAAGGGCATCTTCAGGGGATAGCTCGTACACTTTCTGAGGATTTTGACACTTGACAGCAACTGCCTGCACCAAAAATACCCTACAGGATATGCTACACTGAAATCAATCAATGCTGTTAATTCAGCCATATTTAATGCCCTTAAAATATGTCTTATATGAAAATTAAACATTTATAGATTGAAACCAACCTGCTTTAAAATTTCTTTTTTGTTCTTCCCTTGGGATGTTAACAGTTCCAAACCCTTTGATAAACTGGATTCACACCTTTTCTTCCTTTTCTTCCTTTTTGTCTGAAGGTGTCTCTCTGTTGTTCCTTGGTTATGAGATCCTCATTCCTCCATAATGGACTGGCTCACTTATTTTTAGATATTCTTGATATTAATGCCAACAGATACGAACAACTGGGGAAAATCAATGCTAACTTCTTGTTCCTTTCTTTGCTTCTTTGTCTAGTAGTTATTTGCATACATTGTCATATAACTTGGGTTACAACAAGGGCTGTCCTGAATAACGCATTGCAGGAGATTTGCATGAATAACAATGAGAAGCAGTGAAGTCTCACAAATGGCTTTGTTTGTTAATTTGTAATGTGGAGGTCAGATATAATGGAATCTGACCTTTGAGGGTAAGAGGAATTGCCCATATGCTGTTCCCAGATCCAGAAACAAAAGCTCTACACATAAAGTGAAACTATTGTTAAACTGCTGTTAGATGGAGAACACTTGATTCTTTATTTCTTTGTTTATTCTGTAAGCCTTTTTCTCAAAACTTGGTTACATTGGTGCAAATTGTAACTAAGATCTGCTCTAACTTGGGAGCTTTGTCTCAGCTGAGATAAAAAAACTGACCAAGTTGTTACAGGAAATTCCAATTGTTTTTTTTTCAGAAGCTGGAAGTCAAGAATGCAAAATGTAATTTATCCAAGATAAAATTAGAGCATTACAAAAGGCAATAATGATTTGTTTGTTTTCTTCAAGGAGCATAGTTCAGTACTGTTTCATCAGATGAGTATACTTTCAGTGGTATAATTTCCTTAATGGTGTAAAGGTAAGATTGTCTATTGAATTTATTAATAAATTTGGTAACAGTACAGCTACGTACAATTGTCTAGTTTTCTACAGACAGGTTTTGTGAAAATATTTTTTTTGTTTCAATTGATGTTAATTGAAAGGCTGAGGATCAAAATATATCAGAGCCAACCGGTTGCAGTTTATGGACGAGTGGATTTGAACATCCGATATTATGCTCAATAAAACAACTATTAGTACCAAACTATGTCAATATTGAAGAAAAGACAAATGTATTTCAAAAGTTTCGCAAAGCTAACTATAAGGTAGTTAACACCAAACTTTATCAAGTTACTTAAAATTCAAGACAAATCTAATAAAGGTTTAGACTTCCAAATGCTTGTGTTTTGATAGCGTATGCTGAAGTTGTAACTCTCGATTTTGTGGAGCAGCTAAGCTGCTTAATTTTGTTACATTGTCTTTGGAATAGGTGATTTTTTGTTAGTATCATTTTTTTTAAATGATCACAATTGCATACTCCTAAATATTATACACGTTATTATTGTGATTGTTAGGAAGGAATTAGTGGTTATAAAAAACTGAGTTGAAGTATCTTGTAAAGATATATGTAAGACTTGTAAAATTGCATCATTACATCATTAAATTTTAACATGGTTGATTTAGTCCTTTTTCTTTTTTTCTGAATAAGTGAAAAAAAAATACCATTTAGATTATTGTCTGTATAGTTTAGACTGTAGATATAATTTAATAAGTTCAGACTTCTGTTTCAGTATTGGACTATATTTTGTACATTACTAATTCAGAGTTTTTCCCATGGTATTTGACTTAGCTTTTCGTATCACGTATGTTAATGTATATGGACACTCCTTTCCTTGGTATATTTTCTGCAGGGAATACAGATTGGGCAAGTAGAGAGAGAGAAGATTTGTCACGTCTGTCCAACATCGGGATCCCTTGATATGAAAGTTGATTTTTCCAAGAAGCTTTTAAATTTAATTTAAATTTATGGAAGATAATAACAGGGAAATTCTACCTCAGTCTAATGTGCTAAATTTGATTGGGCAAATATTGGCAATTAACAGCCAGTTTGACACTGACATTAAACAAATCAGTGTTTAATAATGGAAATAATACCTGGACCATAGATAATGATACTCTGGAAGAAGGTTCCTTACAGATGCTCAAGCAGGTGCGTAATAGTCAATGGAATTATGCACAAAATGAATTTGCTGCCATTTCTAATTAGATTGCACAACGGTCCTGAGAGGCAGGTAAGGGAGGTGAATTATTTTACATACGTGCAACAGAAAGCAAACTGGTTAAAGGCAAAGACAGACTCAGACTCAGTCTGAATGGGAAGATGGCACAGCCTCCTGGCTACTTCTGTCACTTGAACTGGGCACACAGGCACCACGGCAGATGGAGATGTGGATGTGTGAGCCTCCACCATGTTGCTCTTTTGTACCTCATCAAAGCCAGAATTTTAATGAGTACCTTCAAAGAAGAAGCACCCATTTGAGTGATTATCCTTGCTTTCCCTAGGTCTGATTTTCAGGAATTAGGTACCTCATGTTTTCAGCTAAGTCTGGAGATGCTCAGAGGTCTTTCAAGATCAGTTTACAAATATTTAAATCCAAAGAATGTAATGTCCAAAATGAGAAGTCATTTCTGGAGATAAGGTAAATTCTGTACTAAGACGCAGGTCTTCCAGGGAAATTTGTGATTTCTAGGTGCATATATTTCTATTTTTTTCAACAGTTCATGAAAGTCTATGTTTTCAAAATTTGAACATTATTTCAATATCTTGCAACATTCATAACGTTTAGAAAATCTTAGCACAATACTAAGGTGACGGATAAAGTAGCATGCAGAGCTCAACGAGGATTTTAGATAGACCAAAGTGCAGAAAGCTATTTTTCCGACCATCAATATCATTATCAAAATAATACTTGGATGTGACGGTGGTCTTTCTCAAATGTGGAAATTCAAATTTTCTTCTGTTAAGGAGCTACCCACCATATTCATGTGATCCTGAGCAAGAACAAAAAGAATTGCTATGTTTGTTTCAGTGTTTATTCTCACCCAATTTATATGAGGAAAAACATAACTGAAGGACCCTGAAAGCATCTGCTTGTGTTAGTAATTTTCAATAAGATGTGTGATGATGTGAGCAGAAGCATTATATGTTTGCATGGTATCTTTGATAAAGGACAAGCACAGATAAATAAGGTCAAAACTTACACCAGTTTTCAGAAGAGTAAAGCATGGTATTGTATTCTACATACTGAAGGAAACAATTCAGAGGAAGAGGATTTCTTCTGTCTAGCTCGTATCTTCTCTTTTGGGATTCTTCCAAACCTCTGTCCTCAGGTTATGTGTTAGGCACTTCATCAGTGCGGCAAACAAGTTTTTGAAAGCTAGTATCCTAATACTGCAAGATACTTTTTTCAAAGATTTTCCAATGACAGAAAAGTGTAGATACGTAAGAGAGTCTGAAACTCTGTCTTTATGGTAGCATTCAGCCATCGCAACATCCTGACCTGGTGGCCAAACATCAGACTGTAACAGAGTCGTTAAACACCCTACCAAACACTATGCTGTTAGAAGATAGGGCTAATAGATGCGATAACATCTATGGCATTACTGGAATTTGTCCAAGTGCTGACACATAGTTTCATTTTGCAAGCAGGGTGTCACATATTTTATATGACGTTAGGTGATACTGCAAAATGGGAACTCTATGATCCCTGATTTTGAAAATATGGAGGAACAGCAAACATTCCTACCATTTCTTAATATTAGCAAAAGCTTACAAGCATACAAAGAACTTTAATAAGCTTTTTAATGTTGAGTTGCCAGACAAAATGTCACTTCAATAGAACAATTTTCTCTGGCAATTCGAAGAAGACATGAGAAGTTTTGATAAGGAAAAAAAAAATCTATGAAGTGGCCTCCTGATGGGATGGTGTCTGGGTAACTAGAAACTGCCAACTCAGCCAAAATTTCTGTTTTGTGTTACTGCTGATTTCATTCCTGTGCCTAATGGTATTGCTTGTGTTACTTCTGACTTTCCTTTTTCAATCTGTTGTGCTTTCTCCAGATGCCACTCCTCACAATGCTCAAAGCAAAATGATCTCTGAAATGAAAACCTCTGCTCTATGGTGATCATTGCTGAGCAATGAGAGAATAAGGCACCAAACTCCCCAGAGTCCGAACAAAGCAACTCCCTCCGCATCACAGTGTAATCTAACAGAAAGTGACCTTGACAGAAAGCAGGCTGAGAACGTGTTCTCTTCTTTTTATTACTATCTTGACAACAAGTGTAAGAGAGAATATTTATGATTTGAATTACAAATATAATTTTGAACCTAGTCAGACAACAATGCACTTAATTCTTAATACTAACTCTTCAGCAATTAAATCAACATCCATTTGATAAGGACAGCAAAAATGCACAATTTTGCAAGAAGCTTTCTGGCTATGAAATTTTGCAATAATATATTCACAGTTTTGCACAAACTGCTTTCTTTTGCTATACATTTCTTCAAGATGGATGACATAAATTAATTGGGAACTGGAAGCAGACTTACTGTAAGCTCTGAGAACTGCTCCCCTCAGAAAGCCCCCAGCCACTTGGTTTCTCTGCCTACATACGACCTAACTGCAGCTCGTGAAAGAATCTGTTGTGAGGAAAGCAGATTTAGCTATTTAGAGAGTAAAGAGCTGAGTAGCTTGTATCTATATTTGATTCTGTTCTTCCAGACAGTTAAAAAAAAATTCAAGCCTGATGCTTACGCTGTTAAACCTTTCTCACAGTTTTACAAGAACTGACAAGGTCACAGCCTGAGGTAGCATGGTTGCCAGATGTCACACCACTAGCTATGATTTTAGACAGAATAGGTGTAAGTAGGGAGACGCAAGATTTAAAATAACTGTTCCTGTAATGTTTATCCTGCTAATGCTCTTCTAACAAAGTAAGCACTATTTTTTATTCCTTAGTATTAGGTGAATCTTACTATTTTTATTTAACATATACTATTTTTTAATAGAAGCTAAATATTTAGCTCAGATTATAATTAAATGGAAATAACTGTAGCTATTTCTCCTGTACAAGCTGTATTTTTAATTATCGAGCTTTTCATTGGAAAAATCCCTTGAACAAATCAGGTCTCATTGGTGACCCATGATTTCTTTGAACTGAACATTTCCACAATCACTTTCAGATATATTTGCTATCCATTTCACTTTAATATATTGTGTCCAATAGAAAGCATAGGATTCTGTTTTTTTTTTTTTTGTTTGTTTGTTTATTCTTTAAGCAGGGGCAATATTTTTTTCATAACACCCCTCTTAGCTCTGAAAGTCACTTTCTCACACTGGGATGCACATAAATAAATCATTGCCTCACCTCATTGTTTTTTGATGCTAGTTTTCTGCAGTCCATTCTTCACTGAAGGAAAGCTATATATCTTTAGTAGCAAGCTTGGTAATGTCAAGCTAATGGTGCTTAGTAGTTCTGAAACTTCCAGATAGGAGCTGGAAAATTGCAGGTCATTTTCTGTACTTTTGCTCTTGTTCAGCCTCTCTCCTGGACAATGCATTCTTATTTCTTAAATAAGATTTAGAGTGGGCAACTATTTTACCCACTGAAAGTTTTCTAGAAATTACTTGTAATTATAAAAAAAGTGGTACAATTACCAAAACAAGCAGATAAAATTCTCTTCTACAAGATAATTAGTGATTCAGAAAGAAGAACATAACTTCTACAGAGAAATTAGCATGTGTGTAAATATGCATACATGTCTGTACATGTATTCTGTTTGCAAAAAAAGTGCTGTTCCATATAATGCTGAATGCACCTGCATAGATATGAGAAGGAATAAAAAACATTTAATGGTTCCCTACTATTCAGATGATATTTCCCCCCCATTTTGCAGCAGAATGATAGAGGCCAAGGTCTGATGCATTCCATGTAGTAGCTGGTGCTGCTCCATGGCCAGTGGTCTCATGAACATGTACATACTGACTGGTATGGATCTGGCACAGCTGGAAATGCTAGCCTGGAAAGCAACTCTGCACATTATTGAACTCAATCACCAAAACCACATCCAACTGTAGATGTTTAATCCAGGAAGGTCTATAAGAATATCCATTCCTCTCCCAACATGTTTTCGAAACCATCCCCATCCAGACAAATGAGAAACGTTCAGCACAGGGAACAATAAAAACTGTGGTATTATTGAAGAGTAAATCTGAACTTTGAAATAAGGAAATGAGCAGGGCTGACTTGAGTAGCATTTAAAACTGTTGAATATTATTGCTCTTTGATGTGTTTAAGTTTGGTAAACTATATATAACAGTGTCTTTCACCCTTACCCATCACTAAAAATTCAAGACAAAGTAATATATAAACTATTGCATTGTGAAAAAAAAATTATGAAAGCCTTGTGCACAGACTGACCAATACCATTTCATTGGCATATGCTCAGTGGCATGACAAAGGAAGTAGCCAACACATGAGAAACTAGTAGACCACTGCATGTAAGTAAATAGTTGTTCTATGCCTGCTTTCATATGGGGTTCATTAGAAAAACGAAAGAAATGCCTCCAGCAGTATTTCCTTAGAAGCAGACAATGCAGCTTTTGTCTTTTGAGTCTGTATAAGAGAGTCACGGGCTGCAGAAACATCTAGGTTTCCTCTGTGAATCAATGATATCTAAAAATAACATGAATGAAATATGTTTTGATTATTAGACGAATGTTCGAGTGTAAGTAATGCCCTATTAAATTTCATTCTTAGGAAAAAAAAAGACCCCTTCAGATGCACTGCCTATTTGCTTAGGGCAATCTTACTAAGAAATATAACAGTAAATTATCATGCACAAATTAAGCTTTGATATGAAGGGTGTCCTTAGAGAGCTGGTGAGAACCACCTGCATATAAATAGTCACAATATGGTACTGAAGAATCCAGTGACTTACAGGGTGGTGACAGGCAAAGCAGTATAAATTACTAGAGAGAAAAAAAGTCACTATAGTGATTATCTTCTGCACCAGTAACCTAGAAGTTTTCACTGCAAGGCTCCCATTATCTTTCTACAGCACTATTGACTGATTAGTCAATGACTGGCTAAAAACAGACTCCCTGCTACTGTCAGTTGCAGCAATTTCACTGAAATGAATTGATTTTCATCAAAAATCAGTCATTTAACTTATATCCACAAGCAGACTGGAAAATCTGAAATCCCTGATCATTTCCAGAAAAGTCCTCCCACGGCATACAGTGAGTAGCTGAAATTGTTCTAATGTTTATGAATGAGATCCCTTCTGGAACCTTTTCAGCAAAACCAGGATTTTTTCCTGTAAATGCTTTGCAGATCTTACCTGTTAGGGAAGATAAATTCTGGAACCAAAAAAGTAGTAAGTTAAAAAAAAAAAAAAAAAACTTTGGAGAGCTGTGTGCTTGCTCCTGCTGAAGTGATGTTTAACCTAGGTCAAACAGCATCTTCCACTCCAGTTGTCTTGCCTATTCACATTGTAATGTCTTTAAATCAGGGACTGTTACTTCATGCATGCAAGGCCCAAGAGAGTGAGATCTTAATCTCAGAGCTTCTGGAAGCGAGGTACCAGGACAGAAATGCAGAGAACTTATGGAGGACTCATTTGTGTCACCCTCACAATGATATAATTATCCAGAAATTTCTAAAAGATCTTCTGGGTTGGTCAACAAAATAATTCTGTTTTATGGAAAATATAGAGAAAATGCAGTTGTTTACTCTCCATCAATGTGTTTAATTAAGAGCATGTTTCTCCCCTCATCCCCCCCCTTTTTTTTGGTGTGGTTTCTTCAAAGGAAATCCTACTTCATAGGCCTGCAGAACAAGTAAGGCTTTTTCCCACTGTATAAAGTTATGTTTCATTAAGTGTTTTATTAAATGACTCATAGAATGATAAAATGTACCAACATTTATTTATTCTCAGGTAAAGAGTGTATAAAATGAAAGAAGTCTTTAAAAAATATCATTGCTGTTGAAAACTCATTCTAAGACAATTGACCAGCTCTGACTTTGATGGAATTCCTAAGAGATAGGATGCAGTTTGCAGCTCATGGCTTTAATTTCCTTGTCCCAAGCAGATGGTGCTGTTCCCTTTTCCTCTTTTCCCCAGCAGCATCAGTAACAGCAGCAATAGGCTCTGTCTGTTCCTTTCAGCTTAGCCCACCTCCGCCCTGCTCTTCCTCAATCTGCAAGGGGAACATGGCCACCGGCACAGGCCAGGCAGAGCCCTCCCACCGCACACTATCCCCACCAATGGTCAGCCCTAAGGTTTCTTTGGGTGGCCAGGTACACAGGAAAAAATGCTATAAATTACATTTCATAGGGAAGACTTGAGGGAGAGAAATATCATTAATTGCCGAACATCATAAGCTTATAAAAAAATAAGTCTGATCAAACTAACCTAACTTTTTCTGACATTAATTTTTGATTCTGTTTGACTTGATGATCTTGAAGATCTTTTCCAGACTAGATTCATAGTGAAAATGATTCTAAGTGAAATAGAATTAACGTAGTAGACTCTCATTTATCTCACTATTGAATGATTCATTAGGAAAGGAAAACACCTCAGAATAAAAGTTTGCTGATTGATAGATGTGAAGATGTAATGGCAAATGGGGAATTGCCATAGACAGTTCTGTTTCTGGTGGAATTTCACTGGATTCCTCTTTGACCCAATGCAACATTGTACCAATGAGCTGAAAAATAGCAAAAAATTATGCAAAGGACAAAAAGACAAGACAGCAGTAAATAAAGAAGAGGATGTGACAGATACACAGCAATCTGAATGACGAAATGAACCATGTGCAAGAAAATATTGGATGTTTTAATAAAGTTAAAAGAAAATGTGATAATGAGTACATTAAGTTTCTTGGAAATGCTATACTGAAGTACAGTTTCACTTACAGTGTACTTCAGTGCTTTGATTTCTTTTTCCAGAAAACAAGGAAATGAAACATTTGTTAGGAATCTGAATACTCTGGACAAAGGAGGTGAAAAGTAGAACAGTTGGCATTTATTGATACCAATTCAACAAAGAATGAGTAATAGAAACAATTTGATGTAATTGTCAGTAGCAGTAAGATATATCGTAAAATTTTAGATAACTAGTTAAATAGTAGATTTTTAGAAGAGCAATATCCTCCTCCAACTCAACAAAAACTAGCCACTTCTGTTTGCATTAATTTGCTTCTATTTTCCATTCTAGCATTTTTAATATAATAAAATAAAAAATATTTTGTTTTCTTCTGAATCTGAAGCAGAAAGATTTTAAAATTATGTTCCCTTAATTTTGTCTTTTGTCTTAGATTATTGCAGGAATAGTTTAATATTCAGCAGCATACATAATATTGGCCACTCTAGTTAGAATGTTGGCAAGGGTGAGGAAGCCACAGTCCTCCTGAAGGGAACAGCAATTCTGCTAAGTACTTAAATGGAATTAAGACTTTGCTTTGAACTGCTGGCTAGACAAAATTAAATGCTGCTTGATACTTACACTAGTAAAGCACGCTTTTAGTTATTCAGGTATAAAAATTGCTCCCACGATGTATGTACTTACATATTACAACCATTTTAACCATTTTCTTCTTTTTATCAAACATGGCTGTGTGTTTCAAAGTGTTCCATAACTACTATGTATTAGTTTATAGAATATGTTTTTGAATAACTTTGCTTCACCAACTTTTTGTTTCAGATTAGACAAATAAAGATTTTATTTTTTTCATGTATGATCAGATATCCTCTCTGGTGTGATAACAGTGAGATTGCATAGCATTTTTGTAGGTGTTGGGTACTATTTAAGTCAATATTCCTCAGTTCACACTCGCCACTTTTGCTAAGTATCCTTCAGCTTTACAGTGATTAATGTTTTCCATGCTGCCTATCAACATGTTTATAAAACCAAGAGAATGTTTTATTTAAGGCAAAGAAATGATAGGGATGAGTCATAAAAGAACTAGGAACAGAGTTAAAAAAAAATCCAAACAGAGCAGGGAAGGATATTTTATAAAAGGTATAAAGATACATGAGACACCTAACTGAAGTGTCTAAGTGCCCTTCATGTCTTCGAAATACCCTGAATGCATACCACTTCGACGTGATTGACGTTGCTTTCATCAAAGTAAGCACTTTCTTTTCTGAAGCAACATTTGAAACCCAGCTAGAGACTGATTTTTACCCACAAGGAAAAAAAAAGGACTGTTATTATGTATTCACTATGTAAGCATACTTTGCAAATATATCAACCTCCTTTTTCTAATGGAATAGCCAGCTTTAGCTGATAAACTTTTCCTGGGATTTGACATTGTATCATTCTTGATCCTACCTTTATCAATGCAGATTTCAGTGGTATATTGAGGAGCAGACTCAAATCTGCTGCATTTGCAGTGGAAAGAAGATGCTGCAATGTTACTTCACACCAGTAATCATTTCCAGCTTTGGATCAACACGCCACATATTCAGTGCTGCTCTTTTCTTTGACAAAGTTCCTGGATGCAACCAGTGGGAGCTGTGATACAATCTTGTGCTGTCCAGGCTGTATCCACTGAGTCTTTCCTTCCTTCAAAAGATGCCTTCAGTCACTTCTACTCAGAGCAGAGTAGGATGATTAAAAAGAACTTTGGTACTCTATAGTCACAGTGACAAAATGTACTGTTTCATAAACATAAAATAGAGAAATGTTTAAGAGATCTGCAAAACATTTGTGAAAGAAGAAGGCGGGATCAAAAGATCATTCCAGCAAGGCCTGCTGGAACTGTGTAACTGGTCATTAAGCAGCAAACAGAGAAGCTGATGGAACATTTCCTGGCTGGTTTGCACACTGAGGACAATCGACAAAACCAATCACAATCTGAAGATTTTTCACTTTTATGCTTCTGAAACTGAAAATTCATCTTGTCCTTGTGTAATATAAATAATTGAAATGTTCAAGATATTTGCCAAGCTATTATTTCTGTAGAACAGCCTAAGTTTCATAAATTGATTTTAAAACCTTCTCACACTTAAATGTAGACTACATTTCAGCGTGCTCCTGTACTTGCACGGGTGTCTATATAAACATCATCAGGAAGTTTTTGAAAATAATATGTATACCATTTTCTTATGCAAACCATTTTCTAATGAATGCAATGCCATTTCAGAATCTTACAGTGATGTGACTTGAGACCAAATTCTATAGAAAATATGTAGTGTGAACAACAGAGGCTTTTCCAGTCAGCTTTTCCTTCAGCTTTCTGTCAGACCCGTGTACACATGAGGAAATGTAGCTGAAAGCTTTGACTTCAGTGAGAAAGTAGGCTTCAGGTACCACAGAGCTTTTAATCTCAATATTTTATTGCTTGTTGGGACAACATTAATGAAACAGTGTTTTGGTAAATTGCAAAAGTCAATAGGGCTTGTTGTTTGTTTGTTTTAAGAGAGAAAAGTTTCATTTTTTAAAAGAACCATATTTGAACATGCATATTCAGAGCACATCTTGAAGAAGTTCACCAATTACATCCTCTGTGCTATCCACTTCAGAAAAAAAGAGAGCACAAACTCATTTTATGTTTGCTATGTAACAGATGTCAGTTATTGATAGTTTTAATTTGCAGGTAATGAAGACCACGTTTGAACTTGTGACCTAAATGTGCAAAGTTCCATATGTACCTCTGTGAGCCATTTAGATTTAAATATTGTTTCCTCAACGATAGGGAATTTTATTCCAGAAGGCTGTGAACTGTACTGCTTGACTGGTATATGATCTTCATAAATATAATAAATAGGAGTTTAAAATGTTTACCAACTATGTTCTACTGAAACAAGCAGCCAGAGGTGTTATGCTAGGTATTGATGAGCTGTTGACTAGAGGAGTATTGGAGTAACTCTTGATCTAGCTGAAAGTCCAGCATGTAACCATAAGCTTCTGAGAAATGAGAATACGGAAACAAGATAGTCTGGTCACAGCAGGAGTTCTGAAGTCAAGAGAAATTGCTTGTGGCGTAAGAGGCATGGTCTTACAGTGTTAAAGTATATGTGGGTCTTTACTGTGAATTGGAAGGGAAGGACAATCAAGGCCAGACAAGAGCTGCTCAGCTGGGATCGTGGAATCTGCTGGCTTCCTGCAAGCATATATGCATCTTAGGAGCAGGGCCTTTTTGTTTTTAATATGCTTCTGCCCATGAATTATGTATTTTTTATGCTTTGAGGAATGTTTTTAAAGATATGTTCTTAAGACAACTGAAAAGAACTCATCTGACCTTCTCTTTCATAACTAGGGAAATGGCTGCAACATTTAGAGCCAAGAGGAACAATTTGTTGTTTTACAGAAGCAGAACAACGTTAATTTCTAAGCACATTTGTTATTACTATTTTAGAGATGTTTTAATTTAATGTAATCCTTTGATTACAGTGAACTTTAACTTCATATCTATACTTCGTATTGCTCTCTTTTGTGTGGTCTAATGAACAAGGTATGATTATTGATGTGTAACCAATTTTCATTTTTAGTTAGTTTAATGAAGTTCAAGATACAGCTGTATGCCTAGCCCTCATGTAAGTCTGATAGGAAATGGCTGGAAAAAAAAGCAAAAATAGTATTAGTTCTTGAGTTTCTAAAGAGACTTTTCCATGTGAAAAAGTAAAAGTAACCTTCTAACTCCTTGCCATGTTTTATTCCATCCTCTATTCTCCTTTAAGGTTGAAAAAATAAACTACTGTTGATTTTCCTTTTAAGCAGTCCTATTTAAGAACAATAGAAATCTGAAAAATAGAACTATGTATTTTTAGATTTCTGGAAAAGTTTAGGGCACACATTTGTCATGATCTCTACCCTGAAAAAAACAGTCTAAGTGTAACATTTTCTTGACCAGTTTCACCTTCCAGACAGGGAAACTGGGAAGCAGAGACATTAAGCAACACATTCCTTTGCTGCAATCTCAGACAAATCACACAAATTTCATTTTGATCCTCCAGACCTATGACAACACCATAGCCAGAAGTTCAGAATGTTGAAGTATTATAAAGTGACATCTGGGGTTCCTTTGTTTTGTCTTCAGCACTTGCTCTCAAAAATTATTGCCTTGTGGTGAACTCTATAGTCATTGAGCTAGTTGTAAATACTTATGTAGGGGCTATAAAGCTAAACTCATCAGCTATACCGTAAAGAATGATAAATAATTTAAATAGAATGAATTTGGTTACAGGGATGAAGTTGCTAGTTATGTCCTAATCCAAGTTCAAATGTACTCTGACAAAAAATTCAGGCTGGTTGTGTCAGCAGTACTTGTACAGATTAGACCTGTGTTTGGAGCAGTTCTCCACTTCGCCTGCTTGTCTGCATCTACACATGGCAGACCTGTGCTAGCATACAAGCAGATGCACAGACAACACGGACAATCTATGAATAAGATGCATAATCTAACAGTATATAGAGCTACTTACAGAGAATTTCCATGTTGCTTCTCCAACGGGCAAGCACAACTACTCTCATGATTTATTGCACGTCTTCACAAAGGGAAAAGTGATATATCACTTCCTTGGCTTTAATGGGAATCCATTTGTGAGACCCAATTTACTCTGACTTTATCTAGCTTTTGATCCATAGACAATTAAAATGACTCCTCCCTTTCTCCATTACTCAGCAGATTAGAATTTAGTTTTCCTGCACAGTTATTGGAAATGTCATTTTGCAATAGTCCGTTTTATACCATAAAATAATTTTCAGAGAACTTTGAGGTAAGAAAATATTGAGCTATTCTCTTGCTGAAAATGAACACCTCTATTATCAACAGAAAACTTCCTAATGGGTTTAAGCATCTTAATTTCAAAAAAGCCCATAAAATATTTTTAGGTACATTTCCTCTTGAAATGAAATGAAGCTGGTGAAAGTGGCACTCAAAAATAGGTTTTAATTAGAACAATTTTAAATAGATAAGCACTGACATTTTTTTCAACAGAAGCAAAACAAAGATACAGAATATCAAAACATAGTCACAATACGAAATAGAAGCAATGACAGCATTCTGATAAAAACTTGACACAAGTTATACGTTTGTGTAATGGATAGTTCATCCCCAGTAGCTGTAATGAGGTCTTAACACCATTTATGCCTTCATGTGATTTCAGCAGTGCCAGTAAACACTGCAAATGTGACTCCAATCTGGGACAAAAAGGCAGGTGAAAGAACTTGCATAATTCACATTGCTTTTTTTGAATAGCACTGTTAAATTGGGTGAAGATCGAAAAAAAAAAGAAAAAATATTCACACGCATTAATGGAAATCGAACTTTTGTATTTATTTACAGAAAATGTAGTAGATAGTTTGAAAAAACCAAGCGGAGCTATCAACCTGTTGTGCCCATAAACTATATGTGATGATGTTACACATAAACATTGATAATACATATTATAACATAGGAGTATAAATATGCATTAAATGAAAGCACAGGAATAAATAAGATACTTCTAATAGAAGTGTAATACAAGAATTAGAAAATCAGAAAATGAGGCCACAGTAACCTTCAATGACCAGCAATTTTGTGTATATTGCTTTCTTTAAAAGTCTGATTATCCAAAACTGCTTGAACATTTATCATCTTAAGAGATTGAGTTCCTGTAAACCACTATAATAATTTGAAGATTACAACACAATGACAACAAATGCACTTTCAGAATTATATTTAACAGAAGTGAAAAAGAAGGCATTTGTTTCCTTAAAATACTGTGTACAGATACATGCCTGCAGAAGACAGAGGCATTGACCTCCGGCCCCAATTCAGGCCCAAGAGCTGGGAGAGTCTCTGCAACATGTGCCAGGCAAGCAGGCAGCAGTAAGATCGGAAGTGGATATGGTGGATATAACATTATCTTTGCAGTCAATTAGCACTCATAATTTAGATGTCTGACCTGTCTCTCTGAGTTACAAATGTGGCTCAAAAGATAGGAAATAATTTGTAGTCGCACTGTTGATTATAGAGGATGTAGGGGGGAAAAATGTAACTAAGATGACTACGTCATCTTGCAGATCCCATCAAAGTAGTTAGAACTAAGTGGAGCTCCAGGTTTTAGAACTTCATGCACACAGGGACATGGGGTATGAGAGATTTGAATTTTGATTCCTATAATCAAATTTATAGTCCTCATCATTTTGAATAAAAGCTAGCAACTGTGAGGCAAGTGGAATAGGCCCATATATGCAGAGAGCATTATGACAAGATGTCTGAATGTACGAACTGCCCAATTTTGGTCCATGTGTTCTTAAGCCAAGAACAAAGTTATCTGTGTGACGCTGCTCACTTCCTCCTAGTCTGCTATCTATGTTGCAAAGCCAGTGGCACTCCGAAGTGAGTTCACCCTGGGTAATAAAACTGCAGCTGTTTGCTGGCAAATTTGGATGGAAAATGTCTATGCCAAACATGAAGTTACAGGCAAAGGCCGAGCCAAGCTAGCAGCACCCTGGTAGCACACAGAGGAAATCACTATGCTTGACCCTTTCTCCCTGCTACCACTCCAAATGCACAAACTGCCTCTTGTCTTTGTCCAGGCTGCAGCACTCACCTGGTAACAGGTTACTAATCCAGCTGGAAAATGTGGTTTGGTTTTGCTCTTTCAGTTTGCCTGTCTGCCTTGATAAATTCTAATTTTTCATGAACTACTTAATGCTAACAATTTAAAAATGAAGCTCTTGTACACCAATACAGCAACAGGTGGCAGTTTCTAAATGAAAGGATTGAAAACTAAGGGGCCTATTCAAATTTATGTCATGATTTATTATTAGGTAAATGATCTTCAAGAGATTTAGCTACCTCAGCTGGCTAGGAGAGGGCCATTGACCATTGGAGCTACCATAAAGAAAATATACAAGCAGGAGGGAGGGAGGGAATTAGAATAAAGTTAATAAAAAGAAATAAATAATAAAAATAAAGTTAAGGTATGGAAGTTTATCTTCCATACCATAATGAAAAAACTTGCAAAGGCTTTTGAATTCCCTTCCTTCAACTCTAAAAGACTCTAAGTGCCATTTCTACAAAAATCTGACAAAAGACAAAACCATAACACGTCAAGAGGATGGTTTGAGGAACATGAAAACGTTTGGTCAACAGATGGGCTGGAAAACTATAATTCAGTAACAACTCTTTTATTTTCAAGAGCCTATAGCAAAAAATATCTGAATGCAGAAAAACTTTGTTAGGCCAATTGGCTTCTTCAAGTATGGCAAGAACTGTTTCTGGTATCATCTTGTAGCTGTTGCTGAAGACTGGTTAAATCAATATTATGAATGTATATCAAACAATATGAACTGGATCCAGAAAATAATTACTCATTTAAACGTTTGTCATTCGAAAAAAAAGGAGTTCTGATAAGCATGTAGGAATGCAAAAATCATGTTTGAGAAAAACATATGTTAGAATTGAACTGAAATTTTACTAACCAGGGCCTTCCTTTCTCACAAGGCTTTCTCTTAGTTCCTGTTCGGATTAGGTTGGTGAACTCCCAATGGTTTATCTAGGAGGAACCTGCTATGTTAAAAAAGTCTTTTGCTTGATATGTATTGCTTTTTTATTATTATTATTTTATTTTTTTATTTGAAGAACACTGTCAACCAGAAGGCTGCTCATACTGGCAGTACTGGTTTTACACATAAGAGCTACACTCTGTAAGGATTCCCAAATTATCCACTTGGGGCTATTCTTAGTTTTGTTTCTTATACTACTGATGTCATTTAATCATAACTGTAAAACATAATAAAACATAAAAACTTAATAAAAAGACATAACAAAAACATAAATAACTCTAGGTACTTGATATATGAAAAAGCCAATATTTGTATTAAAATGACAATAATTCCCCTTTACAATGTTTATTAGAGATCACCACCTGAAATGGTTGTGGCCTGCCAGCATCTGCGGTCGATCAGACAAAAAGAACCATAGGACTCTTGAGTGAGACTCAAGAAAAGCCTCTGACTCTCCATAAACATCTGAGACACAAAAATGTAAATGCAATCAGGACACATTCTGACCTCAGATAACTTGGGCAATTAAACAACTCACAGACATCAGCCCACAAATCCCCTTGATTTCAGCAGAATGATTCAGGCAGAAAGCGCGCAAATATTCTCACAACCTTATGAGTTCCAGCAATCAGTTAAGTGAGTGAGTAAGGAGTCACACAAATAATCTCATTGACCCTTACAGATAAGTAAATTATGCATATCTTTGCAAAATCGAGTTCTAAATTCACATCAGTTATAGACCACAAGCAGGAAATGAAGGATGAAATAGCTTCAGAGGGTAATATTTTACCAGCTGAACACCAGCCAGCCAGTATTACTTTTCACAACTTTAAAGACCCATATTGTCCACACATTTGAATTCTTCAACCTCTCACTAGTCACTTTCTTCAGTCTCACACATCCTAAATTAGGAATTGCTTTGTTGCTCTTTATTTAGCATTTTATTTTTAAAAAGGGACGGGCAAAGCAAGCAGGGTGATTGGCTGAAGCTTCTGTAGCACAGCTGATGTGGCTGGAGTTTAGCAGCACTCTTCTCTAGGCAATCTCTGAGGCACAGCCACACATAAAAATGCTTTTTCTTGCACAGTGTTCTCAAACCAGGATGAAATGGGACAGACGGGTGAGGCCAGGCTTCCCTCGCACCTCAGCGGCCTGGCATGGAGTGTATGGCCAGGCCCGGGGCAGCAGCTGGGACTGGGCGGGAGGAATTCTCTGAGAGTGCAGTACGAGCAAAGCAACACTCGTCACTAACAAAAAGTAGCTCGCTATGAACTTTATTTATGAACTTCCACAGCCAGGGAGAGCCTCCAGAGAGCAGGGCAGGAAGGGCCCGGGGATTCGCAAGGCCCCAGCGCGGCTCCCCCAGGAGCGGCGGCCTCTCCGTGCCCCGGAGCCGCGGAGCGGGGAGAGCCGGAGGAAGGCGCGGAGCGGCCGAGCCCGGGGGAGGGCGGCCGGGGGCCGGAGCCCAGAGCCCGGGCAGGGCGCTGCGGACAAGCGGACGGCTGGCGGCGGAGCGGGCGGCCGGGTCGGGCGGGAAGGCGGAGGCTCGTGGGGAGGGCGGGCGGCCGGGCCCCGCCGCCGGGCTGTACGCGGCCGCGCCGCCGGAGCCGTGCCTGCAGCAGGCGGCGGCCATCGCGGGCTCGCCACCCCCGTGCGCCCCTCCGCGGACGGAGGGGTGGGGGCA
>WBMW01001271.1:0-62636 GCA_013396635.1 Penelope pileata | reverse complement strand
CCCCCCCCCCCCCCCACCTTTTCCCTGTTCTCTGTTCAGTGGAAAACAGAGGCAAAAAAACAGTTTTGATCCAATGCGTTCTGAAACTGACTTTTCTCCTCCTCTTGGCTTTTGAAAATAAAAGATGGTTTGGCTAGTAATAAATAATGCTTAGAAGTAATAAGGGATTAGTCATAGGCCTTTGGACATAGGTCTTTTGTGCAAATAATCTAGTTACTTGGGATAATTCTTACATGCAAATGTAAATCTTGCTTGCTGAAGGGTTAAGAGTCTGTACTGACCAATGTAGTAGTACTATTTGAAGTTTAATTCAGTGATGTTCAAGAGAACAAGATGAAGGGGAGTTATGCCGTTATTGAAGCAGAAGCCTTGGATATCACAAAACCAGGTGCTTTTTGGAATCCGCAGTATTTTAAATGGTTTGTCATGGAAAGCAGTGTATGAACATTAGAAAGTGTGTGTCTATTCTCCTTTTCTTTTTTTTTTAAATTGGGTTAACACATTTTTTCATTTTATTTATAGTGTATGTAAGTTTAAATCTATGTCAGAGAACAGGAGGAAAAAACAGTCTGTGTGCATATATATATCTCTCTTTTTTTTCCTTCATGCTTGAAATTTCAAGCTTAGCTAGCTTTTGCAGCAGAGCTCCTATGCTCCTGGCTTTGCAGAAGTTTGACCTCGCTCTGGAGGATAGCTATCTTAAGGGCTTTGAGTGTGTATAAATTTCATGAAGCATGTTACTTCATATAGACAGTGAAAACTTTATCTTCGAGCCTGCATGTAAGGATTTATACACCAATGCAAAGCCCCTCTGTTTAAGACCTGAATTCTTCAAGTGCAAGGTGAACGTACTGTACAGTGAGCAGTTCCACTGAGTTAAATGTCTGCCTATAAAGTAATCTTACTGGGCTGACACTCAATATTAGCAATATCAGATTCTTTAGAACTGTGTGGAAAATTCTTAAAAAAAAAAAAAAAGAAAAGAAAAAAAAAAGAAACAAAACAAAAAACCAGCACAACAACAGACATGAAAGCTTGTACGCTTCCAGTGTGCATCAGGAAAAAAACAGTGCATCTCTAAAAAATCTAACTAACATCTTCTTTCTCCATCGGATGTGCTGCCTGGGGTAGCAGGGGTTTCTAACTCCAGATTATTGAGTGTAGGTGTTGGAAAGGGGAGAGAAGAACCAGATCTTAATCATGAATAATTAAGAGTCTCTCTACTTTTGACTTAAAATTGTAGAATTTGCATGTAGGCTAAGCTTTGCCAGAACTGGTGTAGTCTTGTGAGAAGTTTTGATTCTGGCAAATTGGGACTTCATTAAAAAGACTGCTAAGCAGTTTTGCTCATGCAGTCAAAATTCTCTCCCTATTCCAGTTAATGTGTTCTTTTTTTTTTCTTTTTTTCTTCTTTTTTTTTAAAAACAAACAAAAAAAAAAAAACAACAAAAAACCAAAAAAAACCAGAAAACATCCTCTAGACTTGAAAGGACTATCAATTTAGAAAACCTGAATAATGTTTTGCCTTCTGTTTTAAGGGGAACAGAATAGGAAAGTAATTTTATGACATTAAATGGAGATAACACTCTGTGTACAGGTGTGTTTACCCCTTGTATTTGACAGTATGTTGAGGACAGCCGTGTCTACTGTTATCCTTATATGGCTAGGCTCTAACCCATAAAAAAGCTAATTAGTTTACTCTTTGTTCTTGTTGGGCCTTCTGCCAGTGAAAATGGGAAGGAAAATATTTTAAATAAGCTGTGTTTTACATTCTCATTTTCCCAAATGCAGAGCTTGGATTACTGTCTGCAGTGGTCCTAAGAACTTGGGTCGGTCCATCGGTATGAGGCGCCAGGATGCACTTTCTGGTCAACAGATCCAGGCTCTGCTGCCAGAGAATGTTCTGAGAGCAGCTGCTCGCTTACAGGAGGTACTTGAGGAGGAGGAAGCTTTCCTCTTGGGCCTCAACCTGAGGATTCCCCAATCTTTAAACAACAAGAAGGAAGTCCTCTCGTGTTCTCTGGTTTGTTTCTTTCTGCTGGCTTGTCTGTAAAATAAACCTTGTTTCTGTTTCATTAATTGAATCTGTGAGAGGCTCGTTCACATTATCTGATACTGTTCAGCATCCATGTATAAAATCAGTTGAAGTTAAAAGCGATCTGTATGTATTTTAATACAGGTACCAATTTTATGTTTTAAGTAAGGAATATACATTTAATGAAAGAATCACGACAATTTAGAAAGACTGTTATCAAATGTCTCATTCTTAAAGATTTTTTCTCTCCTAAAGTTTTAAAACTTTATTAAACATATAGCTTTAAAACTGTCTCATTGACAGGTTAACCTATCAGTCATGGAGAGTCCAAATAATATGCTGGAGGTACTGGAAATAGAATATATTGGAATAAGGATCACAATAAAAATAATTTGGAATCTTAATAGTGGAAAAGTGAGCAGAATTATAAGCCTTCTTCAGTCTTGTTTGTACATGCAGTACAAACTGCATGAAACATGCAGTTTGTACTGCATCTAAGAAATGTGATGATCCTTGTGCATGATCCTTCTCCACTTGCCTTGCATGAAACATTTTCTGATTCTGAAGATTCTGAAATCGATTTCAGAATCCGTAGCGAAGCTTCTTGTATTGTTTTTTGTTTTATTTAAGGCACAATTTGTAGAATGTGATTAGTTATGTGTAAATAATCTTAGCCTTTCAGTGCTTTGAGTTTTGAAAGAATGAGTGAGAATTCTCCCTCGCCTCCCAGATGCCTTCAAATTTGATTGTACTTAGAGCTTAATATGATTATTGGGGTACTTAGAAATGAAGATGTGGGCAATAAAGAGTTTTGTATGTATTAAATATTATCAGATCTGTTAGTTTTATGATAAACACATAAGAACAAATAAGGGGGGAAAATCTTTTCAAACAAAAGGAGTACTTGGATTTATTTTCCAGTTAATTGTTGAAAGGCAGATTAAATTTGGTCTTACCTGCCCTTCATAAATGATCTTTCCCACTTGCAGAATATAGCACGTAAAGCGAACCTAATGGATCACTTTCCATGTACCATTCTTTTTAGAAAATTGGATTAAAATGATTTTTTTCCAGCTTTTCAAATTAAGTTGCTTCTGTATTGCACTAGCTTGTGATGACCATAGTTTGTAGGACTCTATCAGTTTTTATTACCGTCTTTGTCTCTAAAAATCAGATGGTTTTATTTAGTAGTAATGGGAAATGGTATGCTTTCGTCATCAGCACAAGTTATGAAGTCACTTGAGAGAAGTTAGCATTTCTTTATTTTGCCAAAAAATATTTGGACTTTTGTCTTAAATCTTTTTTAAACCAAAGTTCTTATTCAAGCCTCCTTTTGTAATACTAACTGCTAACATTATGATTTGTATGTAACCAGGAAGATTGTGTGAGATGCTCATGGAGTGTTGAGCATATTATTTTTTTTTTTGGGGGGGTAGTGTTGTGTTTTTTTTCAGCCTTTAACTCCAGATACTTAAAGGCCTGATGAAGAAGGGTTTAAGATCTGTTTGATAGCTCTTCTGTGTGGATAGGATAGAGCCTTTAGAGAGGGAAAGAGGGAGACAGAGAGAAACATATTCACTTGGGAAGAAGTTTTAAAAAAATATCAATAACGTTAGATATGCGAACCTTTTCCTTGGATTAAGTTTTTCCCTTTTCCATGTACTATCAGAGCCTACAACAAACCAATGTTAATCTCAGTTGAGCTGTGTCTTGCTAAGTAGCACAGGTGTTCCAGAATAGAAGTGAGATGCAAACCTAAATGTATGCAAGACTGGCCTCTTTACGCTTGATGTATTGTATGTTCTTTTGCCTTTAAAATGGGTTCTAAAGTGTTAGAATGAAGTATGGGGAATGAAGGGGAATGGTTTTAAGCTGAAGGAGGGAAGGTTTAGATCGGATGTAGGGGGAAGTTTCTTCACTGAGAGAGTGGTGAGGTGCTGGAACAGGCTGCCCAGAGAGGTTGTGGATGCCCCATCCTTGGAGGTGTTCAAGGCCAGGCTGGATGAGGCCCTGGGCAACCTGATCTCATGCTAGATTTGGAGGTTGGTGGTCCTTTCTGTGGCAGGGGGGTTGGAACTTGATGATCCTTGGGGACCCTTCCAGCCCAGGCCATTCTATGATCCTGTTGATACTGTTTTATATTATGGACCACATAGTAGGTGAACATTGGGCTTGGGGTCTACATGATAACATTTTTCTACAATACAATGTAAAACTACATACAAAATTAGCTAAAACTTCCCATGTTGTTTGCCCATACAAGGACTGACTTTCTTGCCCAATTAATCATGCATCTTAAACCGTTTATTCACATTAGAATATCTTAAACAAGAATAAGTGAGAATTTCCCTTCCATCATGGCTAGGCCTGCTCTCCAGATTGATAGAACTTGTAGTTTGATTTTTCTCATGGGGCACAGTCTGTTTGTGATGCAGAAGGATACTGTGATTGCTTATCCGCTTCTCATGATGTCCAGAAAAATAAGTAGTTGTGCCCATATTTTATTCAATGAGATTCTGTGAGGTGATGACAGGCAGTTTCGTGTTTTACTTTCAGAACATGCCTGAGGAGCTAGATGAATGCATGGTCCTGAGGTAGGCATTGGTACAGTTCTTCTCAGATAAAGTACTTCTGCTTTTGTATGCAAAAAATAAGGCTAAGGGCCGCTGAAGAGGTTTTAATTTAAAACATCAACAACAGAAAACAACTCTAGAATTCAGATACTTCCTTGATTAAGCAGCTCTGCATGTGTGAAGGGGAGAGGGTTTTTTATGAACAACATTGTAAATATAAGGTCCTAATTTCTGTGGACTTGTAAGGAGCCTGACTTATCTACGCCCCACCTACTTGCAATTCCTGTTGATTTTTGGAGGAGTTGCTCATGGTTAGGTACTGCAAAAAATCTTAACTTGGACAAAAATCAGATGCTTTATGTCTATTTTAGCTTAGGCTGGTTGTAGTTAGTGACCTTTGCAGTTTGTCAAAATGTACTCTGCTTTGAATTGTATTTTTGGAAAGCAGGCCATCAGCCTCAGATCTGTTGTGTCACAAGCAGAATGTGGTAGGAATTGTGAGAATACTGTCTCACTGGAGATGCCAGTTAGCAGTCTTAGAGCTTGTTTCACATGAGGTTTAAACTCTAGAGATGAATATTGTTGACCTATTTGTCTGTCTGAATTTAATTCCTTTGCAGGTTGCATTTTCATGAGCAGTTTATACCTAACCTTGGAGGTGTTTTGGAGGGTTTTGCTATTTTTTTTTCTTTTCCTCCCCTCTATCTTTGGTTTCTTGTTCTTTGTTTTTCTGTGTCTTTCTAACTCCTTGAGATCTATACTACTGATGGATCTTTTGCTTATCATATATTTACCTGATACTTCTTTGTACTGTAAGGTGAGTGGTTCATTTGCTTATTGCTCTGATAAACTGAAAAGACTTCAGAATTCAACAGAATGTCAGGAAGCTGAATCATTGCTAAATAGAGGACAGTAGTAGAAGGTATCCCGAAAGGTTGGGTATGTCTCCACAGAATGGTGAAGCCCAAGGTCCTGTGCTTGCTTATTTCTGTATTGTTAGCAAATTCTTGAAAGGCACCACAGGCTTTAACTAATTGATCTCCTTCAGTGGGCGACAATTTGCTGCTGCAATCAGCTACCTGAGTCACCCTCATTTTGTTCTGTTGACATCATATACTTGGAGATACAAGGGAGGTGTTTCAGTTTTAAGGTGGTAATAGTTCAAAATCCCCTACAGGTGAAGCCCTTCCTGCCCAAATCACTCCACATCGTGAACGTTCAGAATTCAGGTTTCAGAATTAGATCCCCTTAATTTGTCCTGCTGGTGCATATACATTATTATTCAGCTTATGAATTCATCCAAAAAATTAGAAATAGAGCTCTCTGTGTTCTGGCTCATTAAGTGTTGAATGGAGCATTGAATGCCTATGTACTAACATTTAAGTGTCAGATATAGAGAGCAAAAAATTCCTTAATTAAGCCAATAATTCTGTTTGTGAGTTCTGGAATCTGGAGTTTAATTAGTACGCTGTAAGTAAATTATAGGATCATGCACTTCAAAGCTTCATGAAGAGTAGAACTAATGTAAACATTTTTGTTTTGTGTATGAGGCAAGACAGAAGAGTTGCTCAGACAACTCCTCTGGCTTTTCTCAACTTCTGAGTTCTTGAACTTTGAACCTTCATGAAATTTTCTGATGTATTTCCTATGTAAATAGCTCAGATAAAGCATATAAAACCATATTTCACATTATACTGTTGTTTAAGAGGAAAAACAAAGGATTTTACTCACGTTTAGAAGTTGTTACAGAAGTTATCTTTGATTGTTTTGGTGATTATTTTAAAATTTTGGAGAAAGTGAAATTGCTAGTGGAACTGACTGATTTCGGAAATAAACCCTCCAATTTTGAATCAATAGTGATATATAGAAAATCTTTTCAATTTTTAATGTACTTGCTTGTAATTTCTTATTATAGTGATATAAGAAGTATTGCAGAAGCCTTT
Source organism: Penelope pileata (assembly GCA_013396635.1). Lineage (NCBI taxonomy): Eukaryota > Metazoa > Chordata > Aves > Galliformes > Cracidae > Penelope > Penelope pileata. The sequence continues at coordinate 56,085 of WBMW01001271.1, read as the reverse complement.
CTTGTTTTGACTGCTACTAAGAAATAAAAACCACACCACAATGACAAATTACTTTTGCTTCTAATTAACATATGTGATATCTTGATGTTTTGAGGTAAACATTTTTTTCTGTGTTACAGTGAAACAGTTTTGTCAAACACATGGCTCTGTGAGGACTGGAACTGTTTAATCCCAACTTCCTCCCTGGTTCTGGAGATACTCTTGAACTCTAGAGAAAGCTTTTCCTGTATTTAGAAATGTCCATGCCTTGGATTTTATACGTGTAAGAATATATGAATTTTTGCGATGTCTGCTCTCTCAGTTGAGACACACTCTGTCTGCTGAATTGATTAAAACTTTGTTTGGCAGTCCTGAAGGGAATGCAGTGCAAACAGACAGAAAGAGCCTTGCTTCCTATAGAAGCAAAGCAAAACCAAACTATATTCACTGAATACAACTCCAAATCCTTCAGAACTGTCTAGGGAACTTGTTTTCTTGAGTAGTACCTGTACTTTATATGAGTTACTGTATAGCAGTGTTTTCTTGTTATTTTTTCAAGGATTGGGAAATTCTGGCTTGACTAAAAGTAATTTTCATTTAAATTCAGCCAATGCGTTATCATCCCAGGTACTTCATGTTTCGCTTAATGTTAATCAGTCTTACGCTGAATGGTAACATATACTCTAATATTATGCACATTGTGTATACGTTAATGTTGTGTATTTGTAGTAAAGCAATTGGTTATTATTTTGGGAAAATAGTGTTTAATCAATGAGTGAAAAAACTGTATGAATTTCACACATGCAAAAATGAGATTTCTTTCACTTCACACATCTGGGGAATTTATAGAATATAACTGTTTCCGTTTATAGAAACTAAAGTCTGTGTTGTTTCCACTAGAATTTTCCACTGTGAGAAATTAAAGGAAACAACTGATTTAATGTGCTTAAAAATTAAAGGTACAGATGTAAGAGTCTGTGCAAGTCTGAAATTTCATAAATCTTTGAGTCGTGTGGAAAATTAATGCTTTCATATGAAGCAAGTCTTACATTTTATTAAACTTTTTTATATGGTCTGGAGGAGAAGGGTGGGATCTTTGTGGTAACTTGTAACAAATATATTGTATTTATTCCTCTAATAATTAAGTGAAGAAAGTCTGAAAGCAGAGATCAGTCCCTTCCTTTCTGTGATTTTGAGGAAGGTCCTTGTTAATTGCTTCTCCCTCCTCTGCAGGCTTGGAGGTTTCTCTTGGTGTGTGAATGTTGTACAACATTGAACACTGTATATGAAAGATCTTTCCATGCTACTCTTTAATCAAGGCCCTGTGCTCCCTTTCCTCTTAGACCATAAATGGGTCCACTTAATCGTTCTATTTATGTAGAAGGTTAATTGCATTATAGAGGATTGCTGCATCTTAACTTAAATTGAGAGGATAGAGTGGTATCTTCTGATGAAAGAAAGCTTTTATTGTTATTGAAAATGGTGAGGTAGAGGTGATGAAGGTGATAGCTTCAAAGATCTCAGAGAGCCGCCTACTTGAACACGTGAATTTAAAGAGTGTTTCAGCCCCAGTCCAAAACTAATCCATCTGAGGTTAATTTGAAGCCATAGGTGCAGCCTTAATGAATTGCAAGATTGAAGACAGAGTAGTAGGAACAAAAGTGGTGTACTGCCATTTGTGTGTTCATCTTCTAGACAAGCTGAAAATAGGAATGGGAGTCTTACTTAAAGCAAAGATCCTCCAATTGTAGATTAGGTGAAAAAGGGTGATTTTTTATTTCTTTCTTTATAGTGCATTTTCCATTTAGTCTCCATCTGTTTATTTTAAAAGTTTGTTTCAGCTTCCTTTGCTTCAACTCGTGTTCAATTTGTGTGGACTAAGAATAAATATTTTTTTAAAATGAAGCACTTGCAGTCTAACAGTACTTATTTTGTTGCTGGTGGAATAGATTACGTATCTAAATTTCAATTATTTCTTGAAGAAAAGCATATTCTTACCCAACAATATCTTGGGGTATTTTAACAAAGGGGATTTTTCTCCCTGATATTTTTGAAAGTAACTGTTCTACCCTGAAAGTATTTGTGCAGGATTTTTTTCCACTTTTGCACACTGTTGGTACTAGGTGGATGTTATTTGTAGCAGCAAAGGTCAATATATCTACATACATTTCTTCTTGTCTGTCAGATAAGTATAAAGTAAAGTGGGAAACTGAGCAGTTTACAACTTTGTGCTCAAGATGTTATTTTTCATATGTGCTATGAAGCCACCACTTGGCTAGATAGTGTGCTTAATATCAAAATTAGTTTTAACTTTGATTTTTTTCTATGAATGTGACTGTAGGGCTCACCTGACTTGTTGCTTAGGTTTTTCATCTCTGCTCCCCAAAAAGAGTATCCTATGTTGTTTCCCTTAAGGAAAGTGTGGTCGTCATTGCCAGTCACACTTCTTTCTTGGTGCTGTAGTGTGTAAATGCTACTTCCTTCAGATTTCAAACTACAACTCATTTTCATGACAGTTGAACTGGACTGGCAAATGTAATAATAATTACAAATTAGCAGCTCTTAATTTAGGGAGACTGGCAACATAAAAAAGTGTTTATACTGGCCAGTAGTGCAGTGGACTATTATGATGGTGGTATTTCTGTTACTATTTCTGAGTTTTTTTTCCTGCCCCTTGTGTGTTCCTTTCTTTTCAAGTATTTTCGAGAATGAGACGCGCATATATATGCATTAACTGGGAGGCGTGTTTCTTTATTGCCCTTTCAGCACACGTCTGTTGGTCTGTGGAGTGGATTGGTGATGGAGATTTGGTTTGAGAAGTCGAAAGTTTGTTTTGATAATGTGGGAAAGATAACTTGTGGTACGTATTTTATGTCCCTTCATAAAAAATGCTGTTGGCATTTGGCCTTTTTTCAGCTGCTTTTGTTCATGTTTTGGAAGTAACATACAGTGATGATGTTTCTCTACTTGTTGTAGAAATACTAGCCTGCACTAGCCTAGTACAAAAAAGATATACTTTTAAAGGAAAGTCACCATCAGTATAAGTCAACGTGAAGTGATAATATTCAGCTGTTGCATGTCGAAGTGTTTTCTTTCCTTTTTTGGGAAGGACATGAAATCTGCTTCTCACAATCATGTTATTTAGTCATTAATATTAAAAGAACGGTCAGATTAATGCTGACCACCAAGTTACTTCGAGAGAATCTTCTGGTCGATTATTTCCGTCTTTCTGGCATGTGCTTTTAACGGATGGGCAGTGTTTATAAATTACTTTTGAAATGCATCGAGGTTCAAAACCAGGCTGCACTAAGAATTGGTTTGTGGTGCCTGCATTCGTATGATGAGATAGGTTATGCTATTTTCCACACATGATCTGGGATTCAAGTATTTCTGCATACTTCTCCATAAAAAGAAGCACAGTAGTGCATTTTTCACCAGTTGTCCTTCCTCTTCCTTTTGTTTTTACTATTTTCATTTCAAACACTCTTTTTGTTCTCAAATAAGTAAGGCACAGAATCCATTCCTTGCCAAAAGCATTTTATTGTTGTAAATTGTATGCTGTCTACTGCAAGTAACTTGACTACAAGTCTTCTAGCTACTACCTGTCTTTTAGCAAATTTGTTTTAAAAGTCATTCCTTTTTACAAAACATGATGTTGGTCCTTGCTGCTAAATAAGCTGGTTTGTAGAGCATTGTAGTCTTGCAACTTTTCTCTGACTCCTCACATAGCTGTTTTCTTGTTTAAGAGGATTGCGTAAATATCTTAGATGAGCATAAAGTCTTCCCTGTTACCAAGCTGAGGGTACCAGCATACCTTACAATGGAGGAGAGGCATTTTGGTATACATACCTTATCTCAGGAAGGAGTCCTACTTGAACTTCTTGTATATCATCTTGCAGTAAATCTAACCTTTCCTTATGAAGCTAAACTTAATTTTTGCTGACAGACAGCCTGGTGCAGGCTGGTAAAATAACAAGAGATGAAAATCGAGCCTGACTGAGCATTATTCTCATTCCTAGTCCTCTGCACAGCTAAGTGAAAAAGAGAAGGAAAGATTTAGGTGCTCTCGATGGTTGTGTTTTCCAGCAGAGAAAGCACAAGTGCTATACAGAACAGGTTTCTTTACTGATTTTTCTGATTTTATTCTGCAGAAATGTTTCACTTTCTCTCTCTCTCTCTTTTTTTTTTTTTTTTTTTTATTGATTTGGCATGCATTGATCTGCTCAGTTATTTTTGTTCGCTTGTTTTCTCCGCACTGTTCCTCAGGATCTGAAAGCCAGTGTGGGGCTTTATGTTTCCTTGTGCTTTCACAGAATGCTTGAAAAACTTTTAGGAGTGTACTCTGTTATCAGATGTCTGATTAAAAGAAATAATGGAAGATGGTACTTGTGTCACTCTTAGCAAACGTAAAAAAGTACAGCGTGCTTCGTTCCCTATTTAGATGTTGATTCTCACCTGTTGGTGAGAGGTTTAGCAGGAATGAGTGAGACGGCTGATGTTGGAGCTGTCACCCACTTGCCTCCTCAGAGCTCACTTCTCCTACAGCAGTGCTGATCTAATGATACCCAACTGTTCTTGAGCTGATAGTTTCAGGCTGCTGTCCTTGTGTCTGCTAGCACTGATTTCAGTGTCACATTATCGATCAACGTGCCTGTGGTAGCTCAAGAGCAGACGCGCAGCCCAGCCCATCCTTGTGTGAGGGTGGTGGGGGTTTGGGCAAAGATGGTTAATGTTAGTAACTGGCTCTGGCTATTGTAGTTGTGCGATTATTGTAGTTACAAGACTGTGTATACACAGATGAACTGTAATACAAAGATGCCATTTAACACTCCTCAGTTACTTCTCAGAGGAAAACTACCAATCACATAGAAATATTCTGTCCTGCAACCAAATATGGGAAAGAAGAAGAGAACTTACTGTGAGCAGGCACGGATTAAGTTTTTTTTTTTTCCTTAAAGGCCGATATAGCTGAACACATTACAAAGAGAAACTCTAACCTCTAGGAAAGAATAAGCAAGGTATGCCTTTGGTAATAAGCAGAAAAATGGGGTAAAGTAATAATGAAAAATTGGCACAAAGTGACTTTTCTTCACCACCATCAGTGGAATTAATTTTATGCAAAACCAGTAACTGAGCCACTTACCTTGGCTGCTTGCCTCTGTTGGAGAAGGATGTCCCTTGATCTGAACTTTTTTTTTTTTCCACCTTGCTTATTCTTTGCTAGAGGTTAGGCTTTTTCTGTGTAATACCCATTCAGCTATATTGGCCTTTACAGAACCAGACAGAACTTTCCTCAGCTGTTCAAATCTTAGAAGATAGAAGTTTAAATTGATGATGAATAATAGCTACTCATTGTTCAGGTCTTTGACTTGTTAACGTAAAAATAGGAGCCAATAAGTATTCTTGAACTGTTAAAAGAGTAGAAAGTACATCAGATGAGCTTTTATCTGTTCTTTACCATGTTCCAGTTTTGTGTGAAGGTGTGTGTATGAGCTTCTTCGTATTCAGGAGAAAAGCAGGCATGCAGGAGGGGATAGGGTGGACTTCCATAAAATTCACGCTTACTTTAAAACAGAGTTCCTCCATTACCAAGCAAATTACTACTAAAACTGTCTATCTATTTTGTTGTCTTCATGGTACTATGAACTTTCAGCATAAAAGTATACAACAGAATTTAGTTTACTTCATTTAAAGACTCTTTGTATTAAAGAATAGTATGATGTAGGAATTTACTTGAAGATCAGGAAAGTGATAAACCTCACCATATGCTAGTGGCAAGTCTAGTCAGAAAGTTGAAAGCTGCCATATAGCATAACTAAGAAAATGTTCTATACGAAAATCATGGTGTTTGAAATAGGTATTTAATCTCTCTCTTATTTTAATGAATATATTATATGTAGCTTCTATGACTGAAAATACAAGTAGATGGAAGGAAGTATCTTGAATCAACATTTTCTGTTACTGGTGTGAAGAAATAGCTTCCAGTGATGTGAAGACTTCACTATTAAACTCAAAAGAATGAGAACATCTATGTAAAACAACTTCCTAGTAATTTATGTCAATAGGTTTAGGAGTTCTGGAATACATATGGATATGTGGGAATTTCTTCTCTCGAAATCTGTGTTACCTTAAGCTGCTGTTATTGAGACGTTTTGCCAAATAATGGATGAATATATTCTATCAAGAGTTTGGGGAACAGCAGGGGAATGACACTTCATACTTCTGCAGGTAATTAGACTGGGTATCGTCATCTTACTGTTACAAAAACTTGGTTCTTGTCATGCCCAATGAATGCATAAACATTTTTTTTTGGTTTTGTTTTAAGGTATATATGTATGTATATAAAAATAATTGTTGAAAATGTAATGAATTTAGTGCATATTACTTGGTTCATGTGGTATGATTCCATAGAAGAAAAACATCTTGTAGTATAGCATTTGCAGCTTATTCTATCTTTTACATTTTCTTTATAAGCTGAATGCTCTTCTATGCTATAGCAAAAATAGAATTAACTAATCTGTAGCCCTGTATTGGAAGCTGAAATTTGTAGACGTTTTCAAACATAACATTTTAGATGTGCTTCAAATAAAAAGTAAAGTACAGCTAAATTTCAGACAGCACACGATATTTAATGTCACAGAAATGTAGAATAATTCAGCTTGAAAGGAATCTCAGAGCATCGCAAGTCCAACATCCTCTTAGCTGTGAGATCAGACAAGGTTTCCTTGGGCATTATGTGGTTGGCTCTTGGAAACCTAAAAGGATGGTGATTACACAACTCTCGGGAATGTGTTCTGCTGCCTGTCAGTTCTCGTTGTGAAAAAGCTTTTCTTTATACAAAGATGGAACTTATAAATCTCCAGATATGTATTTTTCATGAATGTTCCTCCTGTCTATGTTATTCTCCTCAGAGTAGCTCCATGTTGTGCCGTATGTTTTGATGCATGGTGTGCTTAGCTGGAAGTTGTAAATGCTGCAGTTCTTACGAATCTGATGAGTTTTGTCCCAGGCCTTAAAAGTTAATGCCATTTTATTTTGATAGTAGTATGTTCTGGCAGCATTTTTGATGGTATTTACTTCAGGAAATGAGTGCACCTAACCTGGAAGTGTGAAACAGATAAGAAATGATTAAAGTCCATATAAACATAAATAATCATTTTTTGTTGCTGTACTTTTGCATACAGTGCATTGACATAAATATTTGAATATAAACCATTGCAACCATTTTATATCATCGAACTAGATTTCACAAACTGCTATTTTTAGCTTTTATAATTTTTCATAAATTCAGAGCCGATGTAAAAAACAGCATGTTAGCATGTGATTGGCTGTAAGCAGCCTGTAAAGCTTTAGCTTTAAGTCTGTTCATTAACACTTCATGCTTGTGACTAATATATGTTTTTCTTTCAATATGGGGCATACAGATTTAGCTTTGATTATTTTTATCGGCACAAAGGGGACCATGGCATTTACTGGATATTAATCCAGTAGTCCTGATACTTTTTGTCAAGAGGCCTGTGTTTTATCAATCTGCCTAATTTTAAGGATTCTGAGGTGAGTTTGGGATAAAAGTTAGTTAGCTAAAATTTCGTTCTGACTCTTTAATCTGTGCTAACATTTAATTCTCTTTCTGGGTCTGATTAATCTCCTCCTGCTTTCAGTCACAGTGTTCCAAGTATTTCTGCTTAGAGTCACCAAGCTTTGGAGTGTGTTTATAGTTGCAAATACCTGCCAGAAAACTTTCCAGAGATGTTCCTAGTTAGGCTTTCTTAAATGCACAGTACAGCAGATGGCACTGAAAGGGCACATCTGTGGGAGACTTCAGTGATACCATAATTCTTACAAAATACTAGTGAAGCTGTTGCAATGCTGAGAGTTGTGGTGAAATTCAGCTGCTTGTTTTAATGTATTCCAGGAAGGAATGCATGCTGAGCTCTTCTATTTCAGCTCCTATAGATACAGACAGTGAAAAATTTTGTACTTGCGAGTATGCGTATGCGAGTGTATCTCATATTAAGAGCTGTTTATAAAGTGTATTTAGACACATTAATATGTAATGTGGAATTACTAGTTTACGTATTTTTTAAGCATGTACAAAGAAGAATGTCTGGATCAACTGGGGTATTTGACCTCATGATGTTTTTGCTCTCTCCTGTCTTGGATAAAAAAATATTTAAGATGCCACAATGTGCCATTATTTTCATTTATATAAGACTTATTTAGAGGCTTGCTCTGATCTGTCAGTGCGTTCAGTTTGCTTCAGGGAGCTTTGACCAGGACTGTCGTTCACTAGATTTAATTAGCTTTTCCTGGATGAATGGGCTGGGCTTCTGAATATGCGCGTATTGTATCTGTTTTTTATAGTTGAACTACAAGTTCTTAGCATTTCTTTACATGAAATGTTACAAGTTAAAAATTTTGGATGTTAAGGTAGGCTGGTAGGCAGAGAACACTTTTTGCTCAAACATACCCAGTAGTCACTCTCAAAGTAAAACATTTTCATTTCTGTATATATGCTGCCATAGAGATTTATCCGTTGAGATTATTTTAGTTATTAAATTTTTATTGGTAAAAAAAGAAGATGTCTTTGATGTAGTGTGATGCAAGTGGTGGAGAGGGCTAGGATACCAATCCATGTAAATCAAGCTTTAATATTTCTCCTGTTTATGAGAAAAGCCCCCCAGCAGCAGGGCTTTACTTCAAGTTTTCTGAAGTATTTTGAAGATCAGAATCCTTAGACTTCTTTCACTGTCTTTTAGTTAGTTTTGGATGTGATCCTTTAGCCTTTGTGTTCTTGAAGTCTACAAAAGTTGATCTCGATCAGAATCATGGCCAGTGGACTGGTTGAGTGTAGTAATCTTTCTCTGTATGTTTTTTTAACACAATTTTTGAACAGTTATTTAATAAAATTATATTTAGTTCATTAAAAATTATTTCTGTTCGTGTTACCTTTTTTCTCTTTGTCTCTTTTATGTATATTGTGATTTCATGGGAGAAAAGTGTGAAGGATATATGTAAAATTTGCTTTCTCTATCCTCCAAACTAGGAATATCTTTTTTGAAAGATTCTTGGTCTCCTTCAGCTTTCCATACTTAGCCCAGGGACAGTTTTGCTGCTGCCGTTTGTTCTGCTGACATGCTGTGTAATTGTATGTTGGTGGAGTAATGCTTGCTACCAAAGGTAGTCCCCACTTTCAAGGCAGAAACAACTTTCTAGTCTCTTCCCCTTGCTGTTCTTCCCCTCTGTGCAGAGTTGCTTACTTTGATTCATCTAGCCAATATTGAAGAAAAACAAGGTCAAAAACAAATTTGTGGGTGTGTGTTTGTGTGTGTGTACCTGGCTATAGAAAATGCCAGGTGGGATAGTTGCCTAGGGCTTGAGAAGCTGTGTCCACTTACTTTGGGAGAAATACTGGAGGAAGGGAAGCAGCAGTGAGGAGAGCCTGCTATCTGACCTCCTTTGTTCCTAAAAGATTGGAAAAAAAAATTCATAGAAATTTGGGAGGGGACTTCGATGTTATTCTCTAAATAGATGTTATTTTGCAGTTAAATTCCCTCTATTTTCTTTGACTAGAATTAATTTTCCTATAATTATGTAACTACTTGGTAGTTGCTCTACAGTCCTGTGTAAAGAAAGTATGACTGTGACTAATCACAGTTTAAGGTGTATGTAGGCCTCATGTTGGGTAGTGTATTTTATATAGTTTTATGTTCTGTAGTTATTTTTGTGGGAATGTTTTTAGATGCCTTCTGAAAGAGAGGAGTGGGGTTTTTTTGCTTTAAAATTTTACATGCATGCATTAAATATATGTGCATGTGATGCACGCGTATTTAAAAATAGCATGATAAAAGCAGAATAAAGTTGTGGAAATCAAGGCACCAGTGGCAGATTAACTTTTTGAGCCTCATTGATCTCCAAGTCAGCTCTGTCTGTTTACTTTTATTTGATGCCCATTACTTAAGTACTGCAATTTCTGTTNTTTTGTGCCCCTTTCTTTAATTCTTGTATTTTTTTTTTTTTTTTTTTTTTTTTTTTTTTTTTTTTTTTTTTTTTTTTTTTTTTTTTTAAGGGAAAAAAACACCCTTATGGACAAATTTTAAAATATCTCTTTAGTGATGTTGATTGTTTTTATTTGCTTCCAGGAAATGGCTCTTGAAGTTAAATGAGGCTGGATAAAACACATAAATGAAGCAGAAGCTGCTCTGCATGTGTTAAGGCTATATCACGACAAGAACTGCTGATCAGCCAGACTTGGTAACTTGTCATAATGAAGAAAATTAGTCTCAAAACAATTCGCAAGTCCTTTAACTTAAATAAAAGTAAAGATGAAAGTGACTTTGTAGTGGTTCAGCAGCCATCGTTAAGTGAATTTGGAAAAGATGACTCCTTGTTTGGCAGCTGCTATGGTAAAGATTTGGCTAGCTGTGAAGTCAATAGTGAAGATGAAAAAGGAGGCAAAAATAGATCAAAAAGTGAAAGCTTAATGGGTACGTTAAAAAGGAGGCTTTCAGCAAAACAAAAGCAAAAAGGCAAAGGCAGCACACCATCTGTAAGTTCTGCAGATGATGACACCTTTTCTTCATCATCTGCTCCAATAACTTTCAAAGATGTGCGAGCTCAAAGACCTCTGAGATCCACTTCCCTCCGTAATCATCATTACAGTCCAACTCCTTGGCCCCTTCGACCTACAAATTCAGAAGAGACTTGCATCAAAATGGAAGTGAAAGTCAAGGCCTTGGTCCATTCCTCTAATCCAAGCCCAGCACTAAATGGTGTTCGAAAGGACTTCCATGACTTGCAGTCAGATAATGTGTTCCAGGAACAAAACAATGCATTAAAAAATACGGAATCTCAGAATGGGGACTTGCATCTTCATATTGATGAACATGTGCCTGTAGTTATTGGATTAATGCCTCAGGACTACATTCAGTATACTGTGCCTTTAGATGAGGGAATGTATCCTTTGGAAGGATCACGTAGTTACTGTCTGGATAGTTCCTCACCCATGGAAGTTTCAACTGTTTCTTCCCAAGTGGGGGGAAATGCTTTCCATGAAGAAGAGAGTCAAGTGGATCAGGATGTAGTCGTTGCACCAGATATTTTTGTGGACCAGGCGGTGAATGGTTTGTTGATTGGTACCACAGGAGTCATGTTGCAAAGTCCGAGAGTTAATCACAGCGATGTCCCTCCACTTTCACCTTTGCTACCTCCAATGCAGAATAATCAAATCCAAAGGAACTTTAATGGATTGAACGGCACAGATGCCCATGTGGCTGAAAGTATGCGCTGCCATTTGAATTTTGATCCTAACACTGCCCCTGGAGTTGGAAGAGTTTATGATTCTGTACAGAACAGTGGTCCTATGGTTGTGACAAGTCTCACAGAAGAACTGAAAAAACTTGCAAAACAAGGATGGTACTGGGGCCCCATTACACGTTGGGAGGCAGAGGGAAAATTAGCTAATGTGCCTGATGGCTCGTTTCTTGTTCGAGATAGTTCTGATGATCGTTATCTTTTAAGTTTGAGTTTTCGTTCCCATGGAAAAACGCTTCACACTAGAATTGAACATTCAAACGGTAGGTTTAGTTTTTATGAACAACCAGATGTGGAGGGGCATACATCTATAGTTGATTTAATTGAACATTCGATCAGGGACTCTGAAAATGGAGCTTTCTGCTATTCGAGATCCCGATTGCCTGGATCTGCAACTTATCCAGTGAGACTTACAAATCCAGTATCTCGGTTTATGCAGGTGCGTTCGTTACAATACCTGTGTCGTTTTGTAATACGTCAGTACACCAGAATAGACCTGATTCAGAAACTGCCTTTGCCAAACAAAATGAAGGATTATTTACAGGAAAAGCACTACTGAAAGCTTGTGGGAATCTTGCATCTTGCACTTTGGGAACAACAACAACAAAAAGAGATTGAATTACAGTTTACAGACTTTCATTATTATCAAAATCTTTTGCTGCCATAACGATATTTCATTTTTGTGTGTAAAAGAAAAGTAATGCATTTGAATTTATGTTTGTTTTGGGGGGGTTTGTGTATTTTGGGGGGCTTTTTTTTTTGTAAAGAATGATCTCAAGTTTATTTTTAGAAGTGTGAAATAGCTATCTTTCATCAATGTGCAGATTAATCACAATGTGAATGATCAAATTCTCCTTAATTTCCCCCAAGTCCTTTGCTGCTATCCACTGTGATTTTTATGCATTGAAAGCACATTTCATGTGTGTTCAACCATAAGTAAAAGTCAAACAAAACTTGTTGAATGGATTTTTTTCTTTAGAGTGCTTGAAAAAGGTGATCATGGATAAAAACATTGGTATTCTAAATTAAAGAATTTACATCTATGTTAAAAATGATTTCCTAGTTTCCTAATTGCAAATTTCTATAGAGATTTTCTATAGATGTATGCCATAATGTAGAATTTATAGAGCTGTGTGATAAAGACATGCTTATGCAGCAGATCTTTCAAAACAAAACCTACAACAACAAACAACACACCTTTCTCTTAAGCTTTGTATTGTCTGTGTTTGAGAAAGTTGGTTCAGCTTTCTTATTGTCTCAGTATTTTGTCTTTTTAAAAATGGCCTTTAAAAAAAGAAGTCTGTGAGAGTCAATTCATTGTACCTATGAGGAAATTGCAGTATTGGGATAACATCAAATATTATCTCAAAATGTCATCCGTTAAATAAATGAACACCTACCAGGTCCCTTCTTTCTGTTGTTTATCCTCCTACCTCCCCTTGGGCAAAAAAGTGCCCTGAAATTGTAGGAAGACTCTAAGAAATGTATTTACTGAAATACAAATTGATAAGATATTTCAGGGACTGGATAAAACTTCTAATAGGAGGATTTCTACGGTATTTATTCAAAATACTAGGAGTTACAGCATTTTCCATTTTTCTGCATTTTTTCACTTCTGAAATGCATTAATGTCCTTTGGATCATTTATTCAATTTTCTGGGTATTCTTTGGGGAGGAGTAAATAGGACTGATAATATTTTGGATGGAAGAAGTCTAAAATGAATCTCTAAAGCTCAATTCTCATAGATCCTGATATCATGGGGAAGAGAGGTTTGGATATGTATTGACCACCAAAAACGTTTCAGTTAACTGTCGTGAAATATGTTTTGACATATGAAATATTGAATCAATTAAAGTTTTATGATATCTGTCAAAGATTCTGGCGTTTGAGAAGCTTACAGTTATTCTGACCTTCTTTAGGGAAAAAAGACTTTCAATTGGGAGTACAGGTTCTACACTGTAATAATTCCTTCATGGAAGGTTGTTCCACGGCATTTTTCCTTCCCCCTCACCCATGATTCCATCCGCTTTATGTTAAAGGGATCATGGCTAACTGACTTGAGAGGGAGGCTTACTGTGCCTCCCTCTACCCCTAGATTTTAGTGTTTTAGAACGTCATCTTCCCCATCTCTGGTAGCAATTGCTAGTCAGTAAACAGCATAGAAAGGGTTGTTAATCTTTGATACAGCTTTCTTGCTTAGGTCATTTTCTTCTCTTTGTTTTATCTAGCCTTTTGTCCCCTGAAGTGAGTCTTTAGTAATGAATACAGTATTGCTGCAAGGTGGTGCGATAGCACTACATCTTGGGTTGCCTGAATTGATAGACAAAATTTATATTTTTTTAATTTATTTTTTGACCATAATGTTTAACAAAATAGTTAAAAAAAGAAAGAAAAGCAAAGGCAGGTAAGGTTGACTTTGCTTTTAAGGGAGCGAGAATAAGGATTTCTTCTTTAGTCTGATAAAGTTTTAAATTTAAAAAAGAAAATTAAAGCTGTCTATATACATAATTTGTTGGCTCTGTCATTGAGATACATGTATGCAAGTGTGAATTCTGTTTTCTTTTTCTTCCTCTACTGACACTTTCCCTACCCCAGTCCCCTTGAATCAGAATCACTAACTTTATTCAAAAAAGGCACAATAACCTATTGCATGGTACAGTGTTCTGATTCCGTCTATGAGGTAGAAAAAGAAAATAAGTTTCATAGATTTCAGATGCATACTTCTTGGAAGAAAACCTCTGGCATCTTCTTCACTTTGGAAATTCTTTCACTGTATAAGCCGGAGGGCCTATCCATTCTACAGAATCTTTGAAACATTGTAGTATGATAAATATTTTGCCATTTAATACCACTATTGAAAGGATTAAACTTATACTACGCCACATGCATTAATTTAACAGTTACTACGTTGTAATTGAAATATTTGAAGTTATAATATCCCAGTTTTATTGCTGAATTGAAAACCGTGTAAGAATACATGCCACATTTCTTGCCCATGCCTTTACAAATGTTTGTTTGACTCACACATGTTGATGCTTTTTGAAACTGTAGTTCAGCTGTCCAGTTCTTGAATTGCCTTCCTTGCTATATTCTTCATTTGTGAGCTTAATCAGGTCAACTTAATGTTGTCATTTTTCCCCTCCTTTAAAGCTTCCACAAAAGGAACACTTAAAAGCAGTGGGGGCCTAGGATGTGAGGACCAAATAGCACTTTGTTTCTTGAAGCTCAAAATACTTTAAATCAGTAATAAGTAGACAAAAAAGTACTTATTTTTACAGGTTTCATTATTCAGAATCTCTCAGTATGTTTTTGCTAAGGTCACTGGCCAACCAGAAGGAAGAACCCAGAAAAACCACTTTGAAAATATTAAGGATACTTACAATTTCATATAATAAAGATTAATATAGAAGAAACACAGTAACATTTAGTTATGAGACAATCTAAAATATTCAGAGTAACCACAAAAATTGTGTTGACTTCTGCTTCATAAAAATTAGAGAAACAATGTGTCCTCGACAAAAAGGGAAATAATTGAGGATATTTTGAGGAAAAGTAGATATACTAGGAAGAAGTTCACTGACTGTCATTCTTATAGAGTAGAAAAGTGGCTATTTATTCAGGACAACAGTTTAAGGGTTCAAAAGATATGCTTTTTATGCAAATGAATTGTGGAACAATGTTTTTCAAAATGAAGCTTTGAAATAAAACTTTTTTGAGCATTTGAAATGACTAAAGTTTTGAAAACATTTGTGTTACACTGATTATGAGAGTAAAACAATACCATTTATTTGGACATATAAAAATAAATTTGCACATTTTTTTTTTAATTTGTAGGTCAGTGTTATCAACAACTGAAAGTGATTTGTGCTCTGATCAATTTGAAGGATATAGCACTTATCCTGCTGTTGACATAGTGAATGCCATCATTTGATAAAAGTGTTTTTCTGTCAGAAGGATCAGAAATGCAATTATTAATTAAACACTTTGTTCTCCAATGAACTGACTTTACATCTTGTTAAAGCCAATTTCTTTCTATGAATATTGAGTGCTGGGCTAAGTGAAATCTGTGCAGTTTTTCTAGTGATGCATTTCATCTATGTGAATACTGGAATTATGAATTTAAAACACCATACCAGCAATATATAGGCTATGATTCTGTTGAAGAAATATTCCTCTTTTACTGTACTTCCAATTTCTGAGCTAAGCTATGGATGAGTTTCATTTCTTGCAATCTTTTTATGACTGCAAAGAATAAAAATTAAAAGCGTTCTTTATAAATAAGAAAATGGACAAGACGGTAGTTCGTAATCTGGCATTGGTGTGTCTGGAAAGTCCTAAATTCTACAAAGATAATAAAAAATTCTTAAAGAATTTTCTACAACTACATGTTGGGTTAAAGAATTTTTATAGTGATGATGGAGTGCCATGAAGTTAATACTTGCAATCTAGATTGCTGTAGTTTACACTTTTCTCTGTTTCAGACCTGGTGTGCACTATTTGTACTGAGCACGCCACAGAGTGAATTATCCAAAGTCCATTGATTTTAATGTGTTTTGGTTTGTAAACAAAATTATAGTAATTTCTTGCACATTTTTGAAAAATAATTGTATAAGGATTTATGTATCTGCTTCTGGATACAGTGTGTAAATAAAAATTTCATTCACAAGAAGATTTGTGGAGTGTTCTATACTTGATTGAAGCTCTAAAAAAATAACAACAAAAAGCCTGAAAGATGTTGTAGAAATTGGGCATGACTTAAAAATTTAGATTTTTTTCGTTATAACTATAACTGTTTCAGGAGTTTTTTCCCCCTGCCAGTTGACTTTTCAAAATAAATGATTTCTATATACCATTTGTGTTTATGCCTACTTTTCAAAACAAGAATAAAATTTGCCATATCACAATTTTTAAAAGATCTGCATGTATACTGCAAGTTATATTTTTTCCTTAAAAAAAGAAAAAACAACCCCAAAACAGGAGAATTTGTAACAGTTTACCTTTCCTTCAGATATACTTCAAAGGAAATATTGCCCTCTCCTCAGTAC
Organism: Penelope pileata; assembly: GCA_013396635.1. Taxonomy (NCBI): domain Eukaryota; kingdom Metazoa; phylum Chordata; class Aves; order Galliformes; family Cracidae; genus Penelope; species Penelope pileata. The sequence goes on along the minus strand of WBMW01001271.1, from coordinate 39,747 downwards.
CGAGCTAGCAAATAGTTCTTATTTCGTTCCAAAATAGGAAATGGTATATGGTGTTGACATTCACATGTTCACCTGATGCTTTCCTAGATTCATTTTAAGGAGGGGGTGACATTTTAAACTCTGGGAAATCATACAAATAAACCAAAAGATCAAGGATAAGGAACTTGTATGTTTTGAAGGACATGCACAGTTCACGTTTTGATCTAGCTGTGGTTTACAGACTCACTCTCAAATTCAAGAAAATAACACTTGCTCCTTAGGTCCTAGTTATAAATATATTTTTAAAACAAACGAAAACACTTTGGTAGCAAGCAGTGATTGTTCATATTGCCAGTTATTGTCCACAGCTGACATATACTTTGTTATGCATTCTGTAACTTCGGTCCTAAACAAAAATCCAGGGATAACTCGTAGTTTTTGCCATCTAAGAAAAAAACCCGCATTTTCCTCCTTCCTACAGCTGGGGCTGGTGTTACAAGCTTGGTATGGTGTGTGATTACTCCCCATCAACAAGAAGCTTGTTGGGGTTTTGTTGTTACATCTTGCATGTGTTGTTCTCTAATTTTGTTCTATTATTGACTCCGGTAAATTTGGTGAAAAAGAAATGCATCCTCAAATGGTAAGTGAAGAAAGGTGAGTAGGAGCTAACTTAACAGCTGCTTAGCATCCAAGAAAGGCTGAAATGTTTATAATCAAGATGCCTGTGATCCTTGTTACTTCTACCTCACATTCAGTCAGCTCCATAGCTGTGAGAGTGGAAGAGAAATGCTGAAGGACTACCAGATGCAGAAAACTTGATGTATGTTTGATGACATAATCTTGCACCAAGACCCAAAGGCAGAGCTTAGTGGGGCAGGGAGGTGTGTTAAGGACTCTGCAATTAAGAGTAGGCCTCAGAGATTACCAAGCTTTAAGAAGGAGTAGAAATCCTTGATATGTAGAGAACAGTGTTGTATTCAGATTTTGCTGCTAAGGTGGTATGCAACCGGTTCACGTCCTGCGAAACTCCTGTCTTTTGAGGCGCTGTTGAATGGAAAAGACACCAAAGCACAGGTTCATGACAGACTTGTTCCCTTTTGTCTCTCGTAGGTGATAATGACAATTTTCAAGTTTTCTAACATGCTTGTTTTCTTTGCCTTGTGTTTTCAGTTTGTTTGGATGAGCCCCCCCGCCCCCCCCTTTCCCCCCCAAAAAAAAAAGAAAAAAGAAAAAGAGTGCATGGGATAGAAATTGTTAATATTTCTTTATTTACAGTGGGAACAGGTAATGGGCTGTAGCACAATATTGACATCATTAGCATCTTCATACCAGTTACATGATAGGAAGCATTCATCAAAGAATCATTTTAGTTGGGAGCTAATTAACTACTAGTGTGGGTTAATTTAATGCTGGAAGTGAAGATAAGTACCAAAAGATGATGGTGAGGTTAATTTACCATATATCTAAGTTTCTTATGAAGATAATTAAATATTTAAAATCAAAATCATAGCTTGTCGTAATTAGGTTGCTATCTTTTCTCCAATTAATAGTAGTTGTATACAGGAAAATTGTATTTAAGTTCTATTTTTCCTTCAACCTCTTAATTTTGGAAGGCGTTTACTTACATGTGGGGAAAAAAAAGTTTTGGCACTGTCACATCTGCAAAAGAAACATTGACCTCAATAAATTTTCACATATAAATAATTCTAAGTGGAATCCTAGAACAGACTGTTTGCTGTGGATAGTCATGATGCAGAACATTGGAATGACTTTTTTAAAATTTACTACAGAAACAGTGAGTGCTGCCATAACGGTTAAAGACTATTTTCTCTCTAGTATTTCATAATATATTATTTTGGTATATTGCTTTAATCTAATAAAGGCTTTCCAACTGTAATGTGATACAAGAACTAAACATTACTTCCATTGCTGATGTCTTACTGAAATGCTGGAGGCATATGATGGAAACTTAAATGAAATCATGGCTCCTGTCATAGCATACAAGCATTTATGTTGCAGAAGACTCTTATGATCATCGGATCCACCACTAAACCATGTCCTTAAGCGCTATATCCACATCTCTTAAATATCTCCAGCGATGCTGACTCCATCACTTCCCTGGACAGCCTAACCACACTTTCTGTGACAGACTTCTTCCTGATATCTAATCTAAACCTTCCCTGGCATGACTTGAGGCTGTTTTCTTGTGTCCCTACTTCAAAGACAGAAAATGCCTGGAATACGTAAACGAAGTAATCCCCATCTCAGGCTCTCCTCAAATTCCAAATCCTTCTTTTTATACATCAGCTCTGTGCAAAACTGAATCTGTAAGATTTGTGAAAGAACTGCAAAAAAATAATCAACACTTTAGATTTGAGTATAGTTAATCTAATTAGAGCTCAATGACATACATTATGCACTAACAAACCTGTGCTCAAGAAAAAAAAGATAAAAATTGTTAGACATCATTGCTTAATACACAAACAAATGTAAAAGTGATATATATTTGAAGAATAAAAAATAATTTTACAATGAATTTGAAAAAGGTATGTAGCATACATAAAAATTTGTTTCAAGTAACTTTTCAGTTAATTAGTTATCCCTCCAAGAGCCAATTACAATCTTATTCAATAGAGGCTGATTTTTAGATAGGTTCCTAGTTAATACCCAAAACATTCAGTGACTTTATATATAGATTTATTTATATCAGAATTACATTTGTGATCAGACCTAATATGTGTTTTTTTTTTTTTCCTCCAATATTGTCAGCTCTCCTACTTCAGAAAAAAAGTTACATTTTGCATGGGCTCAATTAGGAAATTGATGTTTGGTTTAGTAGAGATTTGCTCCTTTAAAATTGTAGGCAGTGTGTTCAGTCACTGGAACACTATTATGCTTGTAAAACTTGTAATATCTTGTAGTATAGAATATATGATGTGCAGTGCAGGGGAACCAAATAGCTAGAAAAATAGCTCTCAGAAATGGCTTTATAATCTGTCTTTTAAAAAAGAGATTTTAATGTTCTCTTTCAGTTTTTTCATAAAATAAAATTTTTAAGTATAAGGAAATCTACCTGAAGAGTAACAATGTTTTAAATTCACGATTTTCTCTAAGTTATTATTGTGCTTTATGATGCTAACACTCCTATACACCCATTTCTCCATCAGACTATATGAGTGCGTAGAGGTGTCAGTTCTCTCCAGCGCTGTAGCTCTCAGTTCTGACACTTCTTCCCACACACATTTTACCCAAGCTGATCATTTACAACCCAATCTCTCCCCAGGCTTTGACATTATTTTAGTGTCATTTTCCCTAGCGCCCCTAACAGCACAACTGGCAGCATGGGATATGCATATTAAGACTTGCAATGGAGATTAAAGATAAACCACATTCTTTGCACTCTGCCTTTTTATACTGGAGGAAATAACAATGTAAACATCATCCAGTTTGCTGGTGTTGTGTGTGCCATGAGCTGCACCAGGGCACACAGCCCTGTGAACTGGCTCTCTGCAAGGCCTCTGGGTTAAGTCTTTGTCTGGTTTCTGCCGTGTGGTAATGATTGCAGCTTGACAGCTTGAAGGAAGCTACCCTGCAGTTCGAGAGAGCAGATTAAGTGTTTGTTTCTAGAAGTCTCTGTAGAAATCTTCCACATATGTATTAGTGCCTGAGGCTTTTCATGGTTTAAGGCAGGAGTTCACAAGAGTTGTCATAACAAGAATAAGAATAATATGGCAGAGAAGTGAACTTCCATTTATAGCCAGTGCTGCTACTCATGCTCTGCCTGCTGCGAGTGTGACCTGCCATTACTCAGTGTCACTGTGACCAGCACCATGTTGAAGCAGCATGCAGGTCCCTGGCTGGGGACAATGAGAATCCGTCACCTAACTAATGCAGGGAGTGTGAACTGGGATCATTCGTTGTCTTTTCCAAAGCAAGATCTAGGGGACAAAAAGCGAAAGCAGGAAAGGGAGGTTCAAAAATATAAGCAAACCATCCAACAAAGGAGAAAGTTCTTCAAACAGCAGATCTTCAGGTGTGAAACTCCTTGTCGGTGGTTGTGGTGGATGCCAAGAATGAATGCAGTCCAGAAAGTGTTAGTCATGCATTAGAAATGCTTGAAGTTCTGCTAGATTTGGAGACAGCTTGGAATGCCTAGGAGGGCTTTTAAAGGAAGCATCGATTACGTTTTTCTATTTGTGTTGTCTTTTCCAGAATTTGGTTCTTACTTGACAAACAAAATATTGAGCTGTGAGGGTCTTTGGTCTGACCATACATCTATGTTTTTTTTATTTTTTTATTTTTATTTTTTTTTTTACTTTATGTGAGGTTGTAAATCTTAAAATCCTATCTAACTGTTCTTTCTATATTTCAGGGTCAGCAGGAATTGTAAGGATAAGTACATTATTGGTCATTGTGGAAAATACTACTTTCTTTTTTCTAGAAACATTAAATAGAAGTGTAAAGAATTTGGCATTTGCAAGTCAAAAATATTGCTCTCAGCTGGATCATCTAGCAGATTTTTCATAAAGCTATTCTGCACTTTTTTTTTAGTGCATAGTGTGTGTTAAAACTAATTCTGAACCTGCCTCAGAACCATTCTAAAACTGAAAGCTTTGAAAAACATTGTATGCAAAAGAGAGATTTGTATTTGAATCAACATAAAATCTGTGTAGGATAAATATTTCAGCATATAAGAGCAAGATGAAATCTGAACTATTTTTTTTCTTTTCCCCCTCCAATGCTTTGCCAAAGCAGTGTTTCCATGAGTGTATTTAGTGATGTAAAAAATTGTTGAAATTTTTGCATGTCAGTTCATATGAGAAAAAAATTGGACCTGGTCATCCTTATGTTTGGAGTCACGCTGACATATTTGTATCCTGTATTGTAGATTTATTTCAGGTTGCAGAGGTGATGAAATCGCTGGGGGAAAGAGAAGAAAAAAAATCCAGGGAGGTCAGGAAAAAATAATTCATCCTTCTGTTTTAATACACAAGTAAAAAAGAAGAAATACCACTGGAGGGGACAGAAACACCTTGGATAAATATGAATAGCAATATTACATTACAGGAATTTTGTCTTCTCTTTTTGCTGGTTCTGTAACAGTTTGTTTGATGTTCATACTACCTATGTAAAAAAGTTTAAGCTTCATAAGTTGATATCCACATATCTTTTAAGACATTTAGTAGCTTGCTTCAGGAGGTTTTTCAAGGATTATGTTTTCAAAGACCAATCAGGAACAACTGTTTTTTCTCTTCTTTTTCTTCCAAGACCTGATGGTCTTGGAAAAGATCAAATGCATGGCTAATGAATGGATTAGCGCTTTTTCTCATTGCTTTTTAAGTCTCAGATATTTCCCAATGGAAATATATAAATAGATTTTGATAACGAACAAAGGGAAGATGTATTTTAGTGCAAAAGTACTAATGCTGAAGGGCATGTCAAATACTGTAAGTTTTTTCTCTGTGAAAGAAACTGAAAACCTCCAAGGAGTTTGGCCACAGATTTTTTAAAATGGTGGGAAGTAATTAAAAGAAGTAAGTGTATAATGAGTAATTTCCTAACTCTAAAAGGATATTAGAAGGATCTGAATTTTCATCTGCAGTACTTGGGGTGTCATACGTTTAGAACTGTAAAAGCTTCTGCTTGACTTGTTCCCTTTCAAGACTGAAGTACATTGAAAATGTTGCATATTGGAACTGAGCTTGGAGATGGTATTATGGGAAGAAAAAACAAATCTTTTTATAGGAAAAAAAATATATCAAATTCTAATTTGAGAGGACAGATATTGTGAAAATGTGGCACTCAAATGAAATCCTTCCCCTTCTGTAGGGGTCTGTTGGAAGTAGATTCTTATCCTTTTGATAGGAGGTGATGGTCAGTGTTTCATTTTAAGTACAATTTATTTTGAGGAGCTGGAAAATTAAGAAGAAACAGGGTGAAATGAAACCTTTTCCTCCCCTGCACACCTTTTACAAGTTTCAATTCTTAGTCTTGAAAACATTCATACATTAAATAATCATAAAGCTGTTAGCACACAGATGGGAGGATGTTAAGAAATAAAAAAATGTTACGTAGGATAAAGAGGTTATATATCATTAAAACCTCATCTACCCTTAGTAGTATGACAATATACTATTATGACCTCATATTTCCATAATAGTAATGTATACTTTATTTTGGAACTACAAATTAACACATTTTGAGACAACAGAGAACAAACAAGAGCTGATTTCTACTTAAAATAACTGTCATCCTACTTTTCTCTCAGATTCCAAGAAGAGAACAAGCAGTGAGTCTCTGTTATCTAGCAAAGAGTTTAATGTAGCTACCAGCATCCATTTATGCATTTCCCTTTTAAAGAATCCAATACAACATTGCCTAATTCTCCACTCTGTCCTCAAGAGCGATATAGAAAGAGAAAAGCTGCAATGAACCTTACTCCTTCTGTGTGAGAGGATTGGTGTATGGCACAATCAAGAACCTACTACAAGGAAGTAGAGAAGAAAGCCTTTTCTTGACAGCACCAGCGTTTACCTAAACTTATCTGTTTCAAAAAACTAACAACCCTCAAAATGCTGAGGTTTCACCATTTTCTCCCAATATTGTATGCACTGTTTTTAATTCTTTATGATAATTTTGACTGAGCCGAAACTTATTTGACCTTGCACAAATTGTTTAATTTCCCTGAGACTCAAGTAAATTAGCAGAGCAACTGGACGTAAACAGATAGGAAAGAAAAACAAATTTCTGCAAAGCATTATGCTTTCAGGTGAATAATTTGAAGGGAGGTGGTGAAGCAAACACTAGGTAGGATGCAGATTTCAAACAGATCACCACCTTCACCTACTCGAAGGAATAATCCCAAGGAGTTACTTATTTGAACACATGATATGTCTGCCCATTTCTGCGCATGTATGTGCACCTACATGTGACTGAGCAGACACTGAAGAACTTCAGACAGTTCAAATGATAATTTACAGCCTTAACAACATGTAGACAAATGTTTACTTTGCACAAAAATTTCTGTTATGATATATGTATCTGAATAAATAGCTTGAAAGCAAAATAAAACCTGGTAAAATAGAGTGCACGCGGTGATTTCTGCACTGTATGAAAATTTACTTGGAATTAATTGAAGGGTTTTGTTTAATTTTTGCTTTGTTCTAAGCTCCAAAGGCTCTCACTTGCATCAAGGCAAGAAAGTGAAGCCTGGCACACCTTCTACTGGCAGCTGCATTCGGAAATGTAGTCAAAGCTCTAGTTTTGGCTAAACGATATGAAATGAATATTACTTTAAAGATGATTCCCAGAACTCTGTAAATGACTGGAACTTCTGCTTTTCCTTGTAAAGTAAATTAGCCAATAGCATCTTCTGGGCTTGCATTTCCTATTTTAACCATATTCCTGCATTCATGGTCTATGACAATATTTTTCTCAGATTTTTTTGCATTATGTAAGTACAAATAAAATTACTTTGGAACATAAATATAGACAAGCAGTTCCACTTGACCTTTCTGGCTAGAAAATCAAAAGCAATTCATGTCATGACTACCGTTCTTACTGAAAGCTATGACATCTCTTTAGCAAGACAATATAACCTGTCAAATGTAGATGTGGCACTGCAGGGTTCAGACACCGTTACTAGTCAAGACTTTGGGAGAATTAAGCTCCTGTAGATGTTGATAGTAGCTCATCTGTGTATTCTACTGAAGGTAAAAAATTGTTCAGCCATGGACATTGATTATGAAGATATTTCTAGGAAATAATCAAAGCAAGTGGTTTTGCCAAATGATAAGACGTGCTAATTTGAGGGTATAAGAAACTACTTGTTTTATTATTTTTTGTTCAGTATTGTTCCCAGGCTGGTAGATATTGACTTGTTTTAAGGAACTTAGACTTTCTAAGAGCTTTAAATAACAAATCACCTTATCCTTCATATTGCTAGGCTAACTAGTTTCTTAGGTTCTATTATCTTTGATTTTGCTATGCCCAAGTGTGTTGATGATTATTCTAGTGGTGACCTGGAGGTGAAAAGAAAAGCAATAAACAATACATGCATTTATTTTAAGATATGAAAATGATGTCTACCTTTTTTGCTTTTTCTGGTTATTGAACAGAAAAATTAAGAAGTAGCTTAAAACCAAAAAAAGTCTTAGACAGTCTTGTCCCTTACTAGAGGTTTCAAAATTTGTTCTAGTACAGACTGTAATTGAGATTTAGAAATTGACTGGTAAACAGAATATTTTTTAAATTAAATTGATTATTGCACCATGCCATACATTTTGTGTGTTCTTGGAAAGCAATATAGAGAGAAATCACCTTGACGTTTTCCTACATCAGCTTGCATTGAAATCAAAGGCCTTTAGAGGTGTTAGAGTAGCACTGTTTTTGCAAATTTCACAAGACAGTCTATTTAGTTTTATTCTGTTATTTAGCAGCTGGGACAGCTCATGCAGAAAAGGAGTCAATATGATGTGGGGAAATAATCTAATAGATTATCAGATCATTATTGATTAATAGATATATAGAATCATTCTTCTAATCCAGAATTGTACTATTCATAGAAAGCTCTTTCTCTGCCAGGGATATTGGATGTGTGTGGCTGGAGAGGGCTCTATTAGGCCTTTTGTGTAGCATACAGAGAGAAATCACTGTCCAACAACCCTACTTTGCTTTCTGTCTTCCTTATTCAAACACACTTAAACTAGATATTGGCTCTGTTTTGCATTTCTTTATGAGCCACGTGGTGCAAAGATCATGATTCTGTCAGGAAGTTATACTGTGAAAATGTCATGCTGGTCCAGCACTGAGTTCCAGTGGGACTTCTCTGTGAAGGTGATCAGCAGTCAGCCAAATGCTGATTCCACACCTTAGGACGTTAAAGATAATATCTTTTAACATCAAAACCCTTTACTCGACCTTGGGGGCTCCATAAAGGAAGTAAGGGACATATCAAAAATCAAATTTAAAAGTACGTTAACTGTTAACAACTGCTGGATAAGAAGAGTGGTTTTCACAACTGACATTTGTTGCTTGTGTGGCTGGTATCCCACGGGTAACCCTGAAATCCTAATAAGACATTCAAATAGGATTGTCCAGTTAAGCAAAAGTACTGTTGTGGGATATCCATCTCTTTTCACCTCTGAAGCTATCTGTTGGCCCAAAGCCTTGAGGCTAGTCACTATAGAAATTGTCAGGTGAATGAATATTTCTATCATCGTTTCACTTTGACACCGATTTTCCAGGTTAGTCATTTGAATTTTAGTAATACTGCTATAATTTTTACACATAAAAATTACTGATTTAATAATATTTTGCAAGTACTGATGGCAGTGTATAATTACCAGTTAGTAGAAAGAACAAAACAAGACTATGCTTTTAAGTAAATGAAGGTAGATGTATTTGTTAGTATTATCAGATTCTGTTGGTATGCACTCATAGTAGATTACCTTTTCTTATATTTCTTAGTGAAAATGTGACAGCAATACCTTTCAAATGAGCAATGGCAGGCATATTTGCTCCTTTACATTAGCTGAGTCTTGAGTTTTCAGAAGGATTAACATATACTCTTTCAGCTTTCATGGCTCTGTGCTATCTCAAGACTCATAAAGCAAGTGGGATTGATAGGTTCACGGTTTTGCTCTTATAACATGGAGAAACCATTTAGAAAAATGATTTATGATGTTGCAGTGAAACAGTTCATAAAGGATAATGTCTTTCTAGTTAGAATTCACATGCTGTTACATTGGAAAATCTTTGGCATTTGAAGGAAAACTCAGCTGTGGTGTCATCAATTTGTAACAGGCTATTTGAATGTGAGATAGAGGGAATGCCCCATGAAATGTTTTATTTCTGGGAATACTAGCTTCCCTGATAGTTAAACTTAATTACTCATATAGGAAGCCATTTGACAATTAGCCACAGATTTATGATTGTGGTGAAGGATGATTGGAATAAAAAATGAGACACTAACCTATACAACATTTCTGTGTGTGTAGAAGAGGTAATTTATTCAAGAATGGGCTTCTAATTCTCCTGTCTTTGACATATTAAGATAACATAAAATGGAAAGGTTGAGACAGGCTTACCAAGTTTATTCCCACTTCAATATTCAGCAACAATAAGATTAGAATATATATTCTTGTTATCAGCTGGCCTGATGCTTTTCAATATGCACTAGAATGAAAGCTATTACAGTGGTCCCCAGATACTCAAATCTATTTCCATCCCTTTGTTCTTCCACATTTTTTATTACTGGTTCTGATTCAAATCTCAGCTTGGTTCTTCTCTCAGTTTAAAACAAGCTCAACCAGATTCTAACCATCAGCTTGACTGCTCACTGATTTTTGGGAGCTAAACTGCCTGCCACTCCTGCCCTGGTGATTGTGGGAAGCAGACAAGTAGTTGCTGACACGCTAATAACACAATTGATGATCTCTGGGGAGGAAGAATATTTCCTTTTCCTTTGAAAGATCATACATGTATCTTCAAAAAAGTTTGAGGTACTGCACTGGAATGAAGAGGAGTGGGGCATATATTGGCAGGCAGCGAGTCACCTGAAGTGACAAATAAAAAGGGATTTGTCAAATTATGAGTGAAATACGTAAGTTTTTCTGTGTGCTGAAGTAGAATAACAAATCTTAGGGGACACACTCAAAGCTTTGTGAAGGGTAATTGGGACCAGTCATGGCATTAAGGCGCTGAACTAGACAATATCTTTCTTGCTAAATAAAGTACAACAAAAAACCAAAGTAAAGCTTTATGTCAAAGACAAGATTAACTCTCCCTCCTTTAGCTTTCTTCTTTTAACTATGAACTTCTCCGGTTGAACAAGTTATGGGTCTGATATTCTGACTATGTGTTAGTATCACTGCAAAATATGCAACATAAACCTTGGTTTGTTCTTAGATTGTCCCTATAATGTTTAGGGGAATATGTGTCACATCTTCCCAATGTGGCTATGTGCAAATACTAGAAATGTGTGAAGAACAAGCAGAAATAAGGTAAGTTGATCCTAGTCTTTATAAGAATATCATTACGACTTAGTGAAATATACAAAAAATAAGAAATTTCAATAAGATTCCTGCCTCCAAAAAGAATAAAATTATGAAGTGGATTATAATTTAGACATAAAGTGGACTGAGCTAGATCTTCAAAGAAAACACCATTTCAGTACCTACTAGATAGTTACGAGGAATTTCATTGGTGGTGGGTCCTGAAAGTCAAGAGAACTGTATATACTTAACATAAGCTTGAAATACAACACAGTCTTTGGTCATAGCTAACACAGGTTCATGAGGGGAAAGTCCTGTTTAACTAATTTAATTTCCTTTTATGACAAAGTTACCCACCTAGTTGACCAGCAGAAGACAATAAATGGAATCTTTTTGGATTTCAGCAAAGCTTTTTGTACTGTCTCTCACAGTATTCTGCTGGACAAAATGTCCATCATACAGCTAGCCAAATCCATAATGCAATGGGTGAACAGTTGGCAGATGGGTTAGGCTCAAAGGGTTATGGTAAATGGTGGCCGGTCACTACTGGTGTTTTGTAGAGCTCCATTTTAGGGCCAGTTCTATTCTACGTTTTTATAAATGAGCTGGGTGCAAGACTTGAATACTAAGGAAGTTTACTGATGACACTAAATTGGCAAGAGCTGTTGACTCCCTCAAAAGCAGTGAAACCTTGCAGAAGGATCTTTACAAATTAGAGGACTGGGCAGTCACCAGTTGTATGAAGTCTAACAAAAGTGCCAGATTCTGCACCTGGGGCAGGGCAACCCTGGATATATGGACAGACTAGGGGATGACAGACTGGAGAGCAGCCCCTTGGAAAGGGATCTGGGGGTTCTGGTTGATGGCAAGTTGAATCTGCAGTGTGCCCTGGCTGCCCAAAGGGCCAACCATACCCTGGGGTACATCAGGCCCCAGGACATCAGGGTATGTCCCATGGAGGATAAAGGACTGTGTGAAGAAAATACCAGAGAAAGTTAAGTACTTGCAAAATAATGAGCTGTTTTGAGAACTGCAGGAACAGAACAGTCAGCCTTTTGGACACCTTTTTAATGACGTGTGAAGGTAGGACTGCCAATGTTTGACTAGAGAAGTTCAAATCAGGAAAGGGGCACAGAAGATTTTGCTAACTGTTATGTTTGCTCAGCAGAATTGTTTATTGCTTCCTCTATGAAAAAATTGTTCTTTTAACTGTTTGGATCAATTGTCCCAGGAGTGTCCTAGGAGCTAAAAGTGGGCATTTTAGATAATCATAAACGTATATGGGCCTCTCTCTCTCCCTCTGCAGTCGTGAATGAAAATATCAGATAAAATAGGACCTGAATAATGACCTTGTTGGTATTCTGATGTGGTTGAGTTCATAAAACCTTCAAATTTAGAGTGCTACATAGTTATTCATTATATTTCTTAATGTCCATTCATCAAAGACTGTGATTGGTATGTCTTGAGGATCTTTCATTCACTAGGAATATAGAAGAGTGAGGGAAGATCTGCAAAACTGTATGGAAAGTAGTTGACTGTGAGTTAGTTTTGCTTTGTTTGCTGCTACTATTTTTTTTTTCTAGTGAACATGGTAAACTGTAAAAAAAAAGTTCTAGTTCTTTCAAGCATTGCTACTTGTAAAACTACGTTTCATCTTTGTTCCTTGTGACACCACATTCTGTTGAGTATAGTTACTAATAGAATGCAAATAATACTGAAATCCTATTGTTTCTCTGATAATAGAATAACAGAATCATAGAGTTGTTTGGGTCAGAAGGGATTTAAATCATCTAGTTCCAAACTCTCCGCCATGGGCAGGGACACCTTTCACTAGACCGGGTTGCCCCGTTGTAGGACTATGTAACAGTGATGTGCCAGGTATTTGTAACTGCTATAGTATTCAGCACCCTGCAAAGTAATCTACTGTTTTCAGCTATTTTTAGAGTTGCCTCACTACCTGGGGTAGTTAGATTTTGGGATCACTTGTTTGTGCTACCAGGTACATGTGGTTCCACCACTGGGAATTTGCTTGAACATAATAAGAGATGTGAAATGATCTAATTCACAACACTGAGATCAAAATTTATAAATCATTTTGGGATGAAAAATCCGGGGCAAACTGATGCTTAGTTAGGATACCTGGGATGTGAGGATCACAGGAGATGAAGGCTCTGGGAGGTTGGAGGCATTGCTGCCTGTGAGCTTGAAAACCAAAACTCCTTTGAGAACCAATTGTAATTAACTTTCAGTTTCCTAGGTAATGGAGGATTTTGGTGCCCGTGAGAAAAGCACGGCTAACACAAATCTATGTACATGAAGTTTAGAAAATACAATGTCTGTGCAAAGTCCATGCAGTTCACTGCCATGTGCATAATATTTTACGATTTTCAGTCCTGAGCTGATTTGTGTGAACCTGAAATACCGAGAATGTCTACTTCCAAAGACGTAAAGATGGATGGATTTTCAATGTACCAGGGTGGATCTAAACCTATGATTTTTCTAAAATGTGATACGATGGTATTAATGGATGCCAAAAAATCCTGGAGGAATATTCAGAGTCCTCAAATTCCATATGGGCAGAAAAAGAGGACAGATTTGAGGAAACTCAAATACATAGCGGCCTAGTATTTTCTGAAATGAAAATGAGAATGATTTGAGTTTATTTATATCAATGGCCACATAATGGAAAACAGAACCTTGTCCAAGGGCTTAAGGAAAATTAAACGACTCTTAAAGTCCAGTTCAGTTCCGTGTTTTAGGGCAGTTTTACTTTTTCAAGGTATGAACAATACATCTACATTAAAAATGTATGGAAATGAACAAATAAGTCCTCAGCAAAATTAAAATAATACTTTCTAGTCTTTCTTCAACAAAAAACTGATGCTGAACAATGTGATAAATTCAGATGCCCTCTAAGCATACAATTAATTTTCAAATGCCTGCTTTTAGATCCTATTGTGTGATGGATTACTGAGCTTAAGTCATGAATTACAAAATTAATCACCTATTAATTACTTCTGTAAAGAGTGTTGGACACAATTCCTTTTGAAATAATGTAGCCTTAATATAAGAGATGCTTATATATCTGGTGATAAGCCCCAGAAATAACAGTTTTTAGTTAATAGTAGTTTTCCTGAAATCTTAAGTGATTGGTATTAATTTTTTTTATTTAAGCTCTATCTAAGATGCAAACACAGCTAACCTTTTGTGAATTAAAGTGTATTTTAATAAAAATGTTATTTCATCATGCTGTTATTTTCTTCCTCTGCAATTCTTTTTTAGAAATTTTTTTTATATGAGGAAATATACAGCTCATAACATGATATACCTAAGTCTGAGTCTTTGGAATTTCACAACAATCCACCTGATGGGTATCATCATACTTAAGATTCTTATATTTATATGGATAGCTCAAATCCAACCTACCTCTTTTAACTTAAGTTATATACAAATTACTATATTTTACTTCCTAGAATCAATGTCTCCAAAAAATTCACTTTTGTATTTGTTTCAACATAATCTTTTCTGACAAATTTGCATATATGATGAAATAGCAGAGGGACAAAAAACAGATGATACAAGAGGATGGCTGTATTTTCAGGAATTCTGAGTGTGGCGTAAAGTTTTGTTGAGGTAGAGGGGAAGACATTCAGAATATGAAAATATTTAATGTCACTCTTTTCCAAATGAAATTTTTCACCATCTTATTTTGAAATTTAGTTTGGCATTATTGTGAAAATAGGGCGACTTCACACATTCAATTTAATGGTTAGGGAAGTATCCTTTTTTTTTGAAACATCCTCAAATAATGGGGTTGAATAGGCACTTTGAATTGATGTACAATGAACTGTAGTCATTGATCATGTTCATAATTGAAGGTTACCATCATAGTAGAGGTAATTGATACTTTCAAAAACTTCTGGCTAAGATATTAGATTATCAAGAATATCATTCAGAAATAGTGATAGCTTTCTTTACTGCCTGTTATTCTGATTTCCTTGGATGACTCCTCAAGATCTATTCTTGTGAGTTTTGCTGTGAAAGCTGTTAAGATGTGGAATTAAAACCAAAGCAACTATGTCTCTCATATTTACTGTACGGTATTGTGGGTCTTTTGTAAGTAGTTCGTTGATGTATGACATTTACAGGGACTGTCTTATAACACACTTCATCTTATTTGCTATATTTGCTAATTTAGTGCTGTGGAGCTTACAACGCTGTTGTCATAGTTAATCTCCCTTATAATATATATGTATATATCTTTATTTATAATATGTTTTTTGTTATTCTTCCACATTTGTTTTTAAATTTTTCACATTTAGAGAAAAGCCTACCTCACTTCAGCTGTTCAAAGAGTTTTTCAGGTGCAAAAGAAAATTCTAGGATCACCTAAGATATATGGTCTTATTTATGTACACAGTTCAGTATTGCGCCCTTTAGCAGTCATGCTTTCTTTTATAAAACAATAAAATGAGTTATTGTCACTAAAAATACAATGATAGTGTAGTAAAGGATCACTAACTCCTCTACAGTTCTCATACCATTAAACTATGTATAACTAATTAGTGCAGAGTCTTAGGGGTGGAGTAGAATCTGGCACGTTTTCAGGAAAATGCATTTCCTTTTTCAAAGTTAAACTTTGGGTGGCTTCACTCATAGAGTTGGTGAGAGAATCCGCCTAGTTGATGGGAGTACTATGAGCTCTGCACCATCAGGGAAAGAGCTGGGGTGTGGAGGAAGTTGGTTTGTAGGTTTGTCAATGCCTTGATCTAAATACTATGAAAGGAATGACATCGTGCTTGACTAAGAAACAATGGTAACATTTTGTGTTTCCCACCAAATATCTGAAAAACCTTGCAAATATCATTACTTGTAAGTGTTCATTAACAAGAATAAATAATATTTAGCAAACGTGAAGTATGTAGTAAAAGAAGTAATCCTATTTTTTATTATTGTTTGACTTACTGAAATTCACAGTGAAGTCATGATAGTGTTTTTAGATAACTTTTAACAGCCTGGTTAATGTTTCATAGGAAGTCTGCTATAAAACTGGGTAAAGAAGGCAGGTTTCCTGTTTTGTCTGTTGTAACAAAACAATCTTCCCTTCTTCGTACAGTGAATGATTTGGCCCTACAGCTCATCCAGAGTTTTGTTATTTTAAGTCAGAGTAAGCGTGTTAAAATGCACAAGCATTGTTCTGAAATAAAATGCAAAACTCTACCATGAATAAGGAGAAGTTACTCTAAGGTATCATTAGGCAGCCTCTGTCCAGATCTAGTAAGATGTTTTTTTTGATATAAAAAATGGTTGCTTTCACTGTGTACACTGCTAAGATGTGGATATTCATGCCTTGGTACTGATGTATCGCTTTTTCTGCAGCCAGTATTGCAGAACTGATACTCACCCAGAATCCTGCTGAAATGAGAGCCCCTGCTTGATCAAAGGTCTGGAAGCTCTCTGGTCCAAACCTTTGATCAAGTAGAGACTCTGACAGCAGGTTGCCCAGGATCATGTCCAGATGGCTTCTGAAGGAGCCATCCAAGGAGGCAGACTCCACAGCCCTTCTAGGCAATCTGTGCCAGTTCTCAGTCACACTCTCTGTAAAGAAGTATATGAGGAAAAGCTGAGAGGACTGGGCTTGAACAAATCCAGCTTTGAGCTGAAAGCTTTAAGAAGAAAATCATGAGAGGAACATCATATTGCTGTCCATAGTCACCTAGTGGGAGACCTTAGTGAAGGTGGAGTGAGAGCCCTTTCGGAGACACGTGTTGATGAGAGGTACAAGTTGGTATATGACAAATTTCTTCTAGATATAAGAAATTTCTTTCTTTCTAATCATGAGGGTGGTCAAATACTGGAATAATTTATCCAAAGTAGCTGTGGAATCTCCATTCTTGGAAAAATGAAGCTAGACAGGACTGTGAGAACTGTGCTTTAACTGGACCTGATTTGTACATGGTACTGAATTTTCAGAGGTCCCTCCCAACCTGAGTGATTCTGTAATTCCTCTCAGGTTTGTTTACTCATCTCATACGCAATACTGTACTCTTAAGAGCAGTGGAACAGGATGTTAGAAGCTGTTTATCCTGAAAGTTATTGGTTTGAACCTTAAAAATGAGTATTAGATAGCAACTGAACAATTATGACCATATAGTACAGGTATGTTCTCTCTAAACATCTTATCCCTTCACTGGTTGCTTTGAATTGCAGTCCATCCAAAATAATAAAGAAAAAAAAAAGATTCTACTGTAGATCTGAGTAACGCAGATGACACCAATGCCCTGTCTCCTTTCCTCCCTCCCTGATGTGACCATACCACACCTCATTACAGGAGCTCTTGTTTTCACATTAATGACGTCTTTCCTACAAGGTTTCTCATGCTTTGATTCTGTCCTCTTGCACTGATAAAATGGCTTAAATGCCCCAGAAAGCAGCATTCTTCTATTCATGTCAGTGGATTTTCTTTCTGTCTCCACCCTTTCATGCTTTTTGCTGCTGTCTTCTTTGTACGACTAACTCTGTGGAACTTGCTCCAGGATGATGGGTCTTCCCATCTTCATTTGTCATTTGTGTTCAACATACAGAAAGCAATGTACACTTCAAATCCTGCAGTTTAACACTTGCACCTGTCACTTCCTAATGTTCTAATTATGAATCACATATATTGAAAATAAATCATTACACATTTAGTGCTCTTCATTGTTTCAGAATGTTTGATCTGTGTTATCACAGCAAGCACAGCTCTGCCTTTATGAGACAGGAAACAAGAAACATTAAACAAATGAGAGGGATAAAAGTAGCAGCTCCACCGTGGTAGCACTGCACTTTGTGACAGAAACTACAAGATGGACTAGAAAGCTTAGTATATTCATCAAATAGCTGATAGGTTTAAGTCCCTAAAAGCACCATTTTTAATCTGTACCCTAATTCCTCGGAGCGTGAGAGATGTGTCTGAAATGAATGATGCAGTATATTTGCAGGTACCTGAATCCAAGTAGAAAACCTGTCTGTGAAAACACATTCCAGCTCTGCTCATGAGAGAAAGAATGAGAGACTGAAAGAAACCAGTAGACTCTCCTTGGAGGGGAAAGTAAAGTCTCTGGATGTTTCATGGTTTCTGACATTCCCATACTTGCCAAAATTCTAATTTCTTACTGAGCTGTAAGAGTGCCACAGTAAAACAAATCAACGCTGAGGTTTAGTTAGGTGAGCTTGGTCTGTTGCTGTGGGGTTATACGGGCTGAGAGGGAGACGTTTTATACCATTAACACCTGTTAGCAAATACAATGTAGCGGAAAATCTGTTCATGTTTAAAAACATGCTAGCTGGCTGGCAGACAATCCTAGCATTGACTAGAACCAGATAGCATTACAAGAGTCATACTTAAAACATGGTAACAAGTTTTTAAACTATAAGCTATATTTACATCCAATGGGATAGAAAATAAAGTTGAAAAAATTAAAATATATTCAGTGTGGAAATATAGCAGTGTCCCAGACTCATCTATAGGATTAGTAGAAGGGTGAGTCCTTTTTTTGTTCTATTATGCAAACCAGACAATACATTTAGTAATTCAGTCTAATCAGACTTTCACAATCAGGAGCTGGCATAACACTATAGCAAATATTTCCTGAATTCTTAGGCAGTCACATTTGGAGCAATTGCGAAAAATACAATACGGTAACCCCTTCATTGCCAGCACACCTCAAATAAGAAGCAGCAGTCCAACAGACTCTCTTCAGGCTCTTTGGTCTGATAGACCTCAGTGATTTCCCATGTATGAAAAAAAAGTGCTACCTATGTTTTTCATTCTCAGCCAGGGCTGTTCCTCAGCCTCCTGGGAGGAGCTCCACTCATGCACAAAACAGAGAACAGCCTGGTGAGGTTCATCCCAGGTCACTGCTAGCCTGTTAGTGCCCTTTGAATTTTCCTTCTAAAGGCTGACAAAGGGTCTTCCCCTGGGAACCATAAGGATATTTATTAGGCACTTGCTGGTACCTGCCCTGTCTGATTGTCAGCTGCAAATCAGTCCTCCAAACTGTAAATAAATTAAGCACTGTAGCTACTGTATTTAAAAATTATCTGGGGATTCATGCGAGTTTTCTGCAAATGTTAAAAATATCAAGCAGAAATAAAACATCAGAGCTTTGCAAAACTGTGTTAAAATGACATTGCATGGTCAGAATCTAATTAATTTATGGACATGAATACTTGTAGAAGTTTCAGAGAAACAGTGGCAAAATATCTCAAAAGGTATTCGCTTCATAGTGGAGTAGCATTGATTTGCTGTTTTTAGTGACTAAAACTGATATTCAGGACACAATCTTTCAATGAGAGACAGATTTTACAGTATCCATGCAGGAAATTATTAGAATAATAAAACAGTACCTTTGCCAGAGCCTCTGAATAGGGGAAGTCAAGGAGGCTATGAAATCTTAAAGTTGCGTACTTACCAAAATTTTTGTAAGTGTAATGTAAAAAATAAAAATTTTAAAATGTAAAGCCTGGATACAGCTATGCATGTATACATAGAATTATAGGGTCATAGAATCATGGAGTCATAGAATCAAAGAGTCATAGAATCATAAAATGGCTTAGATTGGAAGGGTCCTTAAAGATCATCTAGCTCCAACCTCTCCTTCCATAGGCAGGGCTGCCATCCACAAGATAAAGCTGCCCATGCCCCCATCCAGCCTGGCCTTGAATGCCTCCAGGGATGGGGCATCTGCAGCTTCTCTGGGCAACCTGTTCCTGTGCCACACCATCCTCAGAGTAAAGAATTTCTAACATCTAACCTAAATTTCCCTTCTTTCAGTTTAAAGCCATTCTACCTTGCCCTGTCACTATCAGACCATGTAAACCATCGGCCTCTCTCCTATTTATGAGCTCCTTTCAAGTACCGGAAGGACACAGTGAGGTCACCCCTGAGCCTTCTTTTCTCCAGACTGAACAAGCCCAGTTTTCTCAATCTTTCTTCATAGGACAGATGCTCCAGCCCTTTGATCATCTTGGTGGCTCTTCTCCGGACCTGCTCCAACAGCTCTATGTCTTTCTTCCATTGGGGGCCTCAGACCTGCATGCAGTACTCCAGATGGGGCCTCATGAGGGCAAAGTAGAGAGGGACAATCAACTCCCTCTCCTTGCTGGCCACCCCTCGTTTGATGCAGACCAGGATACAGTTGGCCTTCTGGGCTGCAAGCACACACTGTTGGCTTGCATCAAGCTTTTCATACACCAAAAACGCTGAGCCCTTCTCTGCAGAATTGCTCTCAATGGGTTCTTCTCCCAGTCTGTACACATATGTGGGATTGCCCTGACCCCAGTGCAACACCTTGCACTTGGCCTTTTTGAACCTCATTCAGTTCACGTGGACCCACTTCTCAAGCTTGTCCAGTCTCTCTAGATGGTATCCCTTTCTTCTATTGTATCAATTGTATCACTCAGCTTGGTGTCATCAGCAAATTTGCTGCGGATGCACTCAATCCCACTATCCACATCACTGATAAAGATGTTGAAGAGCACCGATCCGAAGATGGACCCTGGGGACATCACTTAGCATTGGCATCCACCTGGATGTGAATGGCTATGATCATACAATTCCTTATCCACTGAAGAGTCAATTCTTCAAATCCATCTCTCTCCAATTTAGAGATGAGACTGTGATGTTGGATCATATCAAAGACTTTTCAGAATCCCAGGTAGATGTCATCAGTTGTTCTTCCTTTATCCTCTGATGCTGTCACTCCATCATAGACCACCAGACTGGTGAGGCATGATCTGCATTTACTGAAGCTATGCTGGCTGTCTCAGCTCACCTCCTCATCTTGCATGTGCCTTAACATAGCTTGCAGGAGGAACTGTTCCAGATCTTACCAGGCACAGACGTGAGGCTCACCAGCCTGTAGTTCCCCGGATCTTCCTTTCTCCCTTTCTTAAAAATGGGATTGATGTTTCCCTTTTTCCAGTCACGAGGGACTTTGCTTCAGAGCCACAAGTTTTTGAATATGGTGGAGAGTGGTTTGGCAACTACATCAGCCAGTTCATTCAAGGACCTGGGATGCACGTCTTCGGGCCCCATAGACTTGTTTGTACACGTTCAGTTTCACCAGATGATCTTGTAGTTGCTCTTTGCTTAAAGTGAGAGGGATTTTGCTCACCCTACCCTCACCTAGACGTTCAGGGACATGAGAGGCACGGAAAAATTGACTGCCAGTGAAGACTGAGACAAAGAACTTGTTGAGTACCTCAGCCTTCTCCATGTTCATTGTTGCCATTTCTCTCTTCTCATTTATTGGAGGGAGTACACTCTCCTTGGCCTGTTTCTTCTGACTAATTTACCCGTAGAATCCCTTCTTGTTATCTTTCACATCCCTCACCAAATTCAGTTCCCTCTGCACCTTGGCTTTCCTGGTACCATCTCTGCATGTCCAGACAGCATCACTGTATTCTTCCCAGGCCACTCATCTCTGGTTCCACTGCCTGTACATTTCCTTCCTATCCCTCAGTTTGACCAGAAGATCCTTGCTCAGCCATGCTGGTTTTCTGCCTCCTTTGCTAGATTTCTTATGTGAAGTGATGGAGAGCTCTTGTGCTCTCAGAAAGGTGTCCTTAAAGAGTTGCCAGCTCAGATCCATTCTTTTGTTCATAACGACAGTTTCCCAGGGAATCCCATTCAACAATTCCTTAAACAGCTGGAAGTTTTTCTCCTGAATTTCAGGGTCCTGCCTCTGCTCTTTGCTAGGCTCATGTTCCTTGAGATCATGAACTCAATCAGGGCATGGCTGTTACGTGATGGATAATCTGCAATCTTGACATCTTTAATGATCCTCTGCATCGGTGAGCACCAGGTCCTTTTTTCTCTCCCTGGTTTTTTAATATCTGGACTATGAAGTTATCCTCAATGGACTCCAGGAGTCTTCTGGATTGCTTGCAAATGTTGTTTTCCCAGTAGGTATCTGGGTTGTTGAAGTACCCTAACAGGATGAGATCCTGCAAGCATGATGCTTCTTGTAGCTGAAGCAAGAAAGCCTCATCAACAGGCTCCCCTTGATCAGGTGGCCTGTAGTAGACCCCAGCCACCAGATGTCCTTTATTGGTCTGGTTCCTGATTTTAACCCACAAGATCTCAACATGGCTGTTTCTCAGAGGCAGCTCTTCGCAGCCTATTAACTTCTTAACGTAGAGGGCCTCTCCCCTGCCCCTCCTGCTTTGCCTATCCCTTCTAAAAATCTTGTAGCCCCCAGTCATGGTATTCCAGTTGTGTGACTTGTCCCACCATGTTTCTGTGATAGCAATTAGGTCATAGTTTTCTAATTGCACCGTGGCTTCCATCTCCTCCTGCTCATTTCCGGTGCTGCATGCATCGGTGTAGAGGCACTTCAGCAGGCATGTTGTCCATGTTATCTTCTTGGAGGAATCCTCCCAAATGCAAACTTAAAGTTGTTTCAGATTCCTGGGAAGGCCGTTATTACTCCCAAACTCCTCTGAGATGTAAATTTACTAAAATTCCCTTTTGCTTCTTTTTTTTTCCCAAGAGATTCTCAGTCCCAGCTGCTTCCCTCAAAATTTCTTTGATGACGGGAGCCAGTTGAAGACGAGAAAAAATATTCATGACCCTCTGCAATTAAAAAAGATCTCAGGTTTCAAACACTAAATCTAAAATTCTCGCAGTAAAGTGTGTGTGGGTGTGCAGTCTAGAGATTAAATGAAATAATTCTTGCCAGGTTCTGTTGAGTAAATTGAAGTAATAAATACATTTAATTAAGTGAATATGTTCAAGGATATTAACTGCTTAGAGAAGCTGTCTTAACAAAAGGAAGCTAAGTTCATTATTGGAAATACTTTTATATTTTCTTGTTGCTCTTTGCAAAGGACTAACAAGAATAAGGACAGAGGAAAAAAAAAAGAAAAAAAGAGATTTGAGATGATATTTCCAGCCATTCACTGCTGGGAAAAACTCCATTAACTTCAAAAGCAGTTCATCAGAAAACAGTTTATGCTTTTTCTTCTCTCAGTTGCATTTTTTCTTCATTTTTAGTCTCAAAAAGTCTCTCTGTGGATGAGTGTGTAGTCTGTTTTCACCAGTTTAGCCATGGTACTAAAACTCTGGTAGATTGCTGCTTAGATGCAGCACAAATTGGTGGCTGAAGATGTTATTTCACACCTGAGAACACTCTGTATGTAACTGCGTTTTGCTGACTCTGGCAAGGTATAGACACAAAGAATGAAACTATTCACATACTGCAAGTGAGTTTTATTCCCTTAAATTTCCAGATGTGATGGTTTAACAAAGTACATGAATTTGGGGTAAATCTAGCAAGTTGGAGAAGGATGAAAGTTGCCTTGGAATAGGTTTGACTTAGGTGCTGTATCCTGAAGCTGTCAGACAATCAAGGTGAGAGTTCTTTGATTTCAAAAATCAAAGAGCTCTTCTTACAAAGTCATCGTGTATGAACAGTAGTTCAAGTGAAACCTTCTACGGAAGTCATAGAGATTTTGTGCAGCTATTACTGGTACAAATTTTCCCACCACTTCATTTTTCCATCATTTCTGTTAGGATCTTTAGACTTCATACATGTGATCTTCCCTCTTTAATTTTTTTTTCATTTTGAAACAGTGTCCCTGAAATGATCCTTAATTGTTTAATTAGGCTTACGTCAATAATTTAAAGTGAGAATTTCTCACAATACATTTAAATTTTTTTTGTTCTGGCAGACAGCTAGTGATTATACTACCCACTCATTAAGACTAGCTACAAAAGCTGGTCTTAATCAGAAGGATCTAAAAGTGCTTCTGAGACTGGGGTTACACAGGCATCTTGACTCCTTGATTTCATAAGGAAGAATCCAGTTGCAGAAGCTGGAGGGGATTGTGGTGAGCAGGTGTTACTGGGGAACTATAGCTCTACTTTGCTAGCCTATATATATAAACTTAAATGTGGCTGCATTTTTCACAAATGAGGATACAGTCAACGCTATCTCCTGAGCTGATTTTTTTTTTTTTTAAATAAATGTTTTCCTCTCAGGTTTAGTGACTTCTTTTTTTTTTTTTTTCCTTTCCTCAATACATCTTACTGACATATTCTTTAAGGCAGGGTAATTATCCAGGTGGGCTGAATCAGGATGATGCTGTGGTTTGGAAGAATTTTCAGTGGTATGGCTGCAGCTGTGATAGAGTTCATTGCTGGAGATCAAGCAGTATTTCTCCCAACCTTGCTTTGGAGATAGAAGGCTCTAAGGAATGAGCTAAAGTCAATGTGATGTTTTCTGTTTCATATGGCCTGAAAAGTATCTATTACTCACTGAGTAAGAAGAATTATCATTGCTGTTGTGTTAATTATCTTATATTATATATCTTATATATATCTTATATTACTGTTGTGGGTAAATCCAGCTCTGGAAGAGAGATTCAGATACCTTCATTGAGATACACATCTTGGTAACTAAATTATATTACTTACCTTTTAATTCAATAGAACTGTACAATAAACTGTTACACATCTGGAATAGAAAAGTTCTGCTTTATATTGCTATTGTTAGAATTACACAGACAATATCACTTATGCTTCTATTTCATCCTACAAATTAAAAAAAATCAAAGAAGTAACAGAGTCTTGAATAAAATGAGAATTTCCTGTCTGAGATTGAACTGAGGTGAAAGTAAGCCAGAAATGTTGATAAGTTCAGAGAAGAAGCCTGAAGAGATGGTGAAATAAGTTATTCGTTGGGAGATTTGTATTGATAAATACAATCATGCTAAAAAGATCTGCTTGGAATTCCGTTTGTTTATGGAATGAAACAAAAGAAATGATTATTACGATCAGGCCTACTACACATGGAGAATGTGCTGTAATTTTTGATTTTGCCATATCACCTACACTTTCTCAAGTGGCAGAGAACTGCTCAGAGCATAAATTCTATTTGTGGAAATGTGCTGGAATGAAAAAAATGGGTGATTTGAATTTGGATATATACGACCACATTATTCTCTGTTGATGCTCAGTATGCAGTTTCACCTTTTGTTATGCAGATGGTACAAAAAAGATATCAGCATGATTAAAGTTGATGACATCTGTACTACTCCACGCAGCATTGCACAACCCTGCATTCTTTTGTTGCTTTACAGATTCACGTTCTTCCATCTTTCTCATCCCCAGGTACTGCTGAAGCAGCAGGTGGAGGAGAGAGTTGTGGGGCTGCATCTCCTTTTGTCTCCTCTTTGACTGACATGCTCCTGTGCCTCCCCAAGAAAACCCTGAGCAGGGTGAAACTGAACTAGAACACCTGGGAGTCTATACATCACAGTACAGGACCAGATGATGTAAGGGACTGGGCTAGGGAAGGATGGTCCCGAAACATACTGAAAACGTAAGCAGTTCCCAGCTCCTGTGATACCTTCCTAATAGGAGCAGAGTGGTAAAGTGGGAAGAGGAAAGTGAAAGATCTTAGTTTCCTTGGACATTAACAGATAAAAGAATTGGCAGTATTCTAATACTATAAGATATTTTCATATCTTAAGATATTATACTTTTCTGTTACCATTATTTTGAGAAATTCAGACAGCATTGCCCATCAATATGACATCTTAGTTACAGGCTGTGTGTTTAGTTTCATCACACATGTATAAATAGTAAGAGCATGAGCACGTAAATATTAATGTTCTGTATCCTTATAATGCATATAAGAATATTAGATTAGTTAACCTTTTTCCATCCTGCTGGTTGATACCAAAATCTTGCTATCATTGTTTTGAGAAGCATGAAATAGTAGTTAAGTTGCAGATAGCAACTACTCAGGTATTGCTGATCTCTCTGAGCTGTTAATTAAATCAATTCAATTGCTTATAGTGCAGAGAATCATTCTGATGCAGATTTATACAAATACAACACTCATAGAAGAATATAAACACATCAGTATGGAATCAGTATGGAATGGTGACTACAGAAATGCATAATATTTTATATGCAGCTCTGGAATTTTAAGTGCTCCTTCCATAGGAAGTTATAAGCATACAGGACATAAAGCCTGGCACAATCTAACTTTCATACCTTTCATATTTGAAAACAGCTGTCAAGGAACTCTCAATAGAGGCTTTAAATTTATACGACTTATAGAGCTGGACTTTTTCTATATACAGTAAAGTGGCCAGATATGAGATACTTGCATGTGTGTGACTGTACCCCTCAGGATCTGATCTATAGGCTATAAACTTCGCACTCAAACTTATTGCAGCAAGGAAGATAAATGACTTTAATATTTTAAAAATATGTAATATTTTCCATCCACTCCTATCAAATCATAATAAAAATGTCCAGTATGGCCAAACTAGTCTGTTTTCACTTACCCAACTAATTCAGATCATATATTTTCATGCCAGTTATTAATAAATCCTAGCTGCCTTCCTCTCCTTTCCCCAGGAAAGTATTATTCCCATTTCAGATGTGTTGTACTAGATGAAACAAGATGGAAGACATGCTCAGTGCGGTACATAAATACGAAGCTGTAAATCCTAAACCACTTCACTGCTTTTTTCACCTGTCTCTGGAATGGCTTGTACGTAATTTGAATTTTGGTGAGCTGCTGTGTCTTGCATAATTTTGAAATACTTTTGTCTTATTAAGAGTTTTATGTTCAGTTGGGTCTCACCACACCATTACTTCTTTCCGCTCATGGATGCTGATCAGGGTAGTGAATTGCAGGTCAGCTGTGAACTCTGCTTTCACTTTGCTCATTCACTTTCTAACGACAATTTACATGTTTATTAGGTAAAAACATTAATTTGGGGAAAGAAGTTTAACATTTTCTTCTCTCCTCTTTTTAAGAGAACACAAAGTGTGTAATTTGGCCAATTTATGAGGACTTGCTAGTTCTAGTATTGACTAATACTTCTCAGGACCTGGCTTCAAAGACGATACACTCCAAGTGAAAACAGCATTGTACCAGAAAAGATAAATTACTCCAATATTTCAAGGTAAAAAAGATATAGGTTGTTGGGGAGGTTTTTTTTGAACTCCAAAAAAAAAAAAAATCTTTATAGAAAGAACAGAAAAAAACTTCCTACAGTGTATTTCACCAAAGATCAGCCTTTTAAAAAATGTTTGTCCCTTCCTGAATTGAATAAGAATGTACATATTTTTATAAAACTACAGTGGCGATTAAAAAGAATTTTTTTAGATTTTTGATACTCATTTTACATTTCAGTTCTCAAGGATGAATCTTCATTCTAAAAATAAAATAACTTCATTTTAACTTTATCTCATTTAGTTACATTGATTATTTAGCTTTTGGCCTCATTTAGTATTGAACTGCTTCTAAAACTGAAATTGCTGAAGTTCAATTTTTCATTTTTTTCCCTGAAAATTTTTCTGCATTTTTATTCCTCTTTTGTACATCCCACTCACCAAGTACCTCAAACTAGTAGAGGACCCTGTTTTTCAGATAAACTAATACATAAATATAAATCTCAGTTGATGAGAAACAGTGCTAAATTATACCAAAGTTATATATGCTAAGTCACATGCTCAGTTATATGCTAAGTTATACCAAAACTTAAGAAAAATCTGGGATGTAATTTAGATAATGTTCTTGTTCTTCCAAATATAGATGCAAAGAATATTTCAATAATTCTTCTTCAGGATTTCACTGACAAAACTTGACCAAACACCCCTGGCCTGTTGTCTTTTGGGATGAAGATCTAAGCCGAAACAGAGCTTACATTGAAAATTATAAAGTGAAGACACTTGTATCAGGTGAAGTGTCTCTGTTGGTTTACTATCAGCATCCCCTAGCGGCGATATATATTATTTTCTTAGCAGACTCATGTCCATAGAAATTTGAGATATTTGCTTATGTGGATCAGAAGATTAAGAAGTAAATGAAACCGTAAAAAAGATACAACCTGTGGGAAAATAATATCTTACTACTATTTTTTTTTTAAAGTGTCTTTCCTGTTCATAATTATCTTAAAGGTGACAAAGCTAAGGAAGAAAATGAAAAGTCCATTTCTTCCACCACGTATCTGGTTCACATAACGAGAATGGATATGGAATTGCAATAAAAGGGTGAGAGTTTTAAAACAGCCTCTTTTTGGCTTCTCTTACAGGGGACCCTTGCTTTTATTATTTGTTTTCATAATATTGCAGGAGAAAGTTAAAAACAAAAATAAATAAAACAGAAACTTTATCAAACAGGCATTTTTCAAAGCTATTTTGAGGTTGTACCATTTCCCATTTACCTTTTTCTTCATTTAATGTTAGACATAAATGGATAATTTAGACACTAATGTCTAAATAAACTTGTAGCATTAATTTGTTAGAAAAAACATACAAAGCACTTTAAAAAAGTCTTGAGTGACTCCAGAGGTTAAATTCCATTGTTTTTCACTGATATTGAGCCTTCTCTGCTGAACTTAGTTCATTTTTAGTGAAAATGGATAGCACAGTGAAAACAGACAGTGCATGCTTAAACCTGCAATGCAATTTAAGCAGTCCAAGCTCAAAAGGCAGTTAACATTAATCTCTGTTTCTTTCATCTGTCCAAAAGATGTCAAAAAAAAAAAAAAAGAAAAAGAAAAAGAAAAAGAATCTATTAATTGAGTGAAACGGTGAAAATAATATTACAAATATTGCTCTCTGTTACTACTGCGTATGCCATGTTAGAGTTTGGCAGAGTCTCCCTGTAGTTTCAAACTTCTTGCATTTCTTAACGCACTCCACGTGTTTTCCCCCTCTAAGCAAACTATTCTGAACATTGCTTAGACAACGGGCAGAGCTGCAGCAAAGCTGGTGTATATAATATTTTCCAGATTAGAAGTGATTGAATTTGAGAAGGCTATGTTTCTGACCCTGTGTTTGGGACTCTGTTTCTTTATCCTTTGCTGACATCTCCTCCAGGGATGTATTCAAATTGTTTCAGATTCAGTATGGTTTAGCACACACAAATATTTCCTGACAATTTGGAGTTGAGCAAATGCCAGCCCACTCTGCTGATATCTGTTTTTCTCTTCTGACTTAGATACTTGTTGATTTGACATTATTGTGTGCTTCTGCCATTTACTTAAAAATCTTTTAAATCTTAAATATCTTTTGTTTCCATATTTTTTTTTTTGGTAGTAGATAAAAAACTACCACTCTAAAATCCAACAAGGAGGCATTTTTGAATATTTAGAAGCAGTGTCAAAACGGAGACAGCTACTACTAGAGAGATGACAAACAAAAGGAATGGGATGGTAAGCAGAAATCTGTATCACACATTTTGAGAGGTATCTTGGCTGTTGGTTTATTAACCCTGTTCAATCTACCTTTAAAATCTAAAGCAAAGATTCTGGCTATATTTCATATTTCTTTTACTGTAGACAGCACAAGGGAAATTTAGTTTGTTTGTCACTTTTAGCAATTACTATCTGTTATTGTCTCAGCATCTACAGTCATTGTATTAGGAATGTTAGAAGGCACACCCTTGACTTCTGTTTTTATTATCCGTTTATGCTCTTGACTATGACACTTTTTTGTGTGTGACAATACTCTTTCCACTATAATCTTCTCTGAGTTTAATACCCACTGTGAGAAGAAGTATTATATATGTTTCCAGTCAATTTCCTACTAGCTGCAATGAACGCTACCTAGTTTTCTACTTGCAGGGTTTGGCGAACAACTGTTCTGTGTACAGCTTGTCCACAGCCTTCTTGACTGCAAGCACCCTCAGCAAGTCTGCAAATGACACCAACCTAAACAGTCAATATGCTGGAGGGAAAGAATGCCATCCGGAGGGACCTTGACAGGCTTGAGAGGTGGACCCATGAAAACCTCATTCTTGGACATTCCTGGACAATGACTTTTGACCACCTGAGAAGAACTTAAAAGTGCCTGAAGACTTGCATATTTCACAGTACAGTGATTTCTTCAGATTGTTGATGAAGAAACTGAAAGTATCTGTAAGCAGCTTCAGTGCCTGGATGTCCTTGCTGGTGTCTTCTCTCGATCCTGAAAACTGTTAATTAAACCCTGTCTTTTGGTTCACATTGTTTACGCTGTTACAAATTTTTTTTCTTTTCTCCTGCCATGTGGCAACCGTTTTCTTCAACAACAGAAAGCTTTTTGAAAAGCCATATTTAGTATGTCTGTAGGGTTTCTTTTATCCACAGACCTACTGAAACACTCAAAGAACTCCAGAAAGGCAACAAGTCAGGGTTTTCCTGCACAAAAGCCACGCTGGTTTTCCCCAGAGACAATCTATGTGCTTGTTGCTCTTTAAGCACAAATGACAGTATGGAGGCTAAATAGATTTGGACGCCAAAATGCCTTAATCACAGATAAATGCGATTTTATGAGTTGTGTGACTTCTCTGCCTTTTTTTTTTTTTTTTCAGAGAGACAACATGTTCCAGAAGAAAATGTCAGACAGCTCAGTGCAGCAGACTCAGTCCTGTGGTGCATGTGATCATGTGGTCCACAAGAGTCCAAAGAGAAACTCTGCATCTCTCCTCTCATAACTCCAGGATCCCTCCTTATATTCCCCTGGGGTCTCTTCCCTCACCAACCCTTGTGCCCACATGTACCCCTGAGGCACCTCCTCACATGCCTTGGGGTCTCTCTCCCAGGTACCAGGAACAAACCCAACCTCATCAGTTAAAGGATCTTCAGTCAATACGCAGCTGGCATTGCCTGTTCAAATCCTGTCTGCATCCTGCATTTGCGTTTGGCCATAGCCGTTGCTGCTTGGGGCACAGGGAAGCTCACTGCGCTTGAGGTGTTTTGCAGTTTTGGTAATGAGATTGCTCCCCCATACAGGTGGACTAACTGGAGTTTGTATCCTACCACTGGTGCCAGCCAGGCCCTGGCTTGTCAGCTGCTGTGCAATCCGTCCCTTCGTCTATATACAACTGCTCATATAGACCAGTTCCTTGTATTGCTGTTTAATTGTAACACCAGTTCCACCTTCAGTGCTGGAGGTACTTGGGACAAGTTGGCTAGGGCTAACATTTTGGTTTCAGCAGAAGACACTGACTGCCCATAGGTATCATATATCCTTGTACTTCTGCCACAGTGCAAATGTTTCCCACAGCTCTTTTCTGGCTATTTTCTGGATGGTTGGCACGTTTACACCATATATCATACACAATAGTTCCATAAACACAACTAAACCATGTTCTGTGTTATGCTCCCAGTCCAAGTACCTAGTTGCAGCCAGGGCTGCATTGCTCCCCTTTACACTTGTTCTGCTGCTCTGTGGCTCCGTCGTTTGGAATGGATGCATTCACCTGCTGAACTTGCATGGATTTTCACTGTGTCTGCTGCACCCAGACTGTCCAATAAATATAGGTGCTGTCAATGCAGATGATAGCCATCTTCCCACAGCTAGCTTATTTTTGATGATGCAGATCTTGAGGATTTAAATACTGCTCTTCATTTAATATATCTGTAGTAGTCTATCAAGTAGTTTTTCCTCACATTCCTGAAAATGAAATGGAAATATCAGATTGCTCAGGAACAGAGAACTCCTGGCAATTTGGCTTTGACAGTTGTTGCTATGAAAGAGAAAACCAAGCTGAGGAAAGCATCACACTAAAATGCCAACATAAAAGCACATCCCAGTATGTGTCAGTAATCACTCACAATGACTTTTGACTGATGGTAGCTAAAAGATGCTTATAGCCATGACCAAGAAAACAATCTCTGCCAGACTGTATCTGCTATGTTTAAGAATTAGTCTATTGTGAATTCCTGATTTGGGAAGGAAATATAATTGTTGTTGCATTCAACATCTAATACCAATTTCCGTTTTGAATTGAAATTATCTGCAAGACTCTAGATTTTGTCTGGTGCTGTGGATTAAAAGTAAGAACTGAATTGAAAATAGCTGTTTCTCACTGAATGCTGTTTATATCAATTAAGCATTGGGTAACAGAATGAAAAAGAATTAAAAAGCTATCAAAGTATGGCAGAAGAGATAAAAAGTAAGTCTAGAGTGGAAAAAAACTTGGATTTTTTCAACAGACGAATTTAGCAAAATATAAATAACAAAAGCAAGTGTAGAGTCTTGCACCTGGGGAGGAATAACCGCATGTACCAGTACAGGCTGGGGGATGACCTGCTGGAGAGGAGCTCTACAGAGAGGGACCTGGGGGTCGTGGTAGACGACAGGTTGGCCATGAGCCAGCANGCACCAACATGCGGAAGAACTTCTTCACAGTGCGGGTGACGGAGCACTGGAACAGGCTGCCCAAGGAGGTGATGGAGTCTCCTTCCCTGGAGATATTCAAGACCCGCCTGGACGCCTACCTGTGCAACCTGCTGTAGGGAACCTGCTCTGGCAGGGGGGTTGGACTCGATGATCTCTCGAGGTCCCTTCCAACCCCTGCAATTCTGTAATTCTGTAATTCTGTAATTTTTTAGAAATTAGCCCAGTGGTGTGGTGACGAAGCACATCTCTCTTCTAGGCATTATCTGGTGTTTCAGTCTCTGCGAGAGCCAACCAGCAGCTAGATTTCCCAGCTAATCATTCACAGACAGCTGTGTAAAAAAAAATGTTCTGCATGAATGAAAATGTTCTATCATGAATACTTTCATTTTCCTGTGCTGTACTGCCTAGGTGGACTGTTTCACAAATTATGTTGCAAAGAACACTGTGGATATGCTAAAAGAGAATTGAATTTTTAATTTTAATTTTGTTTTAATGTTTCTGCAGACTGTTACTGTCACCAGATTGCCTCTGCAAATACTATATTTCTCCATCTGTTTCCCAAGTAGGGATAAAGCTAATCCCAAACATTAATTTAATATGAATTGCTTTGAATTGGATTTACAATTATTTTATCTTGCTGAAATAACTTTTATTTTATGCAAAATATTCCTTACAAACCTAAGAATTTCATTTTGTTACCTTCATCTCCTAACAGTTTTACTTCAACGTAATCTCAGATACAGTACAGAGCTATAAGAATACAGAGCATTAAAACCCTTACCCACATGGTTGATAAATGGCAGATAAAGGTTTAAAGCTTGTCCCTGGAAAAAAGTGCCAAAGAAACACCAATACCTACCTTTGTCACTTAATTTATGTATCAGTTTTTCTAGAATTTCTCAAATTAATTCTAAAATGATTAAGATATTAACATATATAGTTTGTTTGCTTAGTAAATCATTTAAAATAATGTCAATTTTACATTGACAATAGTGAGTTACTTTACCATTACAGCTGGCCCAGCTGTATATTAGGTTTTAGAACGACTCTGTTGCTAAGCTATATTCTGATGTCAAACATGTTATTACATTTCTTGCCCTATTTCTCAATTAACTAAAGTTTTGTCCTAGTGAAGAAATGATAGCAGGACTCTCAGGAAACTAATTTCCTGTAAAACTAAAAATCCCAGCTGTTAGAATACAGTGAAATCAGGTCAACAGCAGAAACTGTGAACATGTTACTTCAGAGTACTTTGGAACACGGGGGTATGCGCATTTCCTTCTAATGTAGCCGGACTCTTCCTAGTAGAGCTGAGATTTCAATTGGGATTCCCCTATGTAAGGAATGATTTACAGACTGTATCTTTCAGCTGCTGGATAAAAGACAAATTTAACCAACCTCACATTGAACCCTAAAATTTCAACTGCAACTATTTGCTTAATTACCAAATAGCTCTAAAAACCCCACATCTTCATTTGTTAGCAAGTTTATTTTCTTTTGCTGGCCACAAACAAAATGCATGTTAACATCATACTGGCTCCAGGCATGAGGAACTTTTAAAACAATCCTTCTCTGGTTGACACCAATCCAAACTGAATCTCCACACCAGAGCTCACTGATTTGCTTCAGAAATGTGATGTTGTACTTAGCGACAAAAACTCTAGAACTTGCAACAGAGAACTTGCTACACAGAACTTTAAAGACTCTTTTCTTTCTTCCTATAACGTTATGTAGTTTCAAAAGCCTTCAGTCAGTCAGAAGTCATGAGGGAGATTGTGGCTTGTGGTAAATAGCGGTTGTGGGGAAGCCACGCTGTTCCCTGATATTGCAAGAAAACTACATAGACATTTTTACTGTAAGCAAACTCTCCGTTTCTTTAAACTCAAGTTTTCAATTCTGTAAAACTCCCTAAAACAACTTTCAATGTAAAATAAAAAAATGTTAAAGAACAATGTTTGCATCAGTAGTAGTATGCCTTTAAACAGATGAATTCCTCCAGTAAAGTGATGAATAGCATGAACAATATGAACAATGAATAGCATGAACAAAATGCCAGTAATGACTGCAGTTTGCTAACATCCTTGTTGAGTATTTTAAAATAATTTTGTTAGTATAGAAAAATGCAAATTCAGAATTCTACCTGGAAACATAGTAAATCAACATGGCAAACCAAACAGCATTTATTCCATAATGAAAGAGCTTCATCCTCAAATTTTGAATTTAAATGAATGTAACCTTACCCTGCAGAAGTAGAAAACTGTAAAGAACAAGAATTGGACCAAGTTCAAAAATAGGACAGAATTGAAAGGTAGAATTCAGTATGATATGATGTTTCTTAAAGGTAAAATTGTGGTCATGCTGAGAAGTATGATTGGCAGTGGAAAATCTTTGGACTACTCAAAGATCAATTTTAATTGGAAGTTAGGTCAGATGTAGGAAAGTAACTTTTGGTAACCAAGAATTTATTTCTGAAAGTAACTCAAAATAATGATCAAAATCACAGGATTCTAAGGTTTGAGGTGACCTTGAAAGGTCTTCTAATCCATCTAACTACTTTTAGGTAGTATCATCTATAGCTAGCGTTTCTGATATGTTTAATCTTTTCTCAGACCTTCAGTGACAGAAAAGCCAGATTGTCATAGCTGACTACCTTCTTAACTAAAGAAATATGAAATTCTTTCCTTTCTTTACTTGCAATTGAAATGTTCTTGTTCTATCCTTCCCACACATGGAGAATAGTTCATCCCCTTTCTTTGCAGTTCCTTTATTAAGAATTGAAGACTGTTATCATAAAACTGCCTCTACAAACTTCCACAAATTTCAACAGTTTCAATTTATTTATT
This sequence comes from Penelope pileata, assembly GCA_013396635.1. NCBI lineage: Eukaryota > Metazoa > Chordata > Aves > Galliformes > Cracidae > Penelope > Penelope pileata. Next base: position 4,753 of record WBMW01001271.1, on the reverse strand, counting down.
TATTTATTTATTTATTTTTCCCTCGTAGGAATAGTTTGCAGACATTGCTGTTAGGTTCCTTTGAATTGATTCACATTTTTATTTTAATATAGTAACTAAACTGAACTCAGAATCTCAAGAGATTCCTTGCTGTTTACGAAGATAGCAGAAATTTTACATCTTGTGTTATCTAAAGGTTTATCTTTCTTTTTTCCCTGTCTCTCTCTCTTTTTTTCCCCTTCTTTTCCTCAGGGCATGCATTTGGTTATATTTAGATTTACTGCTTGGAAAAGTCACTTATTGTTCTAGGGTCTTATCCTATCCTTTTTCTAGATATGTCCTCTGCTGTAGCTTCCTACAGCTCTCATATGGTTTGTACATATAGGTTTTATGACATATTTGAGTCAGACTACATACAACAACTGGGAATTCCGGGACAATCCCTCTAGTTGTGGTGAGGTAGATTATGCAACAAATTCCTTGTTCTTGCAGCACACTGGCCCAGGACATTTAATTTTCAGAAGAGCGCAATGACCACTGCTCCTTTTCATTTCACCGTCTCAGCACTCTTAAATCAAGATGAGTTAAATGTGGCTTGCTAATCAAGGATCTCGAGTGGGCTTTTCAGAAATTGCAGGGTTATTGAGCATAGCTCCTATTGAAAACTCCTGTAAAATGTCAAAGCTATGACTACCAGTCATTGCCAGAACAAAACTGAGAACTGTTACCATTTTCCTCTTTTCCATTTAGTGCCAGTTTAATTCCTGTAAGTATTCACAAGTGGCTTACTTCATACAGCATGAAAAACCAATCTGTATAAACATACAACTTCTGTATTTGTGTCCAACCTAACTATCATGTACCTAATCCTCTCCTGAACGAGGCCTGAAGAAGCCAAATAATTGAGTTTTGGCAAATATATATTCAGAAATAAGAAAGATCTATCAAAGAGCTAATTCTCATAAGATGTTTTGGACAGTAAGGGGTTCTAAGTACACTCTCAGGTAAAGAAATCTGATTCTAGAATAAACGATTAATGGTCTTTTTTCCCTTAAATTGGAAATTATGTCAAGACAGAAAAAGTTTATATTCTTCAAAGATTTTTGAAGACTTTGAAAGAAAGATACTTGCTGGAATGCTTGTTAGAGGGACCCTTCATAAACCTGTGCAAATCATTGTCCTCCCTCAAATCCCTTGTAACAGATTTAAGGTGCACTGATGTCTACAAAAAAAAAAATAAATAAATGATGAGTTCAAAATTTCTCAGTTTTCTGTGATTATTACCTGTCATGCTGACCAGTACTGCCTCAACTTTGCGCCTGATCTGTCCATAGCAATCTGCCATGTCTTGTGCAGATGGTAGGCACTATTGGGCAGGAATCAAGTTATCATGCTGTGTCTGTTCTTGGGATAAGATGTCCCTGTTCCCTGAAAAAGATCAGTAAATGACACAGAAATATGAATTATAGGAACGCTGTTGTGCTGCTAGTTGGATCACTTTGCTATTTTCTTTGCTTTTCTGCTCAGAAGAACATCATAGTGGTCTAATCTTTGGGTTCCAAAGACATGATGCCAGTTCCTTGGCTCTTCACTCTTTCAAGAAAATTAGACTAGTTTTGTGTGTACCCTTTTCGGNTATGCCTTCTAACTGCTTCACTGAGGAACAAAATGTGTCCTTGGCTGTGTTCAACACTGCCAGGTGTTATCAGTTTTGTTTCTCTTCTGAAAACAAAACAACTTCATACCAGACACTGTGAGAGAAGTAACTTCTGTTAGAAACTAAGACAGGCTGTCATCTTAAAAACCCAATACCTTAACAATTTGGACTCCGCACCCTTCTTTTACTCTATCCTACTGTTGTATATCTCCCTGCACACGAGTTTTCTGGTAAACTGTCAGTGCTGGGCCAGCAATATATGCTGCTTAAAACATCCTGAGAAAATAAATTGCATGGATAAATTTTACAACATGCTTGAGTAAATGGGATAAATAAAATGGTAGAATATTATTGGAAGTTTTAGAAGAAAGGTAAGAAGCAACAGTGACTGACCTTAGAAAAATCCATTTCTTTAACAACCATTTATCAGGCAAAATGTCAGAAAAGATTAAAATAAAGAACTTTTATTCTTCTGTGCAGGATTTTTCAGATTCTTAAAGTCCACGCTTATTCTACTTGTCAGGAGTACAACTAATGAAGGTCTTTCCGAGGGCTTCTGCTGTGATCCTTTGGATTATAAAGGAAGGGTGAAAAATGAATATTCTACCTGCTCCAATAGTGATCTTCAGACATTTCTAAAATGCTTTGGCTCAAGCTGCTTCGCAGCCTTTGCACTAGTTTGTCTTGGCAAGACTATTAGTGATTTGACTTTCATTTTAAATTTACTTTTTGCTGGCAAGAGCAATGGGTAGTGATGAGGAATATTACTTTGTTCCTACTTGCAATTATGTTGCTCAGTAACAATAGTACTACTTGCAAGGGGGAAATCCAGTCTAATTGGTAAACTTTGATCAGAACATTTGCAGCATTTATGGACTATAATTTTTGCCTTCTCTCTGCTCATCCCTTTGTTCTCAGCAAGCACTGCAATTGCTCCGAACTATGACTGGGTCAAAAATCTCAGTACTTTATGGCAATAAATGGTAAACCTAACATCCTCTTTGTGAAAAATAGGGAAAAATGTACATATAACAAGACTGTCTATAGTGCAGGATGTGGATCAGTCACACTGTCACCTTATGGCAGCATAATTATCCTTTAGAAGTATGTGCACATTTCTCCAAATTTATTAAGGTTAGGCACTATGAAAGAAGAACAAATGAAAAAGATAAGAAACCAGAATAAACAGATAGATGTTTTAAAATGGTCTGACAGTTTCTGTTCTATTAAATTAACAATATTTTACCCCCCCCCTTTTTTTTTCTGCATACTAACAGGAAGACATGAGAAACATCAGAGTGTCTCAGCTGAATTGCTGTAAGAGGTTCTGCAGCTTCCACATTTCACTCAAGGGAGTATACTGCTCAGTGACAGAGAAGAGTTGGGGAAAACAGTGACTTTAGAAAGCAGCAGGGAAAAACCTCACATTTGTCCTGGAGATTTCAGGGAGGGCTCCTCTAGAAAGGTAATGTATCAGAAAGCACAGCTGAAGTGCCTTTATACCAATGCACACAGGGTGGGAAATAAGAAGGAGCTGGAAACAGTGATGCACTTGGAAAATGACAATCTTGTTGCTATCACAGAAACACAGTGGGATGATTTCTATAACTGGAATACCACCATTGAGGGCTATCAGATTTTTAGAAGGGATAGGCAAGGTAGGAAGGGTGGACAGATTGCTCCACGTGTTAAAAAGTGGATAGACTGTGAGGAGCTCACTCTGAGAAGCAGTCATGAACAGGTTGACAGCCTGTGAGTTAGAATTAGGGATGGGACCAATAAAGGACAGCTGGTGGTTGGGGTCTACTACAGGCTACCTGATCAAGGGGAGCCTGTTAATGAGACCTTCTTGCTTCAGCTGCAAGAGGCATCCTGCTCACAGGCTCTCATCCTGATGGGGGATTTTAACCACCTGGATATCTGCTGGGAAAACCACACAGTGAACTGCAAGAGATCAAGGAGACTCCTGGAGTCCATTGATGATAACTTTCTGGTCCAGGTATTGGACAGACCAACTAGAGGTGAAGAGCTGCCGGACCTGGTGCTCACCAATGTGGAGGAGATCTCTAAAGACATTAACATTGGAGGCAGACTGGGCTGCAGTGACCATGCCCTGACTGAGTTTGTGAACTTGAGGAATGTGCGCCTGGCAAAGAGTGGGGTCAGGACCCTGAACTTCAGGAGAGTGAACTTTAGGCTGCTTAAGGAATTGTTGGATGAAATCTCCTGGGAAGCTGTCCTGAGGGACAAAGGAGTGCAGCACAGCTGGCTACTCTCAGAATGTGTTTCTGAGACCACAAGAGCTCTCCATCCCTCGAAATAAGAAAGCAGGCAGAGGAGGCAGGAAACCAGCATGGCTTGGCAAGAACCTGCAGGTCAAACGGAGGGAAAAGGGCAGGTATAGGCTGTGGAAACAAGGGTGTGTCGCCTGCGAAGGATACAGGGATGCTGTTCAGACTTGTAGAGATGGGATTAGGAAAGCCAAGGCACGGATGGGACTGAACTTGATGAGGGATGTTAAAAACAGCAAGAAGGGATTCTATAGGTACATTGGCCAGAAGGGACAGACCAAGGAGAGCATACCTCCTTTGATAGATGAGAAAGGAGAACTGGCTACAGCAGATATGGAGAAGGCTGAGGTACTTAATGAGTTCTTTGCCTCAGTCTTCACTGGCAGCCAGGATTCTCATATTTCTCACATCTCTGAACCTCACATCCCTGAACCTCTTTGTGGGAACTGGGGAAATAAATCTCTCCCCAGTGTAAGGGCAGAGCAAGTCCAAGACTGCCTCATGAGACTAAATGTGTACAAGTCTATGGGGCCAGATGACATGCATCCCAGGGTCCTCAATGAGCTGGCTGATGTGGATGCTGAGCCGCTCTCCATTATATTTGAAAAGTTGTGGCTGTCAAGCAAAGTCCCTGGTGACTGGAAAAAGGGAAATGTCACTCCTATTTATAAGAAAGAGANGTCACTCCTATTTATAAGAAAGAGAGGAAGGAGGACTGGGGGAACAATAGGCCAGTGATCCTCATCTCTGTGCCTGGGAAGATAATGGAACAGATCCTCCTGGATGACGTGTTATGGGACGACAGAGTGATCCAAGACAGCCAGCA
>WBMW01001270.1:16939-49607 GCA_013396635.1 Penelope pileata | reverse complement strand
GCTGCATAAGGGGGTTCCCGGGCAGCCCCGGCCCCTCCCGTCCCAAACGGCCCCATCCCGGCGCGTCACCCCGCTCCTGGCCCTGCTCCTGCGGAGCCCCAGATCCTCCATCTGCCCCACATCCAGGCTGGGACCCCTCTATGTCCCCTCCAACCAGGTTGAGACCCTCCCATTGACCTCCACCACCGAAGCTAGGAGCTGCCCGTGTCCCACATCCAGGTTGGGATCCCCCATCAAAGCTGGGACACCCCTATCTCTCCCATTTGCCCCCCATACATGCTGCAATCCCTCTGCATGCCCCTCATCCGAGCTGGGACCCCCCACCAAGAAAGGCCAGCGCTGGGGGGGAACACTGGCACGGTGCTGGAGAGGGAACCCACTGGGGACAGCAGCTGTGCCACATCCCTGCTCCTCACCTCAGCCCCACTGAGAGTCACAATATGGTGACACATGGGGTTTCTCCCCTGAAGGGATGGACCCCAACATACCTGCACCAAAAGCACCAGGACAGGACAGATGCAGGACGAAAGGAAAAGGGCTGGAGTATTTCAAATACTTTATTTGGGGAAAAAAATGCCCACCAGTTAAAAACACAGCTTGCAGTGGCCCCTCTCTTAAAAACCATTTAAAACCAGTTGTGAGAATAAACTCTGCCATGGTAAAAAAAGGGAAGAGAAAGGAGTGAAGGAGGCTCTGCTGGCACCCGAAAGCTGCAGCCGGAGGGCTCGCTCCTGCCCACAGAGACCCATGGCACGCAGCAGGCTTTGCTTTTTAAAAAAGAACCAGATCTACCAACAAACCAACAGGAATTCCTTCCAAACTCCCCCTGCAGCCACAAATGTCACCAGCCGCTCCGTGCACGCCGTCCCTCCGCTGGGAAACGCTCTCGCAGAAACCTGAGCCTTTGCCTCTCTGCTAAACCACGTGCTTCAGGTTCCCTGCAACAAGAGGAAAAAAGGGCTGAGCCCGACCTCAGCCTGATGGCACGGCCCAGCCAGGGCCATCCCGGAGCACCCAGGGGCACCCATCTCCCAGCCCAAGGAAGAACACATTGCTATTGTGAGATGCTTCCACCTGCTGAGAGCACCACAGCTCTCCTGGCATCAAGGGATGGGAACTGCTCTGAGCTCTGGCTCAGAGGAAAGGTTTGCTGCAGGGCTGAGCGTGCCAGCGATGTTCTGTTATCACAGGTTGACTCGTGCAATGAAAAGCTCCTATTTTTCACCTAAAAAGAAGCTTGGACATTTCACCCGTGGCAACTGCTCTGAGGGCTGGTAAAGCTGCTGGTGGGCCCAGGTAACCCCAGAAGAGCTGTTCCTTGTACAAATGGAGCAGACTGAGGAATTTCAGCTTGGAAAAGAGAACATGCTAGTGACATGGCTCTGTGAAGTCACTGGGAAGGGGAATAGGAACTGGTTGTTTGCTGCTTCTCATTGTACAAGACAGCACTCAGGGAAAACACCTAACAAGTTTTATGCAAAAGAAAGTGCTTTAACACGTCCCAGCCACGTCACTGCTGTACTGTGTGGGCAAAGTCTGAGGGAGTCTGGAAAATAAAGGAATTAACAGAGGACAGGTTCCCTTTTTGGACCTGCAACATGCAACCAAGCAACAGTGCCTGGTTTAGGAAGCCCCAAAACCACTGGATCCAAGAAGCTGGGAAAAGCACAAGGAAAAGAATCCCAACAACAGCTGCCGTGCTGCTGTCAGAAATGCAGATTTACAGATAGACCCACCAAGCCTACCTTCCTGTGATCAGCTACCCTTGCATCCAGTGATGTTTTTATTAAACACTACAAAGTGTTTAACACATCCCTCCTCTACCCAGAGGAAAGGCAATAGCACCCTTTGCTAACAGGGACCCACAGCCCCGAGCTGATGTGCTCCTGACACTGAGAATCCCCTGTGAAGCAGGAGACATGACAATGAGCAGACAAATAAACGGGGTCCATCTTTCCAGCTAGCAAGGAAGGCTCCAACCAGCCTGAAGTCCTCCCTGACAGGACCCAAAAGCCCAAAGCAGGAGTGTCAGCTTGATGTGGACTACTCACCTTTGATCATGTTGAGAATTTCTTGAATTTTCTGTGGCTCGTTGCGGTCTGGTCTGCAGCTGGGCGTGATCTCCAGCACGTAGTCAGGGCCGTACTCTGTGAAGAACTGTGGGAGAAGGGGAGAGCAGTCAGCAGAGGGGTCCCAGAGGCTGCAGGATGGCCCCCAGAGGAACCTGTCTTTAACAAGGCAATCCTGAGCAGCTCATCCTGTCTCCAGAAACAAAAATCACTACACAGGCACTGCAAATGCTGTTCAGAGCAACCACAAACAGGCCAGACCTAACCAGCTACAAGTGAGAGGTTAATTCCAACAGAGGAACCCATCATTCTCACTTCTCAAGTGTATGAAAAATCCTGTTGAGTTTAAAACCTGTTTCTGGTTAAAAGATGGTATCTTAGCAGGACACCTCCCAGTGTCTTGTATCAGCAGGCACCAACTTTGACGACAACATATTTTTCAGTTTCAATCCACACATGTTTTACTTCCTCATGCACACTGGTCTGTGAGATCCTTAGACATGGTAAAATGTAATTATCCCCTGTAATCACTGTAGGCCAAAATGCAGAGCCTTGAGAAAGGTCTGGCTTCTCCCTGGCACATCCTAAAGAGCTCTTTGAGCAAGCAGGTGACTCCACCTCCTCATCCCCTCTGTAATTACCCGAGGCTGGAGTTTATTGGCTTCTCAGAACCCTTCCAAAAAGATGCAGACAGCCTTGGTTTTTGGGAACAAGCACCCACTGTGCTGTGAGGACAGTGCTTTATTGTGACAGCAGAGTCTCCCAACAAAACAGCATTGAGCTGAGAGCGTGCTGCTTGGGTTAGGTGGGATGACTCTGCTCTCGCATAAGGAAAAGGGAGGGTTTGGAAAAGCTTACCTCGTGATCAGGGATCTCGGAGGACAGCGTTCTTCCAAGGATGACCCCAGTTAAGTACGTCCAGCAGCGGGCTGTGTTGGCAAGGTTGTAGCCTCCTGTCTCCAGCAAGAATTGTGATTTTGGAAGGGAAAGTTGTGGGAAAGGGGAGAGAGAGAGATTTTACTGGAAGGAACAAGCTGCAGAAGCTCCTCCAGACACCTCTGCAGACCCAGCGTGATCACCCTGATCTCTCTTGCCAACGAGGACAGGTTTTCTTGGGTAACAGGGACAGAATTGCAAGTGGAGACAAGGAATTCCTGCTTTTCAATGCCAGCCTTGGACCCACAAGGCACGATATGCATGCCCAGCCACGTGCTGGTGAGAACTGTCATGTCTGAGAGGCACTAATAGCTTCGTATTTGTCAGCTGGTGACTGCTGTACAAGTAAATGAGGCCTCACAGACAGTATGGCAGTGGTCGTGTCCATCCTGACTGTGCATGACCTCATAGGGAGAAACCTTGGCTGAAAGAAACCCTGAGAGAGACTGAGGCAGAGTCTTTTTTTCCAGCAGACTAAAATAATGAGAAAAAAACACTCTGAAAGGAGAGGGAGACCATATTTTCCATTGTTCCCTTCACCTTGTTTTTTGCCAAGAACTAATTCCCCCCTCTCAAATTTCCACTCCAAATGCTTCTCTGAGCTGTGGTGGTGGGACACTCCTTTGGTATTTTCACCATCGTGACAAAGTTTTCCCTCATTTTTATGAGGAAAGTTTTGGGGATTCTTTTTGCCTGAAGGTGCCTTCCCAGCACACCCCCAGACACGTCACAGCAGGACTGAACTCCTACAAGCTTTCCAAAATAAACTGCACCAGGCACATCAAATCTTAGAAGTGCTGTGGGGCTGATCAGCAGAGCTGGGAATCAGAGGTGGCACTGAGGAGCCACAATGAGAGCTCATGGGAGATAACAGCCTGTAATTTAAGGTCTGAGGGTCAGGACTGAGCCTAGCACCTGCTGGTATCAAAGATTTCATGCCTGAGGCTGTCCAGTTGTTGAGCCCAAAGGCTTGCTCTCCAGCAAGGGCTGCAGGAGGACAAAGCTGTTTCCTTGTGACCAGCACAACGTGCACACTCACCTCCTCCCAGGATGAGAGTTGCCAGCTGCCACTGCAGAACGTACTTGAGGCACTTGCCCACTCCCTCGGGTGTCATGTTGAAGGAGCACATGGGGTCGCCAGCAATGGTGTCAGCCCCCAACTGCAGCACCACTGCCTCCGGGTTGAAGGCAGCATACACCTCCTTCAGCACCCTGCAGAGAGAAGCTGGGGTTACTGCAAGCAGGGGGCTAGATGGGCAAATCTGCGTGAGGTTCCTTCCCGAAGTGGACACAGTCAGCCTCTCCTCCGCAGCTGTCAAGGACTGGATGGATGAGGAGGGGCCGGCTTAATATCCCGTCCTCTCCTCTAGGTGTGTGTACCTGGTTCCCACCTCTCCCCAGTGCCTGCTTTGTGCTGTCCCTCCCTGGGGTAAGGAGGAGTTACCTGGCTTTCTTCAGACACTGTAGGGCTTCTTGACCCTGTCTGCTGCTGAGGGCTTTCACTGCCTGCACACAGGATGCTTTACACTGCTCAGAGATCCACCACAAATGGGAGATGCATGCACAGTAACATGGACAGAGGAAGGTTCACCTCTCACCAGCAAACCCTCGGGGCTCCTGCCCCATCATCGATCCAGCTGTTGTCTTACAGTGCGAGGGCAGCTGCTTCCACCAAAATACCCTCTCCAGCACAGGAAGCTGTTTATCACCTCCTCAAAGAAACTCACTCACACGTACAAGGATTATTTCTAGCCGCTCTTCAGGCAAGATTTCCTACTCTTTCTCAGCAACATCTGCCAGCGAGGACAAAGAAGAGTCTTTAAGCATATCCCTGCAGGCTTCTGTTGGCTGCATGAGGAGTTTTAAAGCTCCCTCTCTCCCAGGGCTTTACATTTTCAAAGCCTATTGCAGACACTACCTAGAGGATGAACCTCTTCCTGACAGGAGTGCATTTGCCTGTAGCTCCCGGGATCTCCATCAGTGCACATGGGTAGCTTAGCCCCCTTCTCACCCCGTGCTGTGCTCAGGAACAGAGCGACTCTTCCTGGCATTTTGGGAGGCAGGCAGTGGAGCTGTGTTTATTGTAATCAAAAACCATAACAGGGGAAGTGGCAAGCCTTCACCAAGGAAGAACGGTAATTAAAAATAGTTAAATTAAAAATAAGTAAAATCTGTGCAGTCTCAGTTCTCTAAAATCCTGTCCAAGCAAACTGTATCAGAGCAGAAGGGCTTACGTTTCACAGATCTGGTAATATTTCTCATCCTGAATGCCATCCTGAATAGGCACATTCACGCTGTAATAGCGACCTTTCCCCAGGCCAACATCTGTCACATCACCTGTGCCTGAAAAATGGAAACAGCCAGTGGTTAACAAAGAGGAAAAGAGGCTCAGCAGCAAGAGAAATGTGTGCCAGGAGCTGGCACGTCAATGGAGAAGCCCACCTACCACCAGCCCTGGAGGGTTTTAATGCACCTGGTTCTAACTCCCTGCCCCATCTTGTAATTAAGCTCCCAAGGGCATCTCAGCAATGGCTCTGCCCAGGACTTAGCCACAAGCAGAAGGGGGGAGATTTGTCTAATACACAGTTTCTCCCTTTTTCCTTCTTCTGGGTCAAAAGAGGGGAATGTTTAGATGTGGAGGCAGCAAGACACCTATGCTGGTGGGGATGAGACGTGCTCGTGCTGGGACCTCATCGCTGATGTGTGAATCAAATGAGCACAAACCTCCCAAGGTCAACTTGCCTGGAAAAAATCCTGGTGAAAACTTGTGCAGAGAAACAGTCATGACTTTCGAGGTGAAGCTAAAGGCATCTTCAACCCCTAAGAGAAGAGAAAAGAAAGCTTCCATGAGTCACTCGGAGATGACAGAATCTAAAAAGATGACCAATAAACGCCGTGAGCAGAGCAGGAACATAATGAACAAAACAGAAAAACAACTGTGGCTTGATAAAGCCATCCTCCATCAATGGAGATCCGAATCCAAAGGCAGCAGCAGCCACAACTGAGATGAATTTGGAAGGTCTCATGCTGATCAGAACTGAAGAGGTGCCAATGCCTCAGGGCAGTGCTTGTCTTCAAGGCTGGGGAGGGAGCTGAGCAAGGATGCTCTGCCTGGAGCTTGGCTCTGATTAGAATCAGAGCTACTGGGCTCCTCTCCTTTTCCCAGCGCTGTTGCAATTCCACATGCTGCTGCTTCTTCCTTAAAGGCGTGTTAAAATAGCAAGGGTGGGAAAGGAAAAAGTAATGGGAAACTTAACAGAAACCAAATGCAGGGGGAAAATGGAGCAAAATGAAACACACCATAAAAGTCAGAGAGCAGGAAATGTTAAGTGGTGTTGAAATAATGTCCCTGAAGCAAAGAGCACTCTCAGCAAGGCCCTCTCTGGTTTTAGTTTTATAGTGTCATGCCTTCTTTTAAAATCAATGTTTATTACTGACTAATTCCCCTTTGCACTGGTGACATTAAACAATTAAACACTGTCACCTGGAACAAGAACAAGGGCCTGGGGAAGGCCTCGCTGCAGTAGGAACAGATTTGATGCAATTTGTCACTTTAGGCATGAGACTGCTGCCCAGAGCCTCACGAGAGGGTACTCGAATAACACCTGGCTGACGAGCACCACAGGGGAAATCCACAAAGCAGGGCAAGGCAGAACTGGATTGAGGGAAATGGCACTGAAAGTGGACAAAGCCACAGCTGGGCCTTACCATCCCCATGATGCAAATCCAAATCAATATAAAGGATGCGGTCAAATTTCTGGCGCAGACGCAGGATCCCCAGGACAGCGTCATTCAGGTAACAAAAGCCAGAAGCTTCNAAAAAAAAAAAAAGACAGGTTGAACATCACCAGTGCAACCACCACTGATCTCAGCTCTGCCACATGTCCTTTGCAAGCTTTCATCTTGCAGGGGGGAGAGGAGGAAGGGGTGGGTCAGGAGCAGCCCAGCAGGAAGCACAGAAAACAGGACTGCTCACAGCGACCACTGCTCAAAGCTGGGCTTGCCTGCAGCAGCCCCAGCTGAGGAGAGGCTCTGACCCACAGAGGGCTCAGCAGGGGCTCTGCCCATCTCACTGCTGCACAAAGAAAATGTTAGTGGAGATTTTTTTAAAAGAAATTCAGAGCCAGTGAAGTCAAGCTCACTCCCTGCTGTGCCTTCCTGTCCCTGTGCTGCAGAGGACAGGGGTCACATGGAAAGAGCTGTCCTCAAAGCACAGCATGGGGAGCTTCCTATTGCTGGCACCAAAGAAACAAGAGAGTTTCCTGATCCCTGACTTGCTTCTACCTCAAGTCTCTGGTCACCACCTGGCACCAGCCCATCTACCAGGTTTGGGTACGCAGCAAAGACTTCGGCTCCCTGTGGTTCTGCAAGCTGCCACCAAGCCCTGGATGCACATTCAGGTCAGTCCTGGGCAGCTGACTTAAACCACAGCCTTTTGGTCTGAAACAAGAGGGCCCAAACCCTTCTTTTCCCCAGGCTCAAATGGCTCTACAATCTCAGATGTGCCTCTCAGAAATGGTTTTGGAAAAGACCACCAGCTTGCTTGCAGCACTGTGTTGTAGGTGGGACAGCACAGCAGAATCTCACCCAGGAGGAGCACACTCCTCCCCGTGCCAGGGGCAGATCGAAGCCAGGCAAGGCTTAGAAGTTTTGCCAATAAATGTAAACCCTGGGGAGCTCTGATAGCAATGAAATTAGTTCAGAGCACACCTGACAGCTCCTGAACAAGGCAGAGAACTCAGAATGGATAGGATAAAGGTGTGAAAAATTACAAACTGTACAGAGGAGGCACACGGGCAACAGTCCAGCCCCACAAAGTAAGCAGTGAGAAGTATACAGCTATCAGCTGGCAGGATACGAGGACACAAAGGGGAACCCCACAGGCAGGGCTCCATGCCACAAAGTACCACCTTGTGTGCAACAATCTCATACAGGCTCTAGAAGTGATTAAACAAATTAGCAGAAGCTTAACCGCTCAGCCCAGTGGTGGCAGCAGGGTAAAGATTTCTCCACTGTCACAGACATTTTCTAAACTGAGACATCACAACAAGCAAGTGCAGAAAAATTTCAGAAAGCCATCTGTCCTGCCAAGTGCCAGAGCACTCAGCTCAGCCAAGCCAAACTCCCTCCTGACCCAGGAAGCAGCAGCTGAACCCGCACTCAGCACAGTGCTGACCAGGGAAAGGGCCATGATCGGACCGCGTCGTCACCAGAGTTTCCACAGCATCATGACACCTGCAGAGTTTCTCTGCCAGAAAAACCACTGCTGCAAGAAGAGAAACCTGTGCACTTGTGTAGGAGTTAGGGTTAGAGATATGATTTATGCAAACTTCTGGGGATTATTTTGTCTGCGTTTGCTGGCACAACGTTTTGGAAGATGCAGGACACAACACAATATATACATCCATGGGAAATAGGGAAGCCACAGGGATTATTTTAGTGCTACAGAATCACAGGATTCAGGGGCAACACTGATAGTTCCTCTCCTGGTAAGAGCCCTATTGCTGACGCCACACCTCAGAGCATGAACAAAACCAGAGGTCAGCCCTGCACTATTTCACTCCTCTTACAATAAGCCAAGAAAGCCACGCAGAACAACTCGGACAACGCTTTGCCACACTCACCTGAGTCTGAAACAACACCAACCCTTTGCCCTTCTCTGTGGGCCACAACATGCTTTGTGAAATCTATTCTCACTTGACCCCCAAGGATAAGAATCTGTCTCTGGACGTGGGGACAACCCCCAGGGCCACACTGCAGCGCCTGCCCTACACCCTGCTTCCCTCACCCCTCTCTGCTGGATCGCCTCCCCCTGAGGGTTCGCGGGGGAGCTGGGTTCAGACACCAGGTGAGAAAACTCAAGGGAAGAGATTGTTTCCTTACTTCTTGGCGTGATGCCACCCTCCAGGCCAGTTAATCGCTACCTTGCACTTGCCATCCAGCAGGCACTGGGCCGCGGTGATGGTGGCTCCCCCCACAGCTGCCGCGTAGTCGAAGATCCCCTCGGTGGCCGGGCAGTCATAACCTGTGGGTGACAGCCAGCGTCAGGCGGTTCTGCCAGGGAAAGCACACCTTGGGCTACTGCTCCCTAAGCGTGGCTCTAACTTTCTGTTCCATGCATGCTGAAATTAAAAGCGAACCACGACGCAAAACCCTCACAACAGGTATCACACCTGGACTTGTCTGGCAGATTTAGGGGGTGTTAAGTATGGAAAAAATCCACCTTCCCTGCACTCAGATCATTCACAGAAGGGTTTGGAGCCAATTGCTGATCTGTGAGCTTAGCTACCTTGACTTGCTACACCACAGCAAGCTTGCAAAGCACACTCAGCTCTCTGGTGCTCCACCAGGAAAGCCCTTATGTGGTGGCAGATGCTTTCCCTTAAAAAATGAGACATCCACAAGGAAGATGGGTCTAGGTGTCCCACGGGTCCATGGATAGAACCTGATCTCCTCCAGCTCCACAGCAGCTCCGTGGAGCTGATCCCCAGCACAGCACAAGCCCAGGGCTGCTCCTCCAAGTGCAGGCAGAGCAGCTTTAGAGATGTAAAGGGCAGATGTAGGGAAGACTCGTGAGATGAGCTCAGAACTTGGGCTGCTGCCTCAGTGCTGGGTCACTCCACAGTTTCCTGAGACAAAGGCAGTAACCCCAGCTGGCTTTTTGTTACTGTATTGCTTGAGCTTTTTCTAATCCAGCAGGCAAGAGCCTGCTGCTCAAGATGTAAGGAAAGCCAGTGTGCAAACGGTGCAGGTCTGGCTCCAGACGGAAGCTGCAGCCAGTTGTTCCTGTGTGCCCCCCACCACAGCAGGCTGGGCAGCCTGTCCTCAGCTCTTGTCCAAGAGCAGCACTTCAGGGCCTTCTGCCCCCCTTGCAATCCCCAAAAGAACATCAGAGGGCTCTGGCAGCTGGGGACAGGTGGAGCAGTGGCATGGGGCTGACAGTACCCTGTGTTGGCAATGCAGAAACCACCAACCTGACAGGTGACTGCCAACTGAAGGGCTTTAGTAGCACCTCAAAGCTACAGCAAGGCGCCTGTGCAGCTTGCCAGAGCTCTGCTCCACCCCAGTGCCAGCAAACAGCACCCTGCACCCGACACTCGGTTACCCTGCTGCAGGGAGCTGGTGTCCTTACCCAGCCCATACTCCACAGACTCCGGGTGGTCATCGTCCCCGTCCTCGCTGACCTTCTGCAGGTGCTGAAGGTAAGCGTCCGTGTGGAAGCTTGCCATCTCCTCCATGGAAGCCACCTTGGGCTTGACTATCCTAGCAGAGAGGAGAGGGAGCAGGTCAGGAGCCCGCTGCAACGCCCAGCTTTAACATCCTCAGAGTTTGGCAACTACTGTTGGGAAATAAAGAACCAAACCATCCCCCTCCCACACCCAACTGCCACTTTGAGCAGGAAAGCTGGAAGAGGCCTTCCCAAGCTTGGCACCGACTGCCGGGCCCACCCTGAGAAGGAACAGTTGCAGGTGCTGCCTGCAATTAACCTTCCACCTTCAGTTTGAGGGTTTTTCTCCCTTTTTTGCTTGCTGTCCCTGCTTGGGTGACCCCCAGCAGATGCAACATTGCAGTCGCTGTAGCAGGACAGCAGCCTGCTGGAGCAGGAGCTGAGCAGCGATGCCTGCGTGCTCCTAACTCTGCATTCAGAGACCACCTCTGTCCTCAGCAACGTGCATGCACCTCCCCTGGGGTTGGGTGCTTTGCCATCTGCCCAATTAAAACCTGTGACACATTAAAGTGCTCTGCAAACAGCCCTGTGGCACAGCTCATGGCTGCTGGCAGAACGCTGCAGGCTCACCCATGGGCTGAGCATTTCTCTCCCCAGTGCCTTTCCAGCCTGACTCCCTAACAGCGGGTGCAGCACGCTACCAAAACAACAATTAAATAAAATTCTTAGTACAAAAAATAAAGAAAAAGTCCTGCAGGGACTTCCCAGCACTGTTAAAGACGAGTGTGGGCCAGGAAGGGTAACCATAAATTACATTTGCCTTCGGTGCTGTGACCCAGTCCATTAGCAAACGAGCAGACTTAGATCTTAGAAATGCATCCTAGAGCCATGCCACGAGCAGGGACAGCAAGAGAACAGCGCTGGGGGGCACCAGGCCTGGGCAGAGAGGGAACACGGAGCCACTTACATCATGTGCTCGAGCAGGGAATAGGCCTCGATCAGCGAATGCACCATGCTGGCCTGGGGGAAGCAAGAGGAGGGTGAGAAGGAGCAGGAGAGCAGAGGGAGAGCTGGGAAAGAGCCCTTCATGCTGGGGAACCCCTTTCACCAACCCCCTCTCGCAGCAGGGTCCCCCTTCTCACACCAGAACCCCCCCACGACGGGTCCCCACCACACAGAACCCCCTCACACCGAGGCCCTCCCTCACACACGGCCCCCTCACACCGGGGATCCCCTCACACCGGGGCCTCCTGCGGACATACTGGGGACCCCCTCTCAGCGTCCCGAGCCCCGCAGCCCCCCAGCCCGCGCTCCCGGCGCTGACCCTCTTGGGCACTTTGCAGAGAGAGTCGCAGACAGCCGCGTACTCCGGGCTGTACACGTAGGCCACCGGCGGCCCCGCCGCCATCAGGGCCGCCGCGCCGGGCCGGGCCGCGCCGCGCCGCCCGGGCTTTGCTGCCGCGGGGCACGCCGGGAGGTGTAGTCCGCGCCCGGTGCACGCTGGGAAGTGTAGTCCTCCCCTCTCAGCCCACTAAGATGGCGGCCCCCGCCCCACCGAGCAACACACAGCGCACACGCGTGCTGGAGACGTTTTATTGCGGGCTCCCACACAGCGCGAATGTTTTTTTTTTTTTTTTCCTTTTTTTCTCCTGTTTGTTTTAAAAACATAACTTTTGTTAAAAAAGGCCTGAGGCCTGTAGGCGGCCCCAAGCCGGCTCACAGCCAGGGGGGCCCAGACAGCCCCAAGAGCAGCATTAAGGCAAAACGGACCCACAGGTCACCAAACACACGTGAAACCCAATTCCCCTCACTTTTGGAGGAAAAAGGGTGTGGGGAGGGCACAGCATGCCTGCTCCCCTCAGTCCAGCAGCACTACCCCTAGCAGCAGCAGGAAGAGCACGAGCTCTAGCTCACGCTAGACTAAACCCTGCACATCTGGAGGCAAAAGCAGCACAGAACAGGTTAAAAACCTCCACTCTGGCAGGGAGAGCAGCATCAGGGGGGCCCTCCTGACCCCCACAGCTCTAAGGCAGGGCTGGAGGCTCAGCCCTTCCCTGCAGGAGGCCGGGTGGCCACACCAGCTGCCCACAAACGTAGCTGCAAGGTCCACGGTGAAAGCGGCGTGCAACAAGGCTCCTGGAGGGTCCACAGTGCAGGGACATCTACTGCATGGCACAGCCATCGCCGGGCAGGAGGTCGTACACGTGCAGGGCCACCGCCTTGGACAGGTAGGTCATGGTGCCGAAGCGGCCGCTCGGCGCGCTATCGTACAGCAGGTCGCAAATGCCCGTGGTGGGATCCCGCTCCAGCATGTGGTCATCAGCACCCAGGATTTTCTGGATTTTGGGTGGGGAGGGAGAACGGAGGCAGTTGGAACGAGGGCTGCCCCCTGCTAGCTTGCACCCCACGCGTGATGCGGCGGGAGGAGGACACTGCGTCGTTGCTGTGCCCCATGGGGACAACAGGCAGGTCCTCAACGGGGGTGAGCGACTCACAGACCGCAGCCCCTACCTGCTCCTCATAGAAGAGGTCGTTGGCTGTGTGCAGGATCTTCTCCACGGGTATGATGCCGCCGATGGTGTGCACCTCCACGTCCACCAGCATGGTGAGCACCAAGATGGTCTCCACCAGCAGCTGCCGGTACTCTGGCTGGGGCACGCGGTTGAGGACCGACTCCACGTGTACAGCAAACTTCATTTCTCCTGGAGTCATCTGCATGAAGGGAGGGAGAAATGCACAGAGCACTGTTATCAGCACAAGTCCTGAGTCACGCTGGGCGCTTGCCCAGAGCCGTCTCACACCCGCCCTGTTCCCCACCTCATACACCTACCTCTCTGGTTGTTGAAGAAGGGAGAACAAAGCCCTCCACAGAAAGACCGTGGCACTGCAGAACAAGATGTAGACACCACGGTTACAGCCTGAAGCAGCACTGTGTACTCACTCCCAGCTGAGCATCGCTGCATGCTGCCCACGCACCCCAGTTCCTCCTCCTGACTCCTTACAAGGATCCATCACTCCTTCAGCATTGGTTCAGCATCACCCGGAGCACCCCCACACACAGCACAGGGCTCTGCTCCCTGGTTTGTCATGCAGACGATGAGCAGTGCCCAGAGCTGTCTCAGCTGTGCCTCCAGCACTGGGCTCCCCCAGCTCCCAGCCCTGCCCAACACCTAAAGCTCCTCAGTAAACCTAGCCCCCTTCTGCAGGAGTCAGCACAGGGTGAAGTAGGTGCTGCATGCCTACAAGGCAGCTCCAGCTCTTCCCCAGCTTTCCAGGGCCAGATGAACGCCTTGTCCATAAAGCACATACCAACACAACCTCAGGGACCAGTCCTGGCTGCCCAATTCCCCCTAGGAAGGCTGGTGCCTGGGCCTATAGGCTCGTGTGTGGATGTCCAGCTCACCTTCTGCAGGACCTTCCAGACCTTCTGGTAGAAACCCACGGGGACACGGTTGAGGGCCCCATCCAGCCGCCGTCTCCGCTTCCACTGGCCCTGGCGGCTGTCCTTACTGCTCTGGTCTTTCAGCAAGGTTGAAAAGGAGCCCTTGTCCAGCAGCTCTGATTGCCCACCAGACTGGACAGACAAAACAAGGAACACAGAAACTGTTGCACGGTTAAATACCCAACAAGAGCACAGCACGCTGCTGCCCAAAGGCTTGTGCTCACCTAGCCTGGTTCCTGGGGCACAGCTGCCACCCCTTGCCCCCAACAGAGCCCTCCCTGCAGCCCCAACTCCCCACAGCCTGGAGGGCAGGACCCTCAGCTGGAGCACAGCTCCTTTCTGCAGCCACAAAACACAACAGACCCCATGCACACAGCCGACAAACACAGGTTACCAGAGCGGCCATCATGTCACCGTCTGCAGGCTGCAAACCATCGGGCTGCAGGAGAAAGGGAGAGACATAAATCAAACAGTGCTGGTGCAGGGCAGCCATCACGGTGAGCAGAGTAGCAGCAGCACGGACCAAGCTCAGGTCACAGAGCAGTTATCCCAGGGGTTGTGGTTAGCTGGAGATCAAGAGGAAGTTTTGAGAGGCAAAAATGCAGAAAGTCTCATGTTAGCACCAGGGGAGGGACTGCACTGGAGGAGAAGCAGGGCTGCGACTGCTCTGCTGGCTGCTGGCACGGGCCAGGACTCAGTCTCAGGAGGGCTGGCAGCAGGTCACTGCCCACGGGGGACTGTCCTTGCCACATGTGCTGTCCCTCTGCGACGCCAGGCTTCACGTTGCAGCAGGAGGGCCATAAACCTGCTGCATCAACCTGGTCCCCGCAGGCCAGGCCAGGGACACACCTGGACACAAGCCAGGCACTAGAAGAGGTGCTTGTCTGCCTTGAGACTGAGAGGGAGTAGCAGAGGAGTACAGGTGGGATGCAGTGATCATTAGTCAATGTCCTGGCACAGCCACCGTTGGGTCCTGGCAGTGGATACACCGTGTCACCCTGCTCAGCACGTTTTTGTCAGCATCATGGGATCTACTGGACTGTGGCAGCTATGCAGCACAGCTCCCAGCTGGCTGTAATGCCAACGCACCCCTGGCTTTGAGAAATCGTCCTCTCCAATAGCCTCAGCACAGCAGATCCCACTCAAAGAGGAGCTCCCTGAATGCCATAGGGACACATCCAGCCATGCTGGCCTCTTCCCAGGGCCGAGGCCCCCCCCAGTGTACTAAACAGAGCAACCCTAAGCCTGCCAAGAAGGGAAGCCAGCTCGTCGCTGCAGCAGCTCACTCAGTGGGTTCATTTAGGAAAGCTCATTAACTCATGCATGCTCAGAAGCTGCCCTAGTATGCAGCATGAGGGATAAAAGCTGAGGCTGTAGGAGGGCCAAGGTGGCTTCACCTTAATCATGGTCACAGACAGCCTACGTTTATCCAGTTGCTGCAAGAGAAGAAGGAAATGAAGTTTCTGTCGCTGGAAGAGGCCCACCAGCCCCACCAGGGATGCTGTGTGGTCCCCCACCCCTGCATCTTCTCAAGCACCCCTGTGCTCCTCCCATACTGCACTGGCAGAGCAACTCCTGCACTCAAGGTTTACCCCACATCTCTCCCAGTGCATGAGTGAGCCAAAAGAGGCTCCTGGAGGCAGCTGTAAGCTTTCTACAGCCCAGGAGCGAGCTCTCTCCTGTTTTCCCATCAACGCTGCTCGTCCTGGAGTTGCTTGTTCCCACAATCCTCCGTGGAAGCAGCCTGCCCCACCTGCCCTCACCTGTTTGATCTCACTTTTCAGCTTGACGATGCCAACGCGCTCAGGCTTGGTGGCCCCGGCAGCCCCCACATCGCAGATGGAGATGGCGGTGGTGACCGCTGAGTCCACTGATCGCACTGGAGGAGAGGAGAGGGCCGGGGTGGGCACTGCGGCTCAGGACACAGATGTCCCCCATCGCTGTGTGGCACTGGTGCCTCTGCTTAGCCCTGCCCTCTATCCCCACCAGCACTACTGCACAGGGCTGCTTCAATTCAGGCTGGATCAGACCAAAAACTGAGCTAAGGAAAGCCCCAATAGCCACAGGACTCAGGTGCAATCCCCAGAGACCACCATGCTGAAGATCACGGACCACTGCAGCGCAGAAGCTGTGCCATACAGGGAGGAAAATGGGGACATTCTCCGCAGCAGGGGATGCCCAGAGCTGGCCATACTTTACACTATGACCCAGATCTGCTCTCAGCCCTGCCAAGAGACTTACCACTCTTCTCCACTCCAAATTCCTTGCCGGAGAGGATGTGGTAGAGGAGGTTCTTCACATTGGATGGGCTGAGATTCATCAGGTGCTCGGTGGCTTCTCCAGCTGGAAAGAAGAATTGGGATGTTGTACCCCCTTTACTGTCCCAGTCTGCATCCCAGTCTGACTCTTAGAAGGGGGTACAGCTCATCCTCCAAGGACAAGCTCCAGCTCAATACACATCTGGATAGACATCACAATGAAATTACCCAAGAGCAGTCCCAGCCACAGACCCAGACACTGTCCTGCAGAGTCTCAGCCCAGCACTGAGAGCTGCCCATTGTTAATGGCATTTCTCCTCCCTGGCTGACAGGACTCCAAGCACCACAGCCCCCATCCCACCAACCTCACTGCACATACCCGAGCAGTGCAGGGAGTGCGCCAGCTCCGTTGCCATCACCTGGATGATGAGCCCAATGCGGATTCGAAACATCTCGGCGAAGAGCGCGGGCTGGGTGCGGATGTACATGGCCAAGTACACCATGATCTCCTGGAGAGACAGGGGCAGGTCACCCCACTGCTGCTTGCCAGAGCTGACACCCAGCTGTGGGGCAACCCCCTGCTGCCCTGGCCCCTCACCTGTGTGAGGATGGACACGCTGAGGTTCTTCTCGCTGGCTTCATCAATGAGGCGAACGAGCTCCTCGTAGGGGATCGGGCTGGGAGGGAACAGCAGGGCAGGTAAGGGACAGCCCTGCACCCCTCCTGCTCCAGGGAGGAGATGCAGGCTGAGTCTTGCATCCAGCCCAGAACGCATGGGAAGGAAGAGGTGCCACACTCACGCCGAGATGGTCTTCTCACGTGGCTCTGGGGGCAGCCCCACCGTCAAGTGCTTCTGGTGAGACAGGAGGTCCGTGCAGGCCTGGGGACAGAAAGGGTCAGCCCGGGT
The DNA here is from genome assembly GCA_013396635.1 of Penelope pileata. Classification (NCBI taxonomy): domain Eukaryota; kingdom Metazoa; phylum Chordata; class Aves; order Galliformes; family Cracidae; genus Penelope; species Penelope pileata. The sequence continues at coordinate 32,827 of WBMW01001270.1, read as the reverse complement.
GTCACTACCAGCTCTGGGTTCGGGGCTTCAGCATAAGGCAGAGGAAGATGATGCCCTCAGCCCACCAGAGCTCAGTGGCAGGGCTCTTACCTCATCCAGAGCTTCCACCTTTTTCTTGAGGATGCCGGAGATGTAGCGGATCAGAGCCCACTGGCGTGTGGCCCCCACCCGCACGTACAGCTCAGTGAGCAGCTCCTTGACAGTGGGGCCAGGCTCACTCTCCAGCCCCGTGTGCCACTCAGGACCCCTGCAGTGAAGGAGATGCCAAGTTACTGCCACCAACTCACCCCACAGCAGTGCTCAGGCTCCGCAGGTTGAGACACACGCGTGGCTATGCTGGCTCCCTCCACTCAGTGAGCGGGCAGGTCTCAGAGCTCGCCATACTTGAGGATGTGGAGCATGTAGAGGATGTCTGCTTGCTCCTGCAGCGTGGGGCAGATGCGCAGCTGGTCCACCAGTGCCTTGCAGTCCACCTCGCCAGCCTCATCGCGGGGCAAGTTCATCTCTGCATGGAGTGGGTGGCTCTGGGGGAAGAGAGAGCCAGGCTCCTGGTCAGCACTGCCAGCACCCTGCACTGTGGGCAGGGTGGAGCGAAAGCTGCTCTCCTATGGGCATCTCCCCACCATAAAGGACCAAGCTTTCCCCATGCAGCCCCGCAAGCATCCTCTGGCTCCAGACAAGCAGCCAGCAGTGCTCAGCCAGCCCGGGGGCCCTGCCTGCCCTGCCAGAAAAGGAAGGGGCTCACCTTGCCCTCCTGCTCATGCTGGTGGTGCGAGCCCAGCAATTTGACTGACTGCTGGGATGCCTGGAAGATCTTGCTGGGGACATACATCCCAACATCTAAAAGAAAGACAGAGTTGGTGCTGGCATTTCTCAACCTCAGCCACCATCACTGTGCCCAAATCAGCTCATGACCCACCCTCTGGCTCCCCCATGGAGCCCCTGCAGAGGAGCTGGCTGTAGGAGAAACCCACATGGTTAGAGGAACGTTTGTGAGTTTCCACGAAGCACCAGCTCCAAGACACTCCATGGCCAGGACTAAGACAATGATCTTCAGTGTCTATGCCCAGGCAAAAGCTGGGTTGCTCTGCAGCCCCTGGCACATCCACCCGGGTCACACTGTATCCCACATGGATGGGAAAGCTCCCAAAGTCACCCCAGCCCCACCACCAGGCTGGGGAGGTGTGGAGGGTGCTGGGGTTACTCACTCTGGACGTGAAGGTCCTTGGCCTTGGATGCCAAGGACATGAGGTCGCGGGTGGTGGCGACGGCGGCGCGGAAGCGTTTCAGCCCTCCCTGCTGGGCGGTGGGAGGCAGGTTCGACTGGGGAACCGTGCGCTGCAGCAGGTGGTCTAGGTACTGTGCAACCTCGTCGTACGTGTCCGCTGGAATGGGAGGAAGAAAAGAGGGCTTCAGCCACTGGGCACCGTGGCACCCCAGAGCAGAGGTCCCCAGCTGTGCCCCTGTGGGGGCAAAGCTTTGCTGGCTGCTCAGAGCAGCAGCATGGGGTTAGTGCCAGCAGATAGACAGACAGCGGCAGCAGCAGCACTGTCCGTCCAAGCAAAGACCGCTCTGAGTGCCCCAGCACAGCAAGAGCCTCATCCCAACAAGGCTCCAACACAGGAGCAAGACAGGGCTAGGTTTTGCAAGAGTTATTTCTGATTAGTAATTACCAGATGTTTCTAATTAGGAGTTAAAGGAGGGCAGCATGCTCTCCTTTAGAAACCACCAGCTCCTGCCTGGCTCCTTGCCCAGCCTCCAGCTCCACACTGGGAGCACCAGAGCCACCACTCACTAACTACAGCACAGGGAGGGTGCTCAGAGGCCACCGCTCAGCCAGGAGATAACAGCAATGCCCAGCACTGAGGGCAATGCCCAGGGTGGGAGATGCTCCACGCCAGGTGATGCCACAAAACACAGAGCTGTTGCTGCATTTCCAGCCAGCGGGCCAGGGCAAAGCTTTGCTGCTCTCCAGCAGCATTTCTGCTTCAGGAGAACTGTGGACAGCACCCAAGGCTGATAGCATGGCATCTCCCTCCTAGATCTGGTGGGGATGCCCTGCACCCATTGCCTAGGAGCTGAACTGGAGAAATAACCCAAGACAGACATCAGGCTCAAGAACATTGTCCTGTCCACCTGCAGCATCTGACCACAGAAAAACTTAAAACTGAGCATCTTTTAGAGAGACCCCATCTCCTGTTGGGGGTAGGGTGAAGCAGACACCTTGGAGGAGCTTGGCCGCAGCCTGCAAAGCTGCAGCACCAGGCAGTGCAACCGCAGAGCGTGGATGCAGCGAGAGGATGACAGTCATGCGAGAGATCAGCACTCAGAGCTGCAGCAGTGGAGACATTGGCTCCAGGAGCAGCAGAGGCAGAGCAGATCGATGGGAAGGCTGGGAAGATGACCACCCCTGGGTCACACAGGGGGACGTGCCCAGGGCTGCTTGCAATGGGAGCAGCAAAACCTGCACCTCGCCACGGTCTCAGAGCAATGGGGTCCATCACGTTGTGATGGGCTACAGCCCCCGTGGGCACCCTGTCCATGGCAGCAAGGTCTTGATTAGGCACGCACTGGAGCCGCCCTGTTCAGGGAGGCCCAAAGGTCTTGTGAAAACACCACCCCAGAGACTGCTTGGGGATGTGGTGGCTGTTTCCCTCCACCTCAGGCACTGTACCATCATCTTCTACACCGTCACTTGTGCTGACTGCACCAAACATCTTCAGCCAAATCTCCAGGGCAGAGGCAGGTTGCTGAGCCTTCGTCTCTTCCCCACGCAAGAGCCTACGGAGGTTGGGGTGGCTCATTCAGGAACATCCTCTGTGCTTGCTGCAGCCACGTCCCCAACCTCAGCCCCATTTGGCTGGAAAATTCCTCCAGTGAGGGGCTGCAACAGCCACCTCTGCCCACCCAGCCCCGCCACCCCGCTAGCATCACCGTGAGCGTCACCCAGATGGGGTTAATTGGTGAAGGGTCAGATGGGTGCAGAAACACAGTGGGAACCCAAATGGATGAGGAACACGGTGGCAAGTGCTGGCAGGGAGGTTGGGCACTAAGGGTTTATGGGAGAGTTCAGCGTTTTCCACGCCACAGCAGCGACTGGCCTGTTCCCCCTTACCATCCTCTGCACACTGCAAGCCATGCAGCCACTCCTCAGGGTCTAGCTCCTCAAAGCTGTCAAGGCCGAGCTCGTAACCGCTGGCAAAGACCTTACCCTCCGGCCCAGGGTCCATGAAGCTGAGGTGTGTTCGGCACGACGTTGTCAGGAACTCCGACAACTTACCCGTCTGGATCCTGGGCGAGAGGAGGGGAGGTCACACAGAGAGGAAGGGGGAGGCAGTGCCCTTGGCTTGCCTCCTGGAAGCAGGGGAGCCCTTCAGCAGGGATAGACAGGCTTGTCTGGGAGCGCACACACGTCCCAACGCCTGCTCTAGCTGTCTGCAGCTCGTCTGGCCATACGTGGATACGGAAAGGCTGCCCAAAAGCTATCAGAGGGGTCCTACAGCCATGGCACAACAAGATTTGTCCTCTCTCACATCTCCTCACTTGGAACTGTAGCCCCAGGGTGCTCTTACAGCCCAGCACGCCCCAACATATTCTCCACAGCTTGTTCCCCAATAGCCAGTGCTCAGACAGAGGTGGTTTCCATACAGCCACGCTCAGGCAGGACACCAGCCCTCTCCCCCTCCTGCACCCCAAGAAGCTGCACTCACCTTGCACCACCGAAATACCCATCCTGCAGCTTCCGCAGCGTTGCCAGCACCGTGGGGTGCACGCTGCTGCCCGTTTCATCTGTTGGGGACAGAGACACAGGCAGTCAGGCTCTCCTGCTCAAACAGGCTCCGGGTAACACAGGACCAGGTGGGCATTCAGACATGCAAAGCACCACAGCAGCAGGCAGACCCTTGCTCTGGGGTGCACAGCCAGGCCGAGGTACCAACAGCACCACCCAAAAAGGGAAATTCACGGCTGTCTAGGCTGGATAACCAGCAAAGCCAGGCTGGGATGTGCTGCAGGCCCCTGGGATTTCACCTTGGGCTGAAGCCAGCAGCACCAGACAGCAGCAATCCAAACAGCCCCCTGCTCCCGCCCTGGTTTTCAGGGTGCTGTTGAGGTGTTGGGGTGCTGCTGTCAGGGCACCAAAAGGGCCTGAAGGCAGTATGGAGTCACTTCCCTGTGCTGGCTCATGGGGAAGTAAGAGCTGCTCCAGAGAAGCCAGTTTTGCTACGAGCCATTGTGCAGCTTTCTGCTTCTTCTGGTTTTCTGTTTTCCCTTCCTTGCCGTTTAGGAAAGCCTTTAAGGGGCAGTTAGCCTTGGTGAGGAGTCACGATGCAGGAAGAGCCTCAAGAACACTTTTAGAGGGGAATTATTTCTTGTCTTACTCCCAAAAGGCTTCCCAAACAGGCCTAGCTGCCTGGAGACGACATACTTCCATGCCAACAAACCTGCCTCGTGCTTCAGGCACTGGTGCTTGGCAGGTAGCCCTGCTGGCTACCGGATGGCTGCCAACTCAACGTGACTCCTTTGAGCAGTGAGCTCTTTACAAAGCACTGTTGGCTGACCCAGCCCTGCTGTGTCCCCATTACCAGGCTGTCCCCATCCATCCACCCCCATCTTCCCGCAGAGGAGGCTGGAGGATCCGTACCAAGCATGGTCTGAGAGACAGGGAAGGTGATGGTGGGCCGCCCGGTCATCCTCCAGCGGCTGCAGAGGTACGAGAGGTCTGTCCTCAGCATCTCCACAATCATCTTGTTGTCAAGTGCCAGGTAGAACTGCTGCTGGTCTATGAACTGCAGGGAGAGCAGGAGACATGAACAGTCCTTTCCGTGGCCATCAGGCTCCTTTGGTGCCACTCACGTCTTCCCATCAGCCACCCCTGAGACCAACGTGAGTGCTCAGCCAGTGGACAAACCTCCCACCCATTTACATAGTGTGGCAGCTGTAAATGCAATGTCACCCACCTGTGGGGTGAAGGTAAAGATGCTCTTCCTAATGTTGTAGAGCTTGGAGGTCCCAAGCACGCCCATGTGCCGGTAGGGCCGTCCTGTCAAGCACATCTGCTTGTTGCGACCTGGAAAAGATAAGGTTTTATGGCATCTTCCCCACACCCTCTCAAAAGGGAAAGTGGTAGCAAACGGAGGCAGGCTCCTGTGCTACCAGCCAGGAGGAAAAGGGTTGTTTGTGTTGGGTACTGCAGAGCCCTGCATCCAGCTGGCACAGTCCTAAGGGACAGCAATATCCTGGCCCCCAGCCCTGCCCAGGGACTCTTGCTGAAACTGGGACACACAAATCCCTGACCTCAGCAATATGCTGCACCTCCAGGTCCTCGGGAATGTCAGAAGCTGGGGCAGAGATGCACAGGGTTGGACCCCCAAAGCTTTGTCAGTGTCCCTATTGCTCCTAGATGACTTCCAGAGCAGCTGCATCGCCCCTCAGGCATGTTAGCTTCATGGAGAGATGCCCCAGCAGCTGCTAGGTGGCTCCCCTGCACCTTTTGCCCATATCACACTTGGCCTTTTGGTGGTTTAAATTAGCCAGCACTCGCAGCCTGTGGCAGGTCAGGTTTCTCCTTTGGCCCAGGCTGGATCTCCAGCTCCTGCACAACAAGTCCTGTGCCCGAAGGGATGCAGTGTCAGGGAATGAGCATGCAGATTTCAGCACACTCTCCCCTCACAGCCTGCCTTCCCTTCAGCCTAAAGACACAGACAGGAGACCCTTTCCTGGGATCTAGCTGGCCTCCCCCACTGAGATGTGGGTGCAGGAACAAAAGCTGGCTCTTGCCCACACCAGGTCCGCTCCATATGGTACTGCTCAGTCTCTGTTTGTCCCTGAGGTGGCTGTGAAACTGTAATGCCAAAGTCACCCCTGTTACCCTCATACAGGAGCACCATTGCAGGCCCAGGAACAAAAAAGCCCTAAACAATCAGGCAGAGAGGAGCAGGGCAGGACACCAGCATCTACAAGCAGGATGGGACAGCAACTTCTGCACCCCCTTTGGTAAAGAAACTTGCAGCTCACCCAGGCGGGCGTAGATGTGGCTGAGGATGCGAGCAGGCTGCACTCTGATGGGGTAAACATCAGCCACGGTTTCCACATGGATGCCCTCCTTCTTCAGGACAGCCTTGATCCCCTCAGTCTCCGCCAGGATGCACACTGAGAAGGGAGGAGAGCAGGCTCAGAGCTCACTTTCAGGGACACAAGGGTGAGACATCGCTGCCCTGGTCTTTCTGGATGCACACAAGGTGCCAATCCATGCAGAGGCAGCTGTCTGGGGTCCCTCTGGGGACCAGAGCTCTGCCTTGCACCCTGTAACACTCGCTACACCCAGCTGAGCAGCGAGAGGACAGGCCCAGCTTCCAACCTCTGCAGAGGAGCTGTAGCAGGTGACAATCCCCAGGGGCAAAGCAAAATCCAGCAGAAGGACCTGCACCCCATCTCACACCCTGCTGCCAGGGCCAGAGTCTGGCTGCACTGGTGAGCAGAGCCACCCCACCACCAGCCCCCAAGTTCGCCATGGACATTGTCCCCGTGCAAAAGTTTGGAACAGGTCCCTTTCCCTCACCTTGCACCACCACGTCGGGCTTAGGGACAGTCGCAAAGCGGCGGTTGAGGGGATCAATTTCACCAGGAGCTAGGAACCCCTGGGGAAAAAAGAAGAGGTGTGAGGAGATAAACATCTTATGGGGTGCACAGAGTGGGTAGTGCCTACTGGTAACCCATCTGTAAGAGGTCCTGGGGGTGGAGGTGACAGCTTCCCCAATGGCAGGTGGCTCAGGGTGGCAGCATTTGTCCTTTGAGCTCAAAGCTTGGCCCACCCAGCCCTCCCAAGCACCAGGGGTGACTGTACCTCGGCCATCAGGCAGCCCAGGATGTAGAGGGACTGGCCCCACATGAGCGGCAGCTTGCCCATGGGTATCCTGTCCACAGTGTGGGGATTGCTGTACTCCTCATCCACCTGGAAGAGAAGCCAGGTCAGTAAGGGGCTCACAGACTGCTAAAGGAAATATCACTGCTGCACTTAAAGGTCTGCCAATGCAATAGCAGACTGTCAGCAAAGCATAATTATGTAGGGGGGCAAGATAAGCTTTGAGAAAAAGAAGTAATTTATTTATCCAACATGTTGTTGGGTTTTTTTTAACAGCTCGAAGCCACACCTTTTCTAAATGAGGTTTCCACACAGAAGTTGCTGTTTGATTTGGGATAACCAGCAGTCAGTACCTAATTATGTAGCAATGAGACATTCTCGCTCACTAACCCTGTTAGAGCAGACCCCCACCACAGCTCTGGCAGCCCACCTTGTCTGGCGGGACGCTGTACAGCTCCGGCACCAGGCGCACCCCGTTCTTCCCCTTGATGAGAATCCCCTCGAGGGCCTCCCGGTACTCTTGCACCTGGGGAGAGAGCAGAGGGGATCAGGGCAGGGCTCCCTTGCCCAGGACTCCTTTCCCCTGGCCCAATAGGTCTTGTTTCCCTTACCTGCTCCATGTTTCCAGTGAAAATCCCATCAATGATCAGGTATGTCCAGAACAGAGGCCACTCACACTCGATATTCTCAAAGAGCTTCAGCTCCGCAGGCTCATAGTAGGAGCGGTTGGGATCCTGCAGAAAGGCCACAATAGCAAGGTGGGTGGTTGCAGGATCCCCTCAGAATCATGGGGTTCCTGCTCCCCAAGACCCCAGCCCTCACTCTGTGGACACAGGCTGACCACACACCAGCAAAGTTTGTGATCACCAGGGAAAGTCAGCCTGGGGAGTCCAGTGTTGCTCAGGTGTGGAGAAACAGAGCAAAGGAGAACCATTCAGGAGCACCCAAGCTGATGTGACACCCAGAGAAGCCCACCAGATTATGGGCCCACCAGCTGGTTTAACATTCCAAGAGTCACTCTCTGGTTCTGTGGTTATCAAATGCCCCTCACTTATATCATTGTCCTTCTTTTCCCTCCTCACGCTTAGAGCCAAGTGTGGCAGTACACGAGCTGCCTGCTGGCCCAGGAGAGACAAAAACAGCTTTGTGTCCCCATGGGGCTCACTCAGATCCACAAGTTGACCTCAGCAGGGCACCCATGTGGGGTGGCAGTCCCATTTTCTCCGGCCTCAGAGACATACAACACCACCAGCTCCAGGAGGCAGGCAGAGCCAGCCTCTGCTTATCTGCTGCGGGCATGGGTGGGACATGCCACACCTCTGCAACAGGCTGTGGCATTCTGGGCAGCCTTGCTCAGACCTGTGACTCTGCCTGGGGCTACATCATCGCGGTACTCCCCACCACAGCCTTCACACTGCACCCAGAGTGCTAAAAACGTAACCCAGGGCAGTGTCTCCTTTGCATGACAGCTGTGGCAGGTGGCAGAATGGGGACACTCACCTCTTTGGGGGTCCTGTATCCGTCACGGAGAAAGCGGCAGCAGCCGTAGCGCCCCTGGGAGGGAGGGAAAGAGGTGCTGAGCAGGAGGCACAGCATCAGGTACCTTCTACCTTCACTGCAGAAGCTTGGGGAGCTCCTCTGGCCAAAACCCTCCTTCACTCAGGCACCATGATCACAACACAGGGCCACAACATGCAGGGCTGCTTCTTTGCACACCCCCACCACAGGTCACAGAGACTGGGGCAGAACAGGTCCCAGCACCCCCTCCCCAGGCACATTTTGGGGAAAGAAAGGGCTACAGGGTTCAAACTGTGTCTCCCAGGAAGGGTGAGGAGGGCAGAGCTGCTCACCTGCAGCTTCGTGATTATCTCTTGCTTGGTAATTTCCACCAGCTCACTGTCCTCCACGGCAAAGGCTGGGTAGGAGATGACAGAGAGCACGCTGGCATCCACCTCCTTGGACGAGGAGGCCCTTGGCAGCATCGAGTGGAGGATGGACTGGGTGAAGGGAAGGAGAAAGGTTTGGGTGTCACCATTCGGGGTTGGACTCGATGATCTCCTGAGGTCCCTTCCAACCCCTGCAATTCTGTGATTCTGTGATTCACGCCACAACCCCACTGGATTGCAATTAGCCCCATGATGATATGACACACACACACAGACAAGCCTCACCTGGCAGTGCTGCACCTCATCTGACAGCACCCGAATCACCGACTGTGGGCCTCCCTTTGCTCCAAAGAGATCCAGCTCATCTAGGGCCTCCAGGGCAGCCTGCAAGCAGGGCAAGACAGAACAATGTGTCCTCCACCACAGTGCCCATCTGTAAGAACTCTCACCCCATGCCAGCCCCGCTGAGCACTTGTAAACAAGAGATGCAAATGCACCCCTGCATCCTGCTGAGGCTGCAGAGCACCCCTGATCAAGGGGTGACCACATCTCGTTTCCACAGCTCACCTTGGCCATGCCGACAGAGCTGGCATTCAACTCAGTGATGCCCCGGTTCGTCTTGTCTCCGCGCTCCCATATCCCAAAGTCCTGCAGGGAGGCAGCAGTTTGTGTTATGCCCAAAAACTCTTTGAATCTCACTCATTAGCAGTGCTCCCAATAGATTAAAGCGGTCTCCACCCACCGCTTCCACCCACAGGGCACAATTCCCTTCCCTGGCAAAGGCCCACACGCTACTCACTGCTGTCTTGTAGGCTGCTTCGATGTAGAAGACGAGGTTCTGGATGAAGTTGACTTCATCCAGGCTGTGAATTATGTGGAGGCCTGACGCAGCAGGAGAGAAAAACACTTAGTCCTCAGGCATTCCTAGGAAGGGGCTGCAGAAGCCAGTCCCCTCATCTGCCCTATGGCAGCCACCTCCCCACTCCCACCCCAAAGCTCTGGGGCTTTGGGGTAAAAGGGGCTCTTAAGAGTGACAGGCACCAAGGGACCCAAATCCACCTAGCAGGTTGCGTCCCTGTACCAGGGAACACCTTAAACCCCCTACGTGTCATATGTCTCACTCCCTCAAGATGCAGGTTTCCAAACAGCATCCCACCTGAGGCTGTCATTTGTGCCAGCATGAGCAGGTAGAGGGAGGTGGCATCCAACTGCAGGTGTCCCCACTCGTGGTCCCCCACCACGGTGGCACAGGTGTGGGTGTTGTACTTGGCGTGCAGGCAGTCCCGGGTGCTCTGGCTGTACTTGAAGGCCTCCACCTTGTCCACCTGGAGGAGAAGGGGATGCAGGGGCTTGTCAAACCCTATCCCTAGGGGAGCTCCGTGCCACCAGCCCAGCACACAGAGCTGGAAGATGGACAAATCCCACAGCCCCTGCATGCACTGAGACCACAGGCCCAGGCTCTTGTGTCACCACAGTGCATGGCTGGAGGGACCACAGCCATGTTTGTACCACAGGGAGAGAAAAGGGTCACCCCAAATGCACTCAGGGAGAACAGCCATGGGGCCACTCCAGCCACAGACAGAGAGCAGCTGGCACAGGACCCCACTGGCCACCAGCCCACAGCACTGGGACACCCGTTTGGGGGACAGACACCAAGTCAGGGCTTATTTTAAGACTTTCTGGAAGGAGGCCAGCCCTCCCCTCATGGAGGGGAGCTGGGACTGACAGTCCTGGCAGGCTCTGAGGAGACCACACAGCTCCCTCCTGGCCCCTACCTGTCTCATCATGCACTGGAGCAGCCCCCGCATCAGCTTCACCACGCTCTGCAGGGAGAAGGAAAACAGCCTCGTTAATCTCCAGAGAGTGAGGAGAAGCCCTGACTCAGGACCAGCTGGTCGCTGACCTCTGCGGAACTCCGGTGCCTGTAACCAGAGCCTCTGCTAACATTTCACGGTCCCTGCTCTCTAGGCAAGCAGCAGAGGGAAGAGTGCACTCATGGCTGTCAGCAGGGTCTGTGCTGGGGAGGAAGGAGGCAGCTCCCCAGCCTGAGAGAGAGGCTGCGTCCCCAGATCACCCCAGCAGCAGCGGGTGGGTTTCAGCCCCAGCTTTGTGAAAAGCAGGCACCCCAAACTGCCCCCACCCCTCAGACAGCCCTGTCCTTGCCCTCGCTGTATGGTCTTCTGCATTTTATCGGTCTCCAAGGCAGGCTGTGTGACCAGCAGAACAGCAGGGAGGCCCCGGGAGCCCCCTGCTTCCCCCCACCACATCCCCTCGGCCCCAGGGAGCCCCACCTGCTCCAGCTCGTAGGCCTTCGCCTTGTCCTCGTCCCGGTCGGCGTTCTTGCGGTAGGCCAGGCCCAGGCCCCACACGGCCAGGATGCTGTAGACGTTGTCGCGGACCCAGGCATCCCGGTGGTCGGCGCTGGCGGGCAGCAGCCCGGTCACTGCGTCCTGGGAGGGCCGGGGAGGGGCTCAGGGGGGCCGGGAGACTGAGGCAACGCCTCAGACCCCGGCCCCGACCCCGGCCTCAGGCCCAGCCCCCAGCCCCAGGCAACGACCCCAGGCCCAGCCCTGACCCCGGCCCCGTTTTCCAAGCGCAGGCCCCGCACCTGGTGCCGGAGGATGGTCTGCTGCACCAGGCGGCCGTAGCCGTCCAGCCGCACGCCCGAGTTGCTGCGGCCCCGCATGTTGACAGTGTCGGCACCGCAGCAGCAGCGCGGAGCCTGAGGGGCGGCCGGGCAGCACCGCCCCGCCCCGGTCCTGGCAGCGCCACCGCCGGCATCAAGAGGCTCTGCGCCGCCTCAAGGGTCAACCGCCTCCACGACCCGAGATACGCGAGGAATTCAGAGGATACTTCTCACACGCTCTGTCCCTCAGATTTTCGGGATGTGGTGGCGGCGGAGCGCGGCGCGGCGCTGACTACGCATCGGTCAGGACCTGGCGCCGCCATCTCAAGGGGTGGCGGCGGGCGGCGCCCCCTGCTGGGCGGAGGCCGCGAAGGGCGGACGGGGACAGGAGGCCATTTGGGGACATGGTAGGGCGCGATAGAAGGCAACACCCATCTAGGGGCAGGGGGTACACGTGGGGACACTGAGCACGCAGGAACCTAGCACCAATCCCCATCCACGTGAGGAGGGGCACATTCCCTCCATGTTCCCTCCCAGCACAGTGCCCACCCCCACATGGAGATGCTCTCCTCCACACTGCCACCTGCACCGAGGTGGCCAGGGCATGGGGACAATGACAGGAGAGGAACCCAGGGCTCTCCATGCCACCAGCACCAGAAGTTGGGGGGCACAGGGGCTGACTCCCATGGAGGATGGGACAAAGCAGCCACCCAGATGGTCTTTAGCAAAATCCAGCAATTTATTTATTAACACAGTCAGCAATAAATAGAGGAAAGCCAGGCTGCGGGGCCTGGGGGCACCAGCACCTCTGGGGACAGAGACCAGAGCAGAGCCCGACCCGCGTGGGACGGAGACGTCGTGGTCCCCGTGTCCCACTCGATTCCACAGCCGCCCCGAGCAGTGCGGGGGGCTGCAATGGGGGAGCCCCCGAGGGACCCAGCGCGGTCAGAGCTGGGGCAAAGCGCCTGGGGTGCACGGGACTGAGTCCCACCGTGCTGCCAGCGCGGGGACAGCACAGGGACACCCCTCTCCACCAGCTTCGTGCTCCGGTCCCCAAAACAGACAGCGGCCGCGGGACGGAGGGATGCTACGGGGCAGGCTCCCGCCTTTAAAAACCTACATTGTTTCTTCTGTCTTCCATAAAACCGTAAAACTTTCCCTCAGAGCATCGCACCGGGGTGGAGACAAACCCCTCCCAAAAGAGAGAAAAAACAACAGAAAAACCACCAAATCACATCCAAAACTCCAGCTCCGGGCGTGGGTTACCGGCAGGTGCAGGACTCTGCGATCATGTTCTCGTACTCCTTGTAGAGGATGCTGCCGTCCTGCTGGATCATCAGGACGCTGATGGGGCTGTAGCGGTAGGGGACGCAGGAGGGCCGGGGGACGCTGGCATCCACCAGCTGATGGACCAAGTTCTGCACCACGGCGTGGTTGGGTGCGTGGTAGCCGTCGCGGAGCAGCCGTGGGCACGCGCCCTTGCAGTAGCGCGGGTTGTAGCGGTGCGGGGCGATGATCCAGTGGTCCCAGCCCAGCTGGGCGAAGCTGACGGGGAAGGAGCGCAGGGAGCAGTCGCTCTTGTCCCCGCCGGTGTCCCGCAGGTAGCCGGGCAGGTCGTGCAGCAGCGTCCCAGCCTCACGCCGGCTCCGCCGTGGCTCCGGTAGTGTCCCGCTGCGGGTGTCGTTGAGGAAGAGGAGGAGGAAGGGGTCTGCAGGGGACGGTGGGGCTGGCGGGGGGGCAGCACGGCCAGCTCGCACGCAGATGTGCCGCAGGGTCAGCGTCCCCTCCGTGCTGCCATTCCCTGGGGACACGTAGGGGGTGACGTCTGCTTCGGTCCAGCCGCGGCGGGAGGGGGCAGCGGGGCTGAGCAGCACCGGGGGGGCTCCGGGGGTGGGCAGCAGCTCCATGGTGCACAGGAGGCGGCCGCGGGGCAGTGGCAGGCTCTGCGGGTAGGCCACGGTGACACGGAGGAGGTGCTCAGCTTCGGGCTGGTAGCCCAGGCGGTAGGTGAGGGGCTGCACGTACCAGCGACCTGCGGGAGGGAGATGCTGTCACCTCCTGCCTGGGGGGGCCAGGCTGGTGGCGTTGCCATGTCCCACCCCGCCGTGCCCAGGATGGGTGGTGGGATGCTTGGCAAAGAGCTTCCAGGATGGGTTCCATCCCTGGTGCTGGCACGGTGACAGCAGGTTGGGACAGGGCTGTGATGGGAATGGAGAGCCAGGAGCTCACAGCTCGAGCACTAAGAGATCTTCATCCTCCCCAGGCCAATGTCCCCAAGTCAAGGTGAGATCCCATGGCCAAGTGCTCCACAGGGCACGGTGAGAACCTGAGCAGAAATCATGTCCCCAAACCACAGGGGTCCCCCACAGGCCCCAGACCAAGAGAGACCCCACTGCCAAGGGCACAGCGAGGACCCAAGCAGAGCCAGCATCTCCAAGCCAAGGGGGAACCCCAGACTCAAGCACTACCACAGGGCATCATGACAACCCAAGCAATGACCGAGCAATGTCCCCAAGCCACGAGGGACCCCACAGCCAAGTGCCACCACACAGGGCACAGCGAGGACCCAAAAAGAGACAACATCCCCAAGCCACAGGGTGAACCTCACACCAAAGCACTGCTCCACGAGGACACAGCATGGACCCAGGCACTGATCCCAGGACCCAAAAGCATCCCACTGTGCCCCGTGTCACCCACATCACCCCCACCTCACCTGCCCAGGGCTGTCCCCCGTGGGAAGCCGCCTGCACCAGGCGCACGGTGTTGGTGCCCAGGCTGCGGCCACGCCGGGGCCGTCCCTCGCGGTCAGCAGCACGCCGGTACAGCTCCAGCATGTAGCGCAGGGGCTGCCCGCTGGCTGCCCCCCCCTGCCAGCCCCCGCTGCCCGGAGCCTGTGCCCGCAGCGCTTGCAGGAGGGGCAAGGAGGGGGGCTGGCTCGCAGCCCAGGAGAGCAGCACGGTGAGGAGGAGGAGGGCGGTGAAGGGACGGAGCAAAGCCATGGTGGGTGGCAGGGAGTGAGGTGGCAGCAGGATTAGGGGAGCCCTGCAGTCATGCTTCATGTGTTCCCCCCCCAAAACAAAAAAAGGCAAAGCTGGGTGCAGGCACCAGCAGAAGGAGGTCCTGGGGTGCTGTCACGCTGCAGCACCCATGCTGGCAGCTCTGACTCGGCACAAAGAGAAAAAGGGTAAGGGGGGGGCTCTGCAAAAGGAGTGCAAGATCAGGGCTAAAACCCAGACCCCCAAAGAGGGGGACAAAGCCAGCTGGACAGGAGCCTGGCTAGGGGAGGGGGGCTTAAAAGTGCCAGGAGGGGAAGGGGTNNNGGGGCCGGGGGGGGGGGGGGGGCAGGGGGGTGGGGGGGAGGCCCAGCTTGCTCAGCCCACCTGCTCCTCACCAGCCTGGTCCAGCAGGGTGAGGGAGCCAGGGTCCATGGGACCTTTTAAAGGCATGGTCCTAATTAGGGTTTAAAGGGGCAGCGGCTCCCTGAGACCCACATCCAAGTCCCCTCTGCCTGGTGCCAGCTTTCTGCACCCACATAAGGGTCAGGCTGGAGGGGGGCACTGGGGGGGCTCAGCACGGTCCTGCCCAGCGGGGCCAGCCTGGGGGACTCATTGGGGCCACGTGCCTCAGTTTCCCCTGTTGAGAGGTGGGGGGTGGACCCCAGCCCAGGGATCAAAAGCAGGCTCCATGGGGATGCCCATGGGCTGGGATGGAGAGGGCAGGGAGGGACACGAGATGAGGATCACTAGTGGTGGCACAAAGACGTTGGGGACATCTGAGAGGGTGGTGGGGCACGTGGGGTTCTACAGGGCACGGGTGCTCCTGGAGGAGGAGATTGCCAGGGGGATCCCAAATCCCGGTGGCTTGGGGACAGCCCGGAGCTCCGGGCACAGCATTTTGGGAAAGCGGGGATGGGCTCCGTCAGAGCGGAGGGGGTGACGCCGGGTGACATCCTGGGGGACAGGGCGGGGGCCAGACAGCGTTGCGTCACCCGGTCCCCTCCCGGGTGTGGTGCCGGGTGACCCGGGGTGGGACCGCCAGGGGACGGCTCTGAGTGTCCAGCTCCACGCTGAGCTGTGCCGTGCTGTGCCAAGCATAACTGCTGGGCTGTGCCCAGCCCAAACGTGCCAGGTGTGTGTGTGTGAGCCGTGCCAAACTGGGCTGAGCCGTGCTGTGCTGGGCTGAACAGTGCCAAACTGGGCTGAAGTGTGCCACGTTGTGNCGAGCCGTGCCGAGCCGTGCCGGGATGGGGCGGTAGCGGCCATGGAGCGGGCCGAGGGCCGGCCCGGGGCCGTGCAGTTGGTGCATGTGCAGCTGCAGGGCGGCGCGCCCTGGGGCTTCACGCTGCGGGGGGGGCTGGAGCACGGCGAGCCCCTCATCGTCTCCAAGGTAAGGTCGGGGGTCCCGCTCCCCCCCCCTTACTTCCCAGGGCTCCCCCCGGGGCAGGGAGGGCGGAGCGCAGGGAGCGGGAGGAAATTCCTCCGGCACACCCGTTGGGCTGGCGGGGGGGGGGGCCC